>OY735213.1:35752367-35777367 GCA_963457665.1 Thysanoteuthis rhombus | reverse complement strand
ATATATATATATATATATATACGAAAAAAAAAACGTTGGAAGGAGATACTTTGCCTTGGAGGCTGAAGACAGAAGTAAGCGGAAGAGAAAAGGGAAGGTCCAACAACAATAATCTGACTCCAATGATATGTCCCAGTTAATTGAAAAACGTCGTAAAGACAAGATAGGCTTTCAAGACATCAAACACAGGAAAAATTGAATAAACATATTCTATTACAGCAGAAAAATATTTACCATTTCTTATATCCGATTCAATTTGTTTCAAAACCTTTTTAATACATACATTCTTCTTGCTTCTTTCAGATTGAAAAATCGTATTTGAAAGGAATTTCAAATATTTATACTTTTATTATATTACTCTTATTACTATTTTGTTGTTGTTGTTTTTGTTGTTGTTGTTGCAGCCATTATTATTATTATTGTCATTGTTTATGCGTCTATATATTAGCACCAAAAGATGCCTGGTAGCCATCGCGAGGAACTGAGAGACATAAAGTCTCCAGCCCTCCTCTCAGCGTTCCTGTAGTTCATGGCAGTGCTGTGGTTTGAACTTCCTCATGAGTTTGGAGGTCATAACAGAAATCTTAGTGACAGTGAGTCTTCTCGGGTTTCCAGCGGACGCTATGATTTGTGCAGTCCTAATCATCCCCCGCTTTTCTAGCCCTTATGCCTAGTTCTAGCCGTTTGGCTATTCTTGAAAACTGGAGGCCGGTAATCCCTTATTTCTAGTACCCAGTACTCATCATCCTTGCAGATCCCAGGATTGCTGTGGTTTGCATAGTTTCAACCCTTCTTATCTCCAACTATCCCACTCATGACTTCAATATCTTTGGCTCTGTTCCAATTATATCTACTATTATTACCTCCACGTTCCACACCTTTCCTGGAGCTGTTCAAGATTTTCAGTCTGTTCCATGTGGTCCATGTTTTCTGTGGTCAACAAGCACAACCATGCGTATAATTTTTTAGGTTCTCTTTCCCATGCCCACGAATACAGGATCTGATTTTCTCGCTAGGATGGAGCGATCAGTCTTGATTCTGAAGCCCCAAAGTAATTTGTGGTTCCCACTTTACAGGAGGGTCCTTTGTTTGGACTGGTACTGCTTTTTCTACATGGCTGAATCCTAGTCATTTTCATAGTTCTCAGTGTGTAGCCATTGATATTTTGTCACGTTTGTTTAGCTTATTTCTAACATTCTTCCTTTTTTCATAAGGTATTTCTGTTTTATTTTCTTTTTCATTTCTTTCAATTTTATCGAGTCATATTCGAGATCCCCCAGACATTTATATTGGTCGGGTTTAGTTAATACTCTGATTTTATTGTGGTCGGGTAGGTGGATTTCTTCTGCTGCCATAAGGCTTTCCAAGTGCATAACCATTTGTGCGCATTTTTATATTTCGCTTTCCATTCCAATGTCGTCTCTACACTCTTCAACTATACTGAACAGCGTTTCAAGTTCTTCCCAATACTTTGCAAACAGTATTGTCATCCATGTAGATGGGGTTGTCGACTTTTGTTCTTGCTTTGGAGAAATGGAATCCTCTGCAGCTACTAAGGGTTATTATTATTATTATTATTATTATTATTATTATTATTATTATTATTTGGAATCTCACACCAGTTGCCGGGTGGTAACCGCTGGAGTTTGAGTGACAGCAAGTCTCCTCAAGTCTCCAGCCCTCCTCTCCTAGTACTCATAGGTCGCAGTAATTGTGCGATTTACAGTTTCACACCGGTTGCCCAGTGGTTATCGCTGAAGGCTGAGTGACAATAAGTCTCCTCAGGTCTTCAGCTAACGTCTCCTCTCTCTTTCGCATATCATGACAGAGCTACGATTCGTTGCAGTCCTTATATCTCTAGCACCTTCCTCAGTATCCGTGCAGTTCCCAGCAGTGCTGTGGTCTGTACGGTCTCTATCCTCCCCCTAATCCCGATCTCCTCCAGTCTCTCCCTCAGCGTTTTGGGGACAGTTCCTAGTGCTCCCACTATGACCGGTACTACCCTGGTTTTCATGTTCCACATTTTCTTTAACTCCCTTGCTAGGTCCTGGTATTTTTCCCTTTTTTCACCCTCCTTCTTTTTTACTCTATGGTCTGCAGGTACAGCAACGTCTAGTATTTGGCAGGCCTTCCTTTTTTTGTCTACTATTACTAAGTCCGGCCTTCTTGCCTGGATGAGGTGGTCAGTTTGGATGTCAAAGTCCCACAGTAGTTTGTGGTTGTCATTCTCCAAAACTGCCTCTGGCTTGTGCTGATACCACTTTTCCCCATGGTTGAATCCCATTTGTTTACTTATTATTATTATTATTATTATTATTATTATTATTATTATTATTATTATTATTATTATTATTATTATTATCATCACCAGTTACATGGTGGCCACAGCTGGAGATTGAGTGAAAGCAAGTCTCTTCAGGTCTCCAGCCCTCTTCTCCACACTCTTATAGTCCACAGCACTGCTATGGTTAACAGTTTCACATCGGTTGCCCGCTGAATATCGCTGAAGGCTGTAACTCATCTCATCTCTCCCTCACCTAGCATAGGTTGGTACCTCTACCACCATTTGTGGTATGTGTTTTCCTCCTCCTCTGTTAGGCTAACAGCTGGGGTCGTGGATCTCATATTTCTAGCACTTTCCTCAGTATCAGTGCAGCCCCAATCCTTCCTTCTGCCTCTAGTTCCTCCAATCTCGCCTTCAGTGTTATTGGGACGGTTCCGAGTGTACGTATTATTACTGGTACAATCCTGACTTTCATTTTCTACATCTTCTTAAATTCTCTTGCCAGAATGGTATTTTCCCAGTTTTTCACTCTCTTTCCTATTTACTCAGTGGTCTGCAGGCACAGCCACGTCTATTATTTGTTAGGTTCTCCTCTTCTTGTCTACGATTACCAGGTCCGGTCTTCTCACTTAGATTGGGCGGTCAGTGCGGATGTTTCAGTCCAAAAGTAATTCGTGGTTTTCATTCTTCAGGGCTGTCCCTGGTTTGAACTGCAACTACTTTTCCGCGTGGTTAAATCCCATTCGTTTACTCAGTTCCCAGTGTATCACTGTTGCTACTCAATCGTGTCTGTGTTTATACCCTTCCTGGGTTAGTTGACTACATTCACTAGTTATGTGGTTTACAGTCTCATCTCTTTAACTACAAAGGTGGCACTTCGTCTGTGTTCTGACGATTTTTGTTTCGATGTAGTTTGTTCTGATGCATTTGTTTTGAACTGCTATGATGAGTGATTCCGTTTCTCTCTTCGGGTTTCCTTTTCGTAGGCCTGTCAATGATCTCCCGTCTGCAATATCCTGAATCTGTCTTATAAATTCTCTGTATAGTTTATTATTATTATTATTATTATTATTATTATTATTATTATTATTATTATTATTATTATTATTATTATTATATAGTTGTTGTTGCTAAGGTTGCTTTTCTTTGCTTTATCATTTCTTATGTGATGATTATAAACTTCTGTAGAATGTTATCAAAGTAATACTGATCAAGTTACAACTGCTACTATAACTACTTCTTGAACTGATACAAGAACAATACATTACGCTCCTTATTATTGTACTTGATATTATCGCCGTTATGGAGAATAATGATTTTAAAATCTTTCAACACATTGTCAGCCCTGGAAGGGGTTAGAGTAACAGGAATTTGTTGTTGTCACTTTTAATAAGAACAGAAACCCAGTTATCAATGCTATGAAATTCCTCTTCTCTCACATCTTTTTTTCTTTCTTTTTTCTTTCTTTTTTCGCTTTTCAAATCCCATAGTATCTATTAAATTTGTGTCTGAAAGCAAAGTTTTCATTTATGGCTAATTTGTTTTTGCATCAGCCAACACAGCCAGACCTCACGTCAATTGATAATGACCGCGGATCTTCACCAGCGCCAATGTCTAGGACACGTTGAAGGATCTGGTGACGATCCGGGTTCGGCGCTTCATCTTGCGACTTCAATTATCAATTCTCCAGACTCCAACTGCCAACACTTGTTTGGTATCACCTGCTCCATCCATTATCTCATAAGAAGTTAAACTAGGTGCCGTCATTTTTCGCTCTCCTACCGTCACTAATTATTTGACAGCAGAGTTGTTTTTCATAATTTCATTTAGATGAGAGAAAGTAACAACAAAAATGACAAGAATATCAACAACAAAAAAATCAAAATACGTAATTACTACTACTACTACTACTACAACTACTACTACTACTACTAATAATAATAATGATAATAATGATGATAATAATTACTTATAATATTAATATGTTGGACGAGATGTAATAATGATAACAATGATACTACATAGGAAGAGATATAATGATAATAATGATATCAATGATAATAATAATAATAACAACAACAATGACATTAATGATAATAATCAAGACAAGATGTTATGATATCACTACTACTGCTACTACTACTACTAATAATAATGATAATAATAATAATGATAATAGATAATGAGAGATATAATCTATACCAACAAAAATAATGAAATAATAATCAAGAGTTACAGCAAAAGAATACAAGTACAAATATTGATACAGTAAATACAAAATAACACTAAACAGGTCTTGTTAATCACTTGACAGGAGCGTCTTTTTGCAGCATGCTGAATCACAGGTTTCTCGCCTTTTGTTGGACAATGATCATTAAGAAAAACTGCCACGCTCAAAGTGACCAAATTAGTATGAACTAAGAATGTTAATAACATCCCCAATAAAATCTATTGGGAGGATTTAAAATATATATACGCATAGGAGTAAATGTAAAAATTTTCATCCCTTTAGCTTCATTAGTGCATTCTGTACGTGCGATACATACATAGATAGCCAGTCAGACATATTCTCTTAAAAACTGAGGAAACCTATGTTGATAATGTTGATGGCGACAATTCTAATTGGCGGTTTCTGATACTTATAAATAACTGAATATGGAACTAATCATATATACAG
The DNA here is from genome assembly GCA_963457665.1 of Thysanoteuthis rhombus. Taxonomy (NCBI): domain Eukaryota; kingdom Metazoa; phylum Mollusca; class Cephalopoda; order Oegopsida; family Thysanoteuthidae; genus Thysanoteuthis; species Thysanoteuthis major. The sequence continues at coordinate 35,772,406 of OY735213.1, read as the reverse complement.
CGAAGTGTAATAATAACTGCCAGGACCTATGGAAATTCCATGGGGGTTGACAACAAAGATGTCATTACTCTTGCATATATATTCCTGAAATTAGAATAAATCATTTTGTTCAATTAATCTATAGCCTATATGATCTAGGAAGATATCCAGTGATTTGAATATTTCGAGTACCGGTTGTGCAACCTTGATGGAACTAAGCAACCAATGAGAAAGGAGATTACTGGGCATGCGTGAGCAGATACACACCAGTGGAGTTACTCAGTCAATAATAAGACGTCATCAAATGAGCTTGTTGAGGACAAAGACATAACAATCGAAAATGCAGAGCTGGAGAAAGTAGACCACTACATCTACAGCGAGTCTCCACGAAGTCATCAAAATGAGAAGAAATAAAGCAAAGAATCATCCTGGGTTGGCATGATTTCGGTAGAGCAAGCTCGAACAAAAAAATTCAACTAGTCCCGAAAAGAAGTGCATACAACCAATATATCCTACCAGTCACATATGGAGCTGAAACATGGAATCACATAAAAAGAATGACCCTCAAACTGAGAACCATGCAACGTTCACATGAGAGAATCATGTTCAACCTCACATGGAGAATTCTTGAGACTGCACACTATATCTGACAGGAGTCTGAAACATCATGAAAAACTTAAAAACCTCGAAAGACACAAGGCTGGATATGTCAGATACAACGTCTCACAACGTGGATCGCCAGGGATCAGTTGCAAGGCTGTGGACGACAGAAAGTAAGCTCCGTGATGCCCATGATAAAGAAAGGGCTGGCAAAATTTGGGGATGGTCTATGTCCAATGATAGACGTTAACGGACTAATGATGATAATGAATCAATTCGTGTACTTTGTGAATCAGTGACAAAAAGAATTTCGTTTCTCGCCAAAGTCCGACTTGAACTACCTTAACGTTTTTTTAGAAAAAATATAAATAGCATGCCCTTTATACCTTGAATTTAAAATCTACGTTAAGCTAGTTCAAGTTATATATATATATGTATATTCTACTTGACATTCATGGAATTCAAATATATATATATATATATATATATATATATATATATATATATATATATATATATATATATATATATATGAGTTTTATGAATGTTACACTGAGTGTTCGTCCTTGAAACTCCCCAAAGAAAAAGAAAACGAAAAGAAAAATTAAAGAAAGATAAAGAACGAAAAAAGGGAAGGTAAGAAAGAAATAAGAGAATGTCTTAAGACTCTTCTCGGAAGATATAATATTGGATTAAGAGAATTTCCCAAGCTACAAATTGGACTAGCGTCCTGTCATTGATGAAAAACGTGTTCCAGTTGAACCGGCGCAAGGAGAATTTCGTGTAGCGACCACGGTGATAATTACAGATTACCTGAAAGTAATAACTTCTCTAACCTCGGCCCTGACAAGACTAAACTTATCCGGCCTAAACTTAATCTAAACAAACTCATTTCCTATTAAAAATGATTTAATCCAATCCGTTATAATACGATCAGCACTGCAAAACAAAGCGAGGGCTAATCAAGTTCTCTGTCGACCGAGGTTAATGGTACACTGAGAAAACTTTATTTAATTTCAACATAACATAAACCCACCAACTTCCCTACTCTTTATTTCTTTCTTTCTTCTCAATGATACACCGAGGAATGACCGGAACATTATCGGTTACAAAATTTAATTCTCTTACAAAGTAATTAGGTCTTGACTTAATTCATTTTAATTATTTCCATAATCGAACTAAGACGAGATGGGAGCGTAGAAAAATTCTCAAACGGAATCTACTCACGCAAGAGATTTCTTTGGTTTGTACTGAGAGGCGACTGAAAATGAAAATATCGTTGCTTATAGGTGATTTTTTCAGTCTCGTATTTCCTGAAAACTTTTATTTCATGTTATTTTACCGGTCCCTGAAAAGAAAGGAAAAATAAATAAATAAAAAAAACAAAAGAACAAAACAATAACATCCTCATCTTTGGTATATACTGTAATTTCGTAAGTCCGCGTAAGCTTAGGGAGCAAATTTGAATTGAATTGACCCGAGAACATTGGATTTGTCAGATAAGTCGTAAAAATATTCAAATCAAATTTTATTTTTTTAAGCTGTCTGAATTATTAGATAAATAAAACCAATTGTGACACTGCTCAATCTAAAAAAAATCAATCAATATGAGATTACTGCTTATTTCAACGGGTCTTCAATATGGAGAGCAACAATAAGATAATGAAAATATCATTTCATTGAAAATACCCATGGAGTGTAGCACAGAATGGACGGATCAGCCTAAAAAGGGGTGCAAGATGCCTTGCCAACCAGGAAGATCAGGTTAGAGCTATAGTTTGCTAGTTCACACAACAGCGAATGTAATGAATTCGATTCTCATCGGGTGCCATTTTATTGAGGTCTTCCCTCAGGCAAATGTGATCTTAGCAAATATCTATTCACATAAAATGAATTATACCGAAGTGTGCAGCTAATCGTTGAAGAATCTTTGAAAGGAATTGAAATATGAATTAAAATTGATTATAATTTAATCAAACTGTCACATTGGTGTAGAGCAGGGACGAAAATATAGTATCAGCCTTTTCTATACAGTTAGTACATATCTTTTAATCTTATCTTTATGGGTAAGGTTATATTTCAGTTTCCTTTACTGGTTGAATGAGGCGTTTATGTAGGCATCTAAGCTTCGGTCGGTATTCACCTTTCTAGTCACGTTTTCCTTGTATTTCATTACCACATTCACGACAAGCAACTTCTTTGGTAAAAACGGCATTGTGATATATTTTCTTGGTAGGCATTGTGAAGTGGGGGATTGTTACGCTTTGGATTAAACGGAGGAAGATGGGTTAAGGTAACACTTATCGCGTTTGAGTGAGAACCAAGTACCAGCGAATGCTTATTCGAGTGTACAGCGTTGATAGGTTGAGCGGAGACACTTCGGTAGACCACGTACTACACAGTAGAACCCTGCATTTTTGTGGTTATAGGGTAACCTGAATTAAGTTTAGTATATAACTAAATATCTGAACGTATTAACATATACAAAATGATGATTATAATACAGTCTTATTAAAGACGCACTTGATAGCCAGATCTTTTGCAAAGAATCATTAAGAGAAACTAGTCAACCTTTAGAATAAGTTGTTTCCTCCGATTCTTGCGAGAGGCTGGTGTGTATTACATCAAGTACACAAAATGATTCTTCAAGTCCATACAGTGATGACCTGAACCACATGCCAGTGTTCCCGTCAATACTATTATTCCTATTGAACCTAAACCTTTGGTCTTCGTAATCAGCGATAGAGTGTGCCTTGAAGAGCAATGCAGGGGAACGGGTGTTGATGAGGCAAGGGGAGATAACATTTGGTTGGATTTCATTGGAAGGCCCCAATGAATAGCTTTCGTGAAATAATATTTAAGTGTCATAGCGCTCGGCGTTTGAAAAAGGTGTGGAGGTGGAGTCTTGGGTTTGTCAGTGGAGGAGATAGTGGAATGGTGGATGGGGGTAATAGGTCGAGTATTTCTTGGCCGTTGGACAGTTGGGAGGTTAGCACAATAGACAACCGGCAAGGGATCTCGTTCGAGCCTGCTGCCGAGGTGAAGGAGCGAGTCTGACTGTCAGAAATATCGATGACGACACTAAATCTGTCATTGCATGGAGAAACGCAAAACATTTCGCTGCAGGAAGAAAATTCGATGGGACAGGCGGGGTTTAACGAGAGAACATAATGTATCAACGCTTCAGCCGTGTTCAATGACGCCTTGTTGGAGAGCAATCGTCCTGGACTGCGTATCGTCAGAGAGGATGAGAAATACTGAAAGAAAATATGAGAGTTTGTTATTCATAGAAACAGTGGTTATGCATAGATATAGAGAAAATGGGGTGGCTGTAATGGAGAGTAAGGAGAAAGATGGTTGTTGCAGAGAGTAAAGAAAGAGTTGGTCGTTTTAGAGAGTAAGAAGAGAGATAAATGTGATAGGGATAATATGCACTGATGAGCGTGATATAGAGTGAAAGTGGGGTAGAATAGGAGTAGGAAGATCGTGTTGCGTCGATCTTCAAACAAGAGAGATCCTACCAAGCATCGAAAATGCTTCAGCGTTACCAGTATCTCAACCACGAGCTACGTCGCGTATATGTATTTAGTAAGCTGAACTTTTTTTAAATTGATAAATAAATGAATAGATAAATGAATAAAGAGAAAACGGTAAAAAAAGAATTAAAGTGATATAGCAGGGAGATAAAAATGAAATATATGTATGATAGAATCTGCTTTATCTTTGGCAAAGATAGTTGGATATTTCTCACTAATGCCAGGGGTCGATGTTTGAGCTCAAAGAAAAAAGTCAGGGCTTCAACGTGCAATTTCAAAGGCTTATACGTCCTTTCCTATCACATTAGCGCAGCACAATTTCCTTACTCCTGATTGTCTTCTATTTGATAATGTTTCAGAGTAAGCGTGAAAGAATAAAACATTAATGTTTAGGCCCGCTTGGTTGCTGAGACTGATACAGCTCAACTTCCTTTTATCTTGATCCTGTGCTGTCTAGAGGTAAGCTTAGTAAATATTTAAATACATATGAGAAGCAAAGTTAGCTAGAAAATAAGATGAAATGGATATCATCATCATCATCATCATCATTAGTTTTTCAACATCCATCGTTGAACATAGACCTTGCCCAGGATTTGCCACACTTCTCTATCATGGGCGTCGCTGAGCCAGAACTTTCTGGATTTGTCTAGCTCGTCTCTCAATCTAATATCCTGCCGGCCTCAGTTACGCATGTGATCTCGGGGGATCCATGTTGTGAGTCGTGATGTCCATCGGTTGTCCATCATTTGTGCAAAATGGCCAGCCCACTGCCATTTGAGCTTTCTAATAGATTCTATGATGTCCCTGACCCCTGTCTTTTCCCGGATGTACTGTGCTATCTTGTGGTTTCTCCATGTGGGGCCTAGCAAAATTTTCTCATGTGCATGGTGCATAGTTCTCAATTTTCGGATCAGTCTCTTGGTTAGGTTCCATGTTTCAGCTCCATAAGTGACTACTGGGAGGATACATTGGTTATACACCCTTCTTTCTAGGATGAATGGGATCTTCTTATTTTTGAAGGTTGAGTTTTCCATCCTAGTTTGATTCTTCGCTTTTCAAAGAAAGAATGAATGAGACAAATGTAAAGGGTCCAGTGTCATGACCTGATTGCAGCTATAACGTGTGGATTTTATACGATGTGTATTGATAAACCAAAATGTACAAATAAAAATGACTTTTTATTACCCTTTCAAAGTCTAATGCCCAATATCAGATAGAATCACTGAACCAAAAAGTAATTATTGTAACCATATACATGGTGGTATGGAATTTATTGGTTGAACGTACCATTAAATTCTTTAAAAAATACTTTGGATAGGCTCGACGTTTAATGTAATAAAGGAATAATATATTTTTTTAAAAGTTTGTAGGAACAATTTACTTCATAGAAGATCCAAATTAACTTGTTTGATCATTATGTTCTTAAGTAAATATCTAACAATATTTTTGCAAGAATATAAAAACAAACGTACCAGATTCTAAACATCGCATTAAGGAAACTGCTATATATGGCTGCTATATATATAGCTGTTATATCCTTTGCCAACTTTGACAGAATCTTGATTCTAATGCAACTTTTTATACAAGCCTGAAACGGTCAGATCATTGATTTCCTATTAATTGATGCCCCTCAGTCTATCTGTATCTATTTAGGGGCAATAATTGCGGGAAAGATTCCATCTTCGTTCTATCAGAGCAAACGATTGTAAGTCACGCGGACAGTACATTAATATGCTTAGCTTCGAGTTGAGACTCAAGGCGTAATAGAGGGAAAATGGAATTATAAATATTGTATTGCTCTGAGTAATGTAGATCTATCTTCCATTAAAATTGGCATTTAAAATTCTGGATTTCACCTAGGTTCGAATACCAACCTTCGACCTTGGTTGAAAATGCGCAACTCTCTCAGCCACGAGACAGGAAAATGGATGGCGTTTTGCAATATTTAAGTAAGTACATAATGCAGTGCTGAGCTAATGAATGTAAAACTTATCAAACGTTCTGGTGCTAGCCTTGTAAATCAAATAGACATCAGGCCACGTCTCGGTACTTTCAATTTTGGATGTTAGCGTTCATCAGGGCATCTATTCTATATAGCTCTCTCTCTCTCTCTCTCTCTCTCTCTCTCTCTCTCTCTCTCTCTCTCTCTCTCTCTCTCTCTCTCTCTCCCTCCCTCTCCATCTCTCTCTTTCTCTCTCTCTCTCTCTCTCTCTCTCTCTCTCTCTCTTACTTCCTCTCTCTCTTTCTCTGTGCATTTTTAGATTCATATATTATCATAACCCTTTTTTAGCAATCCTATTTGTCTATCTATCTCTGTGGGATATTCATATCTATCTATCTATCTATCTATCTATCTATCTATCTATCTATCTATCATGATTTGTCATACATCTATTAGATTCTTTCTTCCTTCATTTCAACGCAGCTGACTTTCTACTCTTTGGGTTCTTTCTCTTCGTTTTCTTTTATCAAATTTTCTTCATGGTCAATCTTCTGTTCTTTCTTTCTTTCTTTCACCCTTTTTTCTCCCCCCCCTCTCTCTCTCTCTCTCTCTCTCTCTCTCTCTCTCTCCAAATACTTACATCCATAGATCGGGTAACTTTATAAACTGAACGAATATTTTCTGCCAAAGACATATGCAGAGGGGGTCGTGTTTCGCCTTTTTAATAGTTAAAGTAGTTGCATACTCTCAACGGGCATCAGGGGTTGGCCTTTAAGCTCTGATTTTGTCTTCTGGTTTTCAGGATAGGGAAACCCCCCACCTAAAGGACTGGCACAACACAATCTTCGATACTATACAAAGCAACGTAAAAGCGTGATTCCCATTTTGGGAAGGGGGGGCTGGACGGTTCCGAAAAGAGGTTTGGATATGTGGTCAAGAACATATTCCTGTTTCAGTTATTTACTACCCGTCATTTTTTCGTATGCAAATCACTTCATCATCATCATCATCATCATCATCATCATCATCATCATCGTAGCATTGTGACAGTAAGTCTCCTCATCTCCAGTTCTCCTTTTGAGTCAGCTTGTTCCATCCATTTATGATGTGCTTTACAGACGCATTATTTCTCCACAAAGGCGACTATTATTATTAGTAGCATATCACAGTGATGACAAGAATATTTACGTATGGATCAACACTTCTGCCCAGGATCAAAGCATCTGTGCACTCTGCCTAGGATCAAAGTGTAGTATGTGAGCTCATTGAAAAGTGTTACACACACACATACTCATTATTCTTTATTAGTCATATATATATATATATATATATATATATATATATATATATATATATATATATATATATATATTGATTATCATGATTATTATTGTTGCTGCTGGTGTTTCTATAGACATCATTATCTTTATCATCATCATTATCATTGTTGTTGCTGTTGTTGTTGTTTTTGCACAGCCAATCACTCTCACGTATCTATTATCATTTTACGTATGTCTGCACACATACAGTCATACATAAAATTCTTTACAAATAATTTCCAGTTTCTTTACATACATAAACATCTGTTTGTTTGAGTGTAACTTATATGTTGTATATACATGCTCAGAATTTCGCTCAAGGCCTAAAACTTTTTATACAATGCTTCGAAATACATAATCGAGGTCTGTATATATTTATACAATATGTTCGATAAACAGTAAATATAGAAATAAATAATTTGAGCTCAACTTGTCCAGTCAATATGCCTTTTGCAAATGTTGAATAAGATTTTTTTTTCTTCGGAAAATCTCACTGGCCACTGACATAAAATCGATTGCAATGTTTTTATTTTCATTATTATTATATTTTGAACCCACTTCTTCCTATAAATTCTCACAATACATACCTACTTTCCTTCTGGCAGTGTTGCGTATGGAATGTTTTGAATGTAAGAAAACAAATGTAAGTGGAAATATTTATTTGATAGCACGAAAACAAATATTGTAGTTATTCCAACGATTGGTTTAATAGCGATCAACAAGAATATCTCGAGAAAACGACCGGCAATCTGGGCGCCAACCATTCAGAAATGTTGAAGAATTGTCGTCTCTCACTATCACAAATGAAGTTTCTATTGGGAGCATGGTCGCTTATAAAAAAAAAGGTTAGATTATAACTCCTACAAATTTTGAGAAGAGTTGATATGATTTCTTGAGTTGTTTGGACTACAAAACTTCTTTTTTTTCCGTTGCATTTATTGTTAGTTTAACGTTTCCTTGCGTATTGTACAATTCAAGAAGGCTGTAGAGTGGATCGACCAAAAATGTTGCGGTAACAACAAAAACAAGACAAAGAAGAGGTCAGTAGAACGAACAACTAATGGATGATGAAAATTGTGTTGAGCTTCAACGAGCAACTTTTACTAACTGTCTATTTTGACCATCTTTCTCAGTTTTGGTCTACTATCAAAGATAACACAGCATGTATACTATCATCATATTGCTGCAATATACTGATATATATATATATATATATATATGTAATTGATAATTGAGTCATCCACACACAGCTGTTTCGTTATATTACAACCCTTTAGTGTGGCTATAGACTATCCAATATTCCATACAGTACCACGAGGTAGGATCGAAATCTTCGCTCCATATATATATATATATGTGTGTGTGTGTGTGTGTGTGTGCGTATATTCTAGAAAACTTTGCAGTTTTAAACACTGAATATTAAAAGAAAAAAACCTTTTTCGAAAGATCTGAATCACTTCAGTCATCTATTCATGTGATTTTCTTTTGTATTTTTTGCCCTATTTCTCCTATACTTTCTTATTAAGGTACAATATATAAATTGTCTCTTGTTTGGATCATCAGTTGTTTACCATGCAACCGTTTCGAGCATTTTGAAACAAAACTTGTCTTAAGCAGTGTTCATCGAACACCATCTCCCTTCATTAAATAGTTTTTGACATACTTGTAGTTTGTCATTTTATATAAGGTTCAATGTGTATATTGATATTATTTTATACTACATATCATTTATTTTTTTAAACGGGGATTACTTACGTACGTTACCGAAAAACGTTTTTAATGATGCAGGATCAATAAGTATAACAACAGATACGACTCGCTGTTAGTGTCATTTCTATTGAATGTTTATCCATGTAAGTATCAAACCCATTGTGTCGGTTTTAATACACACATGCACACAAACACACACACACACACACACACATATATATATATATACATATATATGTGTGTATATATATATATACATATATATATATATATGTATATAGTAGAATGTGGATTCGCTACACAAACTAGCACATGTTTCTGTTGTATGTATCGAGCACTCTATGAAATAAATCCATTGCATATAAAAAGTGGCTTTATATTATCAATATATTATTATATTATGTTATACTGCTAGCCTGATTTGTACCACATGTACCATATATATATATATATATATATATATATATATATATATATATATATATATATATATATATATATATATATATATACATATTGAATATATGTTGAGTGTGATAATAGAGTTTTCAGTATTTCTTCTGGCGTTCGAAATGTATGTGCTCAAATTTTCAATACAGATAAAGATTAAACTAAATGGAATGAATGACTATTTGAACTTCAACTACTACTACTTCTACTTCTACTACTACAACAACTTTAGATGGAAGACGTCGCTCTCTTTTCCTCCATGAGACGGATGGTTGTTCCATCTGATTTTTGGAATAACCTTTTCATACATTAATTCATACACATTCATATTTTGCATATTGGTGGTTTTGCAAAATCACTTAGAACATAGGAAAGGAATAATAATAATAATAATTATAATAATAATAATAGTAATAATAATAATAATAATAATAATAATCAATATTCTAAAGAATTGATTTTCAAATCCGAGCTCTTCAATAACAATATGCTGCCCTGAGACGATTGTAAATCGTGCTTTTAAAAAATGATAAGTGATATAAAGAGCCCAAATAAAATGAAAAATAGTCTAGAATTGAATATCGATTTCCTCTTCAAATGCATGAATTATTAATAACTGTAACATTGTGATTCAATGAATCAACATGATTACGATTCTTATAATAGATTTTCTATATCTTCATCTTTATTTTCGTTTATAGGAGTGACTTTCTTTCGCAGGGCATTATTCAGCTTACTTTAAAGGTGGCACTGTCAGTCTTATAATAAGCAAATGTAATGAGCTGACTCAAAAGAAGAGTATACCAACGCTGATCCCAACTCAAAAAATCCTTCTGCGTTGAATCGACCTCGAAATGCGTCAAAAAACGCCAAAATGCGTTTAAAAACGTTCTCTAGATTTTGGCTACAAATGACCAAAAATAGCTAAAAGTTGGCTAAAATTGATGAAAATAATGCTAACAATTGTTTTTACGCTGCCAGAATAAGAAATGCAAGGCTGGCTTGAAAAAAATTATCCGATGGGAATTATGCAGACGACTTGAATTCAGCCATGTAAACCAATAGATATATGCGTAAACTAGAATATGTCTTGGAGAAAAATATACATAAAATTCTATGGAATTTCGAAATTCAAACAAATCGCGTAAATCAGGTCAGAAGACCGTATCTAGGCCCAGTGAATGAGGAAACGAAATTTTGTCTAATGGTAGACATTGCTGTTTCGGCAGACTACAAAATAAAGTTGAAAGAAAGTGAAAAGCTCTGATAATATCAAACCTTTCCGGAAGAACTAAAAGGTAATGTGCGATATGAAGGTAAAATTTGTAACCAGCATTACTGACCCGTTTGAAATATCACCGAAGTTCTTTGCAAGGATTCTAGAAATATTGGAAATTCGAGAAAAAAATCAAACAGCAGCATTGATAGAAAAAACATTAGAACACTGATGAGGGGACCGAAGAATCGAGGGGACTTGCTGTCATCTCTAGTAAAAGCTACTAGTTGTTACTACTTGTGTTAAAAACTCGATGCTTGCAAATGCTGTTTGCAATCATGATATTATAATCGTAATGATACTATTCTTACTTCTACTGATGACACTAATTGAAAAAGTGCGCATATTGCATAGGGATTTTTGTCGTTTTTTCTTTTTCTCGAATCCCCTTAAAAAGCCGATATTGTCCATTATTCTACTTCTTTTGTGACGAGTTATTCATCGCCAGAATTTTTTCATCTCCCCTGGCAGGAGAGCACGTGTTCTTTCCTCAACTTTTGTTTCTTAATTAGTTTGTTTGTCAACTCAAACAACGCAGCCTGAAACGATAAACGGTTTTGCTATAATACTTTATTATTATTATTATTACTATTACTATTTTTAATTATTATCATTATTATCATTATTATTATTATTATTATTATTATTATTATTATTATTATTATTATTATTATTGCTGTTGCTGTTGTTGTTGTTGTTGTTGTTTTTGTTGTTATTCGTAATGATAATCATAGCAAAATACGATATTAACATCCTTAACAAAAAACCTTCCTACAACAGTCGCTGCTACTACTACTTCTAAAAGTAATACTTGTAGCCAGCGTATTGAAATCGATCATCCCATCCAAGAAGATTGGATCTGGTAGTTGTGGACAAAAGAAGGAGAAACTGACAAATAATATACGTGACCGTGCCTATGGATCACAGACAGAATATGAAAGTGAGTGAAAAACTAGGAAAATACCAGGACTTGACCCCGGAGCAGGAAAAACATGGCAGTACTAAAAATAGCAAGTGCACTGGGAAATGTGTCAGAGACATTGAAAACAAGTTTGGAGGACCTGGAGATGAAAAGGAGGATTGAGACTATGCATACCACGGGACTACTTGGGTCTGCACGAATGCTGAAGAGAGTACTGGAAGAATGAAGAAGACACGTGTGAGCAAAAATCTTGGGAAGGTTGGCACGGTACGAAACACAACGCTGCTGTGATACATGAGGACGATGAGAGGGGGGCTGGGGATGTTGTGGCGAGAAATTACAAGCCACAGCACTGATATGGACTGCAGGAATGTTCGCAAGGGACGGAGACTTGAGGACACTTGCTGTCACTCAATTCCAAGCGAAGACCTCCGGACATCTGGTGTGAACATGTAGACTACTACTACTACTACTACTACTACTACTACTACTACTAATAATAATAATAATAATAATAATAATAATAATACAGCATTTAAAAACACTAACGGTAACAACTCTGATTATGATATTCACACAGTGGGAAACAGATTAGTTTCATTTTCATTTTTATCTAATAATTTCAATTATTTTTGTGTATTCATGTTCGTTATAATTTGGATAATTCACAAATTGACAATATCATCATTACTTATATTAATCATCATAGTTTGTCAAATCATCATTGCTACTCTTAGTATTCGCTTCATTAATTGAATCATACTTATATTACGATTGTTATTATTATACGAGCATATCACCGTAAAATTTGATGGGTTTGTTATGCATGGGTCGGCACAAAGCAGACTAGAGCTATAGTATCAAGTAATCTATTTTAAATGATTCAAGTATTCGAATTTTAATTTTTTTTCTCCGATCTCATCTCAACTCAGGCTGTTTTAATGTATGATCTAACACGAAGTCTTGAGAGTTTCTATGGCGTAATCTTCATTGTTATGTCACTAACGAACAATTCAATATTTTACAACCATTCAATTGTTTAATAAGCTATGTTATTCTATTTCACATGGACCTATTTATTATAAGTTTTAGGTTATAACAGGAATTGGGTTGGATAACCAGTCTGTTATAATTTTAGGTTATAATAGAAATCGGGCTGGATAACCATACAACCAATTATACAATTGAACATACCAATTCGTGTATATAGCTTTTATGCAGATCGATTTTAGCATCGTTTTTTCATTCAACATTTTAGATGATAAATTGATCGGATTCGTTCATTTTTCTTTGTACACACATACTTGTATGTATGATTGTATAGTTTTCTTCTATTTCTTAATAGCTTCCAGCTCGTTTTATTATCCCTCTCCCATGCTTTTTTGAACTGCAAATGGCCTGTTCAGAAAAATCGACGCAGATTTAAGATTCATGATCTGGAACAACGAATTCTATCAGTCGGTCTGCTTTCCATATTAAATTTAGAAGAGAAAAGAAGAAAGAAAGATGACAGGCCAGGCTACATAGCCGACAGGATGAAAAACTAATGAAAAGAAGAGGTCTGTTTAATTTGCCAAACTTGTGCTGAGTACTTCTGTTCGGCATACGCTGACCGCCTGAATGAGCCATACAGAAAATGAACCATATAACTATTTTGCATTAAAAACCCCTCAAAAGTTCAAACAGTCAAATGAAACGGAGGTAAGATCCCGGATTAAGTGAATGAAGTCTCAAGAGACGTATAACTGTGAAAATAAAGAACGAAAACAGAAACAAACGTTTTATTAGACAACTGCTTGCATTTAAAAAGACGTCTGCCATGTGGTTCTTTTTTTTTTTATTTGTCTTTTACAAATACCCAACCGACAATATCTTTTCCCTCATTTTTTTCTTCTTTAATCTATTCTTCATAAATAAGAAAGAAAAAAAAGAAGAAAAATTGTTTATTATAATTTTTTTTTTTTTTTTATAGATTTGGACGAATGTTATTTAGATGGAATTGACACAAATATCGAGCATTAGGAGAAGCAAAACCTTTGACCGATATTCGCCATTACCAAGTTCTACGCACAAGACTTGAACGTTCTGTCGCTTTAACGCCGATTGCTTTTATTTTGTTCTTTTCAAGGATGGGCAGCGTTCTGGATCAATTGATCTGCCACAGTATTGTATATGGCAGACGACAAGAAGCAAAAGGCAAAAGAGAATAAGACAAAGTTAAGATGCAAGTAAACGCTGAACGTACTGGGTGGCATCTGTGATACTTCTGTTTACTCTTTTAAAAATGCAATGAACATCGTTTATATTTTGCTCTTTATAATTAAAAAAAAGAAGAAGAAATGTTTAAAAGAAACACTGAACCTGATAACATCCTCTCTCTTGAAAATCTTGGTTTCTGAATAGTTTGAACTACATTGAAAAAAGTGTTACGAATTAAAGCTTGAAAAAAAATTACTCTGATTTGTTAGACGTAAATTTATAAGTTTATCCGAAGTGATATTTATGATATTTAATCAGAAATTCACTTCTAGACAACTAATAAATTTAGGTTGACGGATTTTTTCAATAAAACAATTTTTCTCCCAAACTGGTCCAGAGAAAAACTTCAATCAGTATACGTAAAACAGATTAGTATATTATTCTTTTAGCGATTGAATAGCTTTACCGAGTATCCAAGTTAAAGTGTCAATCAAAATAGAATGGCATGGTATAAAAATATGAATCAATTCTTCTCAATAAGTATCAATGGTTGCGAAGTGATTTGAAGTGAACGTTTTACCTAAAATATACATGAATACATTAATATACCAGTTACAGTTTAAGAGTCTTAGTTTTATGATTTATTTTCAAGATATTGTGAAGATTCACAAATTTGGAATCTATTCCGAAATCTTACAAGTTCAATGTTCGCTTACTTTCTATCACAACTACGCAAACTGTCACTCTATGGTCATTAATAAACATCAGAGATAATTTTTAAAAAATAGAGGAAAAGCTCTTGGCGAGACTTGAACTTGCATCCTTTTTATCTCGGTAAGACTGTATGCGTACAAAATCTACTTTACCCGTTGCGGTGCTAAAGTCAGCGGTTGCAGGAAATCAAATCTAAACGTATAAACTGTTTCTTTATTTTTCTCTGTTCGCTCGGCACCATTTCTTTTATTGTTTTGTTCATGCATACTCTAGTATTATTATTAAGAGTAATACAATCCTGATTACTCGCGATGAAAAGTACCTGAAAATTAGATGAAAGAAATACTAGTCGAAAATTGGTAATGGCTGATAATGTGCCACATGATAGAAATCCACGAATACTAAAAATTAGAAAGAACTTTTTCAAAACTTTAGATAAATAATGTTTCTAAATACTAGTTTTATTCTTATTCTGTACTTGATTGCACTTAGAATGTAGTTATCAAATGATAACGCCGTTTTCATTATCACGAAATAGCGTAATTTGTCGACAATCATCATTGGTTGTAATCTTATAGATTTTTCGTTAACAAGGAGATATAAATTTAGCTTGTATGAAGGCCTCGTTATGCAATAACCAGATGATTTCCTTATGGACATTTGCAGCTTGTCAAAATGTCTGTTAAAAGGTCCTTTGACTGGTTCAAGCTGTTTCAGATAAGTATCCAATAGTAACAGATATTTGTAATCCTATGTCCGTTTGTACAACCATATTATGAAATGAGGAAACGTTATCTTCAGCTGTCATTATCTACCACTTGTTGAAAAATCCATGATGGTAAAACACATTACCCGATAACATTATATATTTGTGCGAGTGTGTTTATTAACGGCCACTTTCAAAGTGAAGTGTTCTGTATGGTAGCCTAATAATTGGCTGAGAGTTAATTCTATCCTCTTTGGGTGCTACAATCAAATAATTTTGGTAAATATGTACGCATATATCTATAGGTCAATCTCTCATTCATCCGTACGTTTGTTCTTGAATAAAATCTGATCTTATTTTGTCCCCCTCTCGACAATATTTTCGAAATATCAGATAAGGATGATTTAGAAAGGATAGATAGACTGGATCACTCAAAATGGACCGCACATTTACCTTTAAAAAATATACATCAAATTAGCTGTGTTGAATTGATGCAAAATTCCCGGTAACATTTTTTTTTGCAAAATGTTAGGCAAATCTTAGCAGTTTGTCTTTGAACTTTACTCACGTGTTCATTGTTTCTGCAATCAGTCAACTGTATTACGTCATTTGCAATCCCTGGGGAAAATTCAGAATCTGAGAAAATAGGTTCCGCTTGTGCTGACAGAAAAGGAGTTTGGTTAGCGTCAAACACTTGTCTTTCTCTTTCTCGTTGACAAAGAAAAAAATCATTTCAAGACAAGATAGTTACATGAAAAATAGATTTAGTATGAGAACCCAAAAGTAAGACAAGAAAAGCTAGACACAGGGCAACCTTTAAAGATCCAACCTAAACGAAATCAACTGAAGAAGAAAATCTTCTCTGTTTTTGGTAAGGTTCAAAAGGAATCCTTTGATATAAATTGCTGAGACCTGGACACAGTGAATATTTGGCTTGTTTAACTATTACTTTGAAATTAGAGCGGAGACTTTTTTTTTCTGCGCAAGAAGTCAATCGGTGGTTTTTCACCATGGCAGCACCCATATTCAGATTGCAAATGTGACGCAGTAAACGAGCTGGGCAAGGAAATTCTGCCACTTGCACTTATTTTCCTGTCATCTTGTTACCTTCAGGCTATCACAGATAGAACAAATTATCAACTGGGGATTCAGACAAAAATAATCAGCATTCAAGATACCAAATCCATTCAGCCATCAAGTTTTCTTTTCTTTTTCTCATTTTTTCCCCCCAATTCTTAACTCTCAACGCCACCGGACGAATCTCGATCAAACGAAGATTATTATACTTATGGTTAAACATAACAAGATCTGTCATAGAATTTCCCATCGGAATGCCCTGAGGCAAGTGATGACTCGTTATCACCCGTCGCGTAGAAAACATGTTTGTTTAATAGAAGAAAGTTATGTATTAACAAGCCGGACTTCGTCGTTGCACGTAGAAATACAGTGTGCGAGACCAGCGATATAAATATGAAAGTATAGGAGCTGAATTAATGTGTGAGTCTCTCGAAATTGCTTTTGGACACGCTATTGCGCTGATAACTACCAGAGTCAGCAACCGGTAAACAATTTATCTTCCAAAGCAATAAATGATGATCACCTTGCTCAAAAGTAAAAGCCTTCCATATATATGACTCCGTGTGTGACTCCGGGAATTCCTGGTTACATTTGGGCGGCTACTATCTATCTATGGAGTTGGTATGGATACACCACTAAGTGCCATCTAATTTTTTTTTTTTTTTTGTCGTTGTTTGCTTTTGGTCCTTATGGTCATTTGGACCTTTTTTCGATAATTTTATTTATGAGAAGATCTATTAGAAAGAGATAATTTTAGATAACATTTTATGTGCTACTGTGATTTATTCGTGTGATGAACGGATGTTTCTATTCTCATTATCGAAATCAGGAAACGAAAACTATATTCTAAATTATTCCTTCTATGATTTTAAACTCAGCATAACATCGTTTGTGTGTTATGATGACCTTGCACAAGAGGTTACAAGCAAGTGAAATAATTCATTTTTACTAAATTGATCTATCAGTGTTTAAATTTATTTAAAAACCTAGTCCCCAAACTGAAGAATATATGCATACATAAATGTGTGTATGTGTGTGCGTGTGTTTGTGTTGTATATTGTGCTCAGTCGATAGGGGATTAAAAAGATCTTTCAAACCTACGGAACACGTAATCTTATTCTACTTGCCTATTAATATGAACACCTAAACCTTCGATTGCGCATATATATATATATATATATATATATATATATATATATATATATATATATATATATATATATATATATATATATCTCAAGCTTAACTTAATCTAGCACGTGTGTAATATACTCAGCTACGTGGTTTTGTGTCATGGGTGACGTGATCATACGTTATGTCTCTCATATTACGACGTGATTGAATGAAGGCACTATCCGTTAATAATCACGTGACTGAGTAGACGTCATCGAATTGCGTAACCATTTGATTACACGTTATGCCAATGCATGTAAAAATTAACCAGTAAATACTCAAAAAAGAGGAGAGAAAAAGCGGCATTCACACACAGGTGGGGTCCTTTTCAAGACATTCGTAGGCTAGGATGCTATAATCCACATAATCATAAACGGTCAGGCGATTTAGAATAAGGTAGACTTGTCCTTTGTTTGATCTAGATGATTTGAAGTAAGGACACCTTATCCTTTGTTTAATCCCCCCTCTCTCTCTCCTTTCGGTTTTCCGAATCAAGTGATTCTCATTTACAGAAAAGTGTATCACGTGTTATATTTTTCTACCCTCTACCGTTCGACCAAAGGATCATTTCACATGTTTTAATATATTTGGTACTACGGGATGTAATAGTTAAACCTTTTTTATTGCACTGGGCCACAAGCGTGGGGCATCCACTGAGGACTGAATTCATTACGCAGTATTGATGGTGCACGAAACAAACCTGCTAATATTGCTCCACGGCGAGGCATCCCAAATGTTGCTACCGAAAAAAAATTGACTGCAATAGATCTAGTTTAGGATATAACACGTAATAAATAGTTATCACCGGAGCATTCAATAGAATACCGTATAAGATAATACATAGTTCCTCTCAAAAAGGCTGTCTTACATCCATGGATTACTAGCCAGATATCGTGAACACCAGTTTGCTGGTTGAAATCGAGAATTTAATTTTCACAGGACATTTTCATTACTTAGTGGAAATGCAATTAAATCAATTCAATATTCATCAGAAAACTCTTCATTAACTCCAATAATTAAGTTTAACAAATATTATTCACCATTTAATTTTGCCCGTCCAACAACGCAAATAAGGCCATTCGGCCAATGAAGGTGCACATGTCTAAAATAGCTTTACAGATACATTGGCACAATCACTGTATACTACGATCATTAATGCAAACATTCAGGGTGTATTGAAGCGCAGATTGACGAATCTAAAACTATAGCTATTACAAATGCATCATTTTTGATCGATTCGTGAAGAGGGTGCGGGTCACAGAACAGTATCAAACTGAAGGAAAATAAAATAGACTGCGTTAGTCCTAGCAAAGAAATGGAAGCATGGAAGAAGGGTGTCCATGAATTTTATAAATGAATACAAATAATACAGGTCTGATTAGTCACACAATAGAATCTGTCTGGTGTCTAATTTCTTTTGGCAGCAACCGTATTTGAGGGGGTGATCAATCAAAAAATTGGAAAAAGGGGTAATCATTGAATAAGCTGCTTCTCTCGCCTTTTGTATGAGAAAATTCCGAATTTTCAAAAAAGACAAGCGTGAATGCTTCCAAACACAAATGCAGTAACTAATTTAACATAAGCTTACACTACAAATTGACAAGCCCAGTTAAAGCATATCTAGGGGGAATTCAAAAAAACAAAAGTAACTTTTTTTTTCTAGACATAATAAGGAATATATCTTCAATTTTTCAGCCCTCTAGCTCCATTAACGCAGCATGTACGCGTGATACGTACATATGTACATATACATACAGCCAGCCAGCTAGTCAGACCAATTTAAAACCTGAAGAAACTTAGGT
Source organism: Thysanoteuthis rhombus (assembly GCA_963457665.1). Lineage (NCBI taxonomy): Eukaryota > Metazoa > Mollusca > Cephalopoda > Oegopsida > Thysanoteuthidae > Thysanoteuthis > Thysanoteuthis major. Next base: position 35,753,001 of record OY735213.1, on the reverse strand, counting down.
TCAGACTTTGGGTAACAGTTTTGATATACTATTTCTAACGATAACTTCGACTCTAGTCGGCCTGAATCGTTATTTCTAGTGCAAATAAGTACAAAACCTTTTTTTCATTGAAAGTATATGGCGACGAAATTTATTTAAAATCTAAATGGTCTAATTCAATATTGTTAAAGAAACTTATGGTTGGTGTGAAATAAATTTCTCTATAATGGATAGATACTTTCATATTAGAACTTCTCCGTCTCAGAACTGTTTCCATACATTTATTCTGATGTCAGAGACATGACTCAGACCAAACTGTATAGAAATATCAGATCAATGTAAACAAACACCTACTGAAGGTCAGACCCACATGCACAGTCACACACAAAGACAATAACAACGCCAAAGTCAGGTATACAAAGAAGTACTCGTATTATCAGAGACGGTCGTTATCCTTTAAGAATCCCACCTTCCGTCTCTCGGTCTGTCTCTCTTTTCTTTTCTTTTTTTTTCTCTTCAAGGCACATAAGGTGTCCTGTCTGACTTATTTACGATGCATAAGCGAATGTCTTGTGAAGTAAAGAATTTCAATATGCTTTTATGAGAATCAGGAAAACACCGGATCTGATAACCGAATCTGAGTCGCTCTGATGCC
>OY735213.1:35717367-35747367 GCA_963457665.1 Thysanoteuthis rhombus | reverse complement strand
TTTTTTTTAATTGATCACTCCGACACAATATGCTGCTAAAGGAAACCAGTGACCTGGCAGTTACTATTGAGTGATTAACCAGACCTGTTTTAGAAACTCTCCGAACATAAAAAAAAAAACCAATCATAATAACTATGTGGTTGATACACATGCATCCATTTACGTGATTGATAAAAATGTTGAAAGAAGATTCACCAATTCAATCGCGGTTTGGGGCAAATTCTATATAAATAGACTTACAATTCGCTATTATAGGAGGCATTAGTTATTATTGGAGGTATTAGTACGATTACAAATTAGCAAAAGATACCATTGAAGCTGTTAATATCATCAACAAATCATTTAGAGTCAGAAATACTTCTGTGAGAAATGTTCAGTGTTGGTTCAATAGTTTTTGGTCCAGAAATATGAATACCAATAAGAAACGTCGGAAAAAGCCTAAACACGTTTTAATGATGGATGATGATTGACAGCAGTGGCCAAGAATAATTGTTCGAGCACTTTCTGGTGACTTCAACGGCAACCATATCACGTCATGTCAAGGTAATAGGAATGGTTAACACGTCAAGAGAATTTGTCTCATAAGCTGAACAAAATGCTCCATGTCAGTGACAGACATCATACCTCTCAGTTGAGCTTAGAGATTTTGAATATGAAGTCTTGCAGCATCCTCCGTATTCACCTAACATTTCTACAACATATTGACATCTTTCCAAATATTTCGAACATCAAAACCGTAATAAAAAAAATGGATCATTTATAGGGTAGCCATGCTTTTATTTGAATTTGTGGCGGCTAAACGTTTAGAATTTTTAAAAAGATTGCAAAATCTCATAAGAGGATCGTTTGGAATAGATTTTTGCTCTAAATGGGTCATATTTTAAATGAATATTTACCGTTTCTCACTGTTTATATCATTCTTACGATTGAAAAATGATCCATTTGTAACAAAGGGACATAATAGACTGAGAGTAACTAACCAAATGCTAGTTTTCATCCAAAGAATGTGATACTCTGTATTTGGTGGTGTCCAGAGAACCGAACAATTGATTTGAACAAGTATTGCTCCTACATTGGAATATCTAATCTGGATAACATTAGGCCTCATGGTTATTTGGTGATCAGGTGAAAATTGTGACAGCTTGGCCGGAAATCTCTCACTAAAAGCTGAATTCACCTTTGGGTTACCATTTATTCTGGTCTCAAAAATATCCTCTACATGAAAAAGATCAAGAAAACTGCAAGAGATACATGGAGAAGTTCCTTACTCAAAAAAGATCTTTCTTAATCCTAAGAGGAGAGAATTTGCCTGAAAGATGGCGGATCAAGACAATCAAATCTTTAGATATATTGTTCAATGAAAGCAATATTGAAGAAAAAGTATATTTTTTTACTTGGAAACCAAACGAATTTCGCCGGATGTATCCGGTTGGCAATTTAGAATTTAACTACTGATGTCCTCATTGGGTCAGGTGCTTCGATTATAATCTATAAGTGGTCCTCAACAACAATCGGTGGTTTTTTCTTGATGGTCAGACCACCTTGCTAACCATAATCACACGAGGCACCCATGAACCTATTTGCATGTTAGAATTTTTTCCTGAATCTTTTATGAAAAAACAAAACAAGTTCAAACTAATGTACTTTAGGCTACGAAACAAAACCTCGGACCGTAGTCCAACCGGTAACGAGTCTGGCAAGCTATTCATAGTGATTTTGACCCCTCCCTCCCGAATGTGATTATGCGTTAAAAACGACCCACCACTAACTTTTAAACGCGTTCCTTTTTCGGAGCAATTTTGTTCTTGTCAGATTTCCCTGAAGAATACTTGACAAACCAATAAAGCGTATTAAACAGTCGGCTCCGTGGTCCTGGATCCAATACTCTAACCCCAGTGCCATCTCCAACTACTTGATCATTATTGCTCGTGTTAAATGCTGAAATATAATCAAAATATAAAGGTTTTGTTCTGACTCATGCCTCCATGTTGAGAGACCGCATTTCCTATGTTCAAATGAAAACTCTTTTACTAAAGCAAACATAATAAGCGGAGAAACATTTCCTGGAGTAATATTTAGCCCTGGAAGGCAATAAAGGTGACTTTAAAACTCAACATCTTTAGAAGATGATCTATTTAATTAATCTCGGGCATTACATTCTTCATTTGCTTTCTGTTTGCAGTTGAACAGGAGGAGAAAGAGAAGCGGTATTGATAGAGTTGGTTTTCTGTAATTAGTTTCTTTTTCGATGCAACTTACTTACGATCAGTAGATGTGTGTAATTTCGGCCTGTGTGCGTATTCCTTAACGAGAAGAGTGCTGCGTTTGGCAATGGTTAGAAATTTCCATTTGAAAATGTAAGTATACGTGCAAACTTATGCGGTTCACCTACGAATACACGGATAAACCATTAAAAAGCATACACGCACGTACGCACGCATGCATGCATACATTCATGAGGTGTCCTTCAAAAGTTCAAAAAGTACTAAAGGCGCAAAAATAGCTTCTGTCAAGAGGAAAGTGAAAGAAAATTAAATTCTCCATTTTCGAGTTGAATGAATTCATGATATGTGAGACATTTCTGGTGAGATACGGGAAATGCTTGGAAACTCGACGGATGAATATATATATATATATATATATATATATATATATATATCAAAGTGCAAATCAGTAATTAGATATCCGACGCGTTATAGTTTATTTCATGATGTGCTCCATGTATTCAACATTAAGTCAAGTTAAAGTAGAGCTGTAATTTGATGAATTAATTACACAAATACGTTTGCCCTGTTTTTCCATCTGAAGCAGCCAAAATATGGCTGAAACATGAACATCTTTTTATAGTGAATCAATCATTTTATCATATTTAATTATATATATATATATATATATATATATATATATATATATATATATGTGTGTGTGTGTGTGTGTGTGTGTGTGTGTGTGTCAGTATGCCAGTGTATGTGATTGTCTACTATGGTATAAAACCACTTAAACATGGATGCAAATGACATCAATGCTCAATAGAGCAAGAGAATGTTTTAAAAGAATATGTCTTTATTCTTTACGGTATTTTAGAAGGGGGATTCAATCATCAAAGTAACTATAATACCAAAGTGGAACCTTACTCTCTATCCATACATACATCATCTTATTTCATATGATTAAATTCAATCCTGTTATGGGTCTGCTCTACAGTGGAGGCAAACTTTCCCCAACTTTAAGGGTCAAAAGTGACGGGAAACTTTTTCCTCCCACCAATGAGTCAAAAGTGACAGGTTATCTTTTAGTCTTTCAAGGTATCACAAGTGAACTTGAGACTCCTTTCACCTCCACTAATGGGTAAAAAGTTAAGGGACTTTTTCCCCAAAATCTTCCAAGGGGTCAAAAGTGAAGATAACCTTTTTTTCACCTTTAACAGATTGAAAGTAAAATGATCTTCCCTCTCCCCTTTGAGGTATTAAAAGTAAATAGAGACTCTTCCCTACGTGGAGGGAGACATTTTTCCCTTATCAATGAGACTCCCTTTTGAGGGGTCAAAACTGAACAGAGATTCTTCAAATTTTTCAAGAGGTCAGAAGGAAGGGAAGCTTTTTCCTCAATAAAGAATCGAAAGTGAAGGCAGGAGCATTGCTAAGAGAGAAGGGGTTGGGTTAAAATGCCCTGGGGCTCGCAATGCTTATAATCTGTATAAATAGTATTGCAACAATAACATTTCTACTGACATTGTAACAACTCTCACTGAATGTTGGAGGGGAGCCAAGCCTCAGCCCCCACCCCCGAATCCCTAGCTACGCCCCTGATTTACTTGCCTGAATAATTTCGTCCATTTGTTTCTCCCTGAATACTTTACCTGGTGTAGACAGGTACATCAGCTAGTATATATATATATATATATATATATATATATATATATATATATATATATATATGTGTGTGTGTGTGTGTGTGTGTGTGTGTGTCTGTGTCTGTGTCTGTGTGCGTGTGTGTGTATGTGCTTTGCACGGGTATATGCAACTGCCAAGCAGATCTTCTGAGTTAACACATCTTAACGCATCTATGAAAGTGTACATATGTCTATTACTGTGTTTTGTGCGTATACGTTATACCGATTCCAGTTATGTCCAGTGTTAACAACAGGTGTGATAAAAGGCAGTCAAAATCAATTCGGATATTGAGTCATCATGAATTTCCAATACGTCGTCCATGGCGGCCATTTTGAAATGACAGCCAGCAATAGCTGTTTTCAGATCAGTTTCCCAATCAGCAATAGATATAGTTTGATATTGAGGATATAATTCGTTGAATCAATTTAATCCTACACAGTCTGGGGGGAATGACGCTTGGAAAATACATGCAAGTCATTGAAAATTCAAGATGGCTACTATCACTGATATGAGAATTATAAATGCGATAGAGTTGCGTAAATTAGTCTGATATGGATGATATCGGGGACAAAACGTACGTTTTTATGACGCAGAATTTAAATTTTGAACTTTGTCTCAAAGCTTCTTATCATCTCAGTGTTTAAGATAAGCACTAAATATGATGGGTTTGATATTGGTGTCGATACCACTAGTATCTTCAGTGTGTTGATAGGACTTAGGATACTGATTATGGTGATGGTGGTGGTGGTGATGATTGTGTTGGTGGAACTGATGATCCTGGTAGTGATGATAATGGTGATGGTAATGATGGTGGTGATCATGGTGATGATGAACATCCACTTTTTTTTAATGCCTCTGACTATAAGGGTACCAAATGTTATGCTTTATCACAATATGTACAATTGGCTTCGAATGTTCTGCTGGCAGCCGACGATGGCCAAATCTACATTAAAACATGGTAACTTCACTATGGCCAGGAGCATGTCCTTGTACCTAAGGCTGAAGTCTAAGGAACCGGGTAATTTCTAGATGACCCATCACGCTGTATGTGGGTAGGTCGCACAAAACAACAACAAAAAACGACTTATGTATTTATCCTCATGGTGGACGAATTCATGCCGTAGATCGATAGTATACGTTATGCACCTCGGTTTAGGGGTGATGGTTCATGAGCTAGTTTTGCAGACTATAATTAAGGTGTGATGAGTTTGATACTTACCGAGACCCATGTTTCTAGCCATGTGTCAGATAAATTTAAACTTTTACTTATTATCGAACTTTTTTGGTGGAGCGATGGTTATTAGACTACCTTCAGAACATAAATACCGTTGTGAGTTCAATCCTCATTGAGTGCACCCATACTTCCAGAATTAAGTTTAATAAATATCTATTAGAGAATCGTTCATTCGCATATTAATAAGTCGTTTACCCGATATGAACTAGCCAGTATCTGCTGGTCATCGTCTCTTCCAAAATAAAATTCTTAGATGAATGTGTAGATTTGTGCCTGCGTACGTAATGCACTAGAATCATATGCTGATTTTCGTGTCAGCTTACCTAAATATTATGATCAATTTTGGATTAGTCTTTATTCTTACATCTGTTGCTTTTTTATTGCAACTCTCAGATCATTATTACATTCATTCTACGATCGTTAAGCAACCAGGTTAGATCGGAAATCCAGCAAGATTTGAATATGCGTCCCTTATGTTGGGAAACTGTATTACCGTAATAGCGTCCCATCAATTAGTTTACGAAAACTAACCAGAGTGCGTCGTTCGGATTAGATAAAAAGCTGTATTCTTTTCTTCTCAAATGACTGCATTTGCCTCTAGCCCAGACTTGCAACAGCCTCGGGACTTCTTTTCAAACAACCTCATTTCTTCGATTACTTTAATTATTTTAATAAGAAAAATAAGATAAAACATCTTAAATGCTCTTTAATCCAATGAGTTCATTTCTACGAGTATTCTTTATGGAAAAATAATTTGATTCCGATTACAGAATACAAAAGTATGTTTTGTGTCGACGAATCAACACAGACAGTTGTCTGTATAAATATGATGGTATTCAAAAAGCATACATTATTTCTGTGTCAGGATAAAAAGGACGGACTGAAAAAAAAGATGGATACCCTATAATAAAAAGGTCCAAAATCGAAATGTGTAAAACATTAAGGTTTCCCTCTTGAAATATCTTTTTTTAATTGGTAGTCCGGATGTATACAAAAGAAAATCCCTTACCAAACATTATGATTTTATTGAAAAAATACAAAAATCAATAATTCATCTTATCACAAAACAATTTAACAACTATAATTTGATACACAGTTTCATACAAAGTTATTAAATGATAAAAAACATAAAGTAAACAAATAATAATCTGATATACAATTTTATACAAAATATTTTATAATTTATTTTGATAGTAAATTATTCAATTCAATACGGATTTATGGAGCATTTTTTCAGATACAGTTTCTATTTAATTTTGATTTAAATATTTCTTTTTTAATTTAAATTTAAGTGAAACGGACTCACATTATGGCGTAGGGTACATCTCTGTTATGAGTGCTATTATTTTGATGTGGACATCTTCCCCTTATCTCGGATGGCATAGAAATTTGTCAGCTTACTTGATTGGAACCCTGCCATACTATTGAATCTTTTATTGCGGTTTTTCCACTAAATTCCTTCGACATTTGTGTGTGTGCCTGTTTCTGTGTTGACAAAATCACTATTGTAGTAAACAGTGTGATGCGTGTATCTTGGTACAACTGGAAGTTAGATAATTCTTTGGTAGGCTTCCCAACAATCTGAGAGTATTATACTACCAGAACAAATACATTTCTAAATCAATTACTGGGGGGGGGGGGGGCGATTCGCATTGTCAGATCCACCAAAAACCATTAAGCTCTCGTCAATTTGAACGACATCAGATCCTTCAACTTTGATTCGGTTTAGTGTTAATTTCCATGAGCAAACTCTACGTAACATTACATACCAAGTTACTCAGTTGCGCATATTATCTCCGGGGATCAATGTTGTGAGTCGTGATGTCCATCAGTTGTCTGCCATTTTTGCAACATGACCAGCCCATTGCAATTTGAGTTTCGTTATGGTTTCTATGATGTCTCAGACTCCTGTTTTTCATTCCCTCATGGAATGGACTGCGTTATTTCACTTCTTTCTACGTCAAGTTCCATTTCATTTCAGTATTACAGAAATTGCACCGGGGAGCTTGACGCCGAATAATTTCATTGCTAGAGTGAATTTTCTTGCTGCTTCAAATGATTGATAACGCCATGACATTTCACCCGAATCCATCTCTTAATTAAAAAAAGCGATAAAAAGCAAATAAAATCTCTAGACCAAGGTAAATAATAGTATAAAAAGATCAATAATAATGAAGTGATGTGTCAAAGTACTTATGATTTTTCGCATCGGGTAAATTACATTTTTAAAATCTGAAACGTTTAGTGTATTAAATTTCTAAATTCAAGACATGGTCACGTGGCTGCAATGAATGAAAATCATTCTAATTTTGATTTTTGTAAATTGATATAAAAACATTTTTTTTTAAATCTCCAAAAAACAAAGTGAATTGAAAAATTCAAGCGAAAGATTCTAAAATAATATAAAATGATTTTTTTACAACGGTTTTTGAGTATGTCCGAACTTCCGAAAATCTTTCAAGGGTAATAACTTTCAGTGTTTGATGTATTTCTAGTCTTGGACCCTGGTATTACTACAATACAAAGCATGCTTACGGGGGCTGTCTGGAAAAGAATCATCTACTTTGAACACCTGGAGAACTTTGATGTAATATGGCAACAGATCAGAATGGGGTGATATTAGGCATATGTGAACAGACATACTCTCGTGGTGTTACTCAGTCGGTAGCGAGACGCCATTGCCTGGAGTTATGTACCATGTGACAATCACCTTTACAATGATCAAGTAAGCTTCACAATGGCAATGCATTTGCCTATTCTTCACGTCTTGTGCAAGCTTTTTAGCAAAACACCACATCAACCCGGTCTGCCAGCTTCCCCTACAGGTCAGACTTGGCTCACTGCAACGCTAAAATGGCCGTTGAAAGGAAAGATTTCGGAACGTGAGCAAATTTTAGGAACAATGCCAGGGAATCACTTTGAAGAGAACTAAGGTGCCATTGACGTAGGACAGCCATTTCTTCGCTAATATCAAATGGCCGGATACTTTCTGGACAAACAATGCATTTCTGTATATTCAAGTATTATCATGTGTCTCTTTTGAAATATACTTATACAGCAATACATACATGTATGTACATCTCGTCTTATCTATTTCACTCACCTACTCACTATCTCTCTCTCGTTTTCTTTTTTCGCTTTTTCTTTCTCCCTCATTCTCTCTTCTCCCCCTCTCTCTGTTTATACAAAGACATATACCAAGTGAATGGATATATCCTTGTAAAGTTTATTTTTATACTGTAACAGCTCTATTCACTGTGATGAATATTGAGTACTGTGATTAAATATCATCCACAAAAGATAAAATCTCTGTTCTATCTATTTCTTTTTTGTATTCTTACGAATTGAAAAAATAAAAAATAATGAACTATATATATATATATATATATATATATATATATATATATATATATATATAATAATGAAATACTCTTCCATATGAATAGAGCACTCTGGTGGACGAGGAATTGAAACTAAACAAGTATATCGCTTAAATTCAGCCTTACAGACCATCCAGTTCTGTAGCTCCGGGTCTAACGCGAAGGTTTCAATCTTGCCTCGTAGTACTGGATGGGATGATGGATTGTCTATAGCCACACTGAAGAGTTGTAATACAACAGAACAGCTGTCTGTGGATGGTACAATATATATATATATATATATATATATATATATATATATATATTCAAAAAAGTTTTACAGTTGTAAACACTGAACATTAAGAAAACTTTTTCAAAATTTTTTTTGTGTCACTAAAGTGTTTTTTCTCTTTTTCACATATACTTTGTCATTATGGTGCAACGTGTAAATTTTCTCTTGTTACGATCACAAGTTGTTTATCATGCAACCGTTTTGACGATTTTAGAAGGAAACAGTATTATTACCATGACACCCCAGCAGTGTTGATCAAATACCACCCCATTTCAGCTATGTTTCAATACATAGCTTATGTCATACATGTACATTGTTATTCTGTATAGCATATTTTGTGTATGGCACACGGATATTTTTTCACACTACATATTATCTAATATTTTTGAAACAGTACTTACTTCCGCAGGTTACCCCAAAAATGTATTTAACGATGAGGGGTCAATGAATATAACAACAAACATAACTTGCAGTTCGTGTCACTTCTATCGAGTGTTCACCCATGTGAATGTCAAATCTGTTGCGCCGCTTTTAATCTCAGATTGTATGCAACCCAACTTATATCATCTTTAAGAATATTAATTATGTAGAAAAACTTCTTTGAGTTGAGATTATTCAACCGAAGAATTTGACAATTTCTCCCACTATTACAATATGTATAATATATCCATTTTAATTACGTCAAAGAATACTAGTAAGCGCTCAAATAAACCCATGTGCAAATGGTCATTGTTGGACAATGCTGGATTCTCAAAAAGATTATTAAATGAATTCTGATCTTGAAATTTTATTTTTGATATTCAATCGGTGTTGTTGGTGGAGAAGCTTTGTGTTCTTATCCAAAGTAAGCATATTCTGTAGACAAATATATATCTGTTGTGTAAAATGACTTTTTAACCATCATTTGACTACTGATTCATCGATGTATAATTAAGGTGATCAGAGTTGTCTATAAAAACTTAACTTAGTTTTAAGAAGACACCCTCGTAGAGGTTGAACTCACAACTCAGTAGTAATGGCCCATAAGATTAAATCGTTAACCGTTTCCCTACTGCAAAGCGCCAGTGCAAGTTGATAATACGTATATATGCATTTATCTTATTGTTTATTTCTTGCAGATTGGGTGTGTCTCAGCTGGGGGCGTTTTGCCTGGCGGCTCTTATTTCAGGACAACCACGTGACCCTCGGTTGCCGCCTCTGAAAACAACGCAATCTGTGTTTGGCGCCCGAAAGATGAGCCTCGAATAATCTCTTATCGCATGGATAAAAGATTTCACCAAACAAGCCGGAAAAGAAAAGATGAATAACACTAAAAAAATTCACTCGAGAAACTTCGATACGAATACAAGAACTAATTAACTTTTTCGAGAGAAAAAGGCAAAAGAAATTAATTAAATTCCAAATAAATACTATTTTTCAAAAAGCGACGAATGGGCAGAAAATGTACGTTGAAAAAAAAAAACGGAAGTAAGATGAGAGCAGACATTGCATTAGGAAAAAAGTCGAACCAATGAAAAGTTTTTCGTTATTTTTCTTTTCTCTTTCTTTAAGTACATGGTCTTGAATTTGGATTACTCTGGTTTAAGATTTTCAATTTACTTTTGCTCTAATTTAACGTTTATCTGATTTTGCACAATGTCGAATATTTATCCCCTGAGAAGGTGAGACATGATTTTGGAGGAGGAATGGAAAAGGAAAGCAAAGGAAAATAGAGTGTTACCAGAGAGAGATTTCGAGTGAAAACTGCTTGTGCTGGGTTATGTAAATGTATATATAGCAAAAGGCAGCAAGAGCCAACAATGTATGTTCTATCCCTGTACAACTTCTTTTGAATTGAAGAAGTTCATCAAAAATATGTTGTTACAAAGTTGTAGTAACGGTAACAAAGAGGAGTACAACCATGTCGACCAAATTCTTACACTTGTTTGATAAAGGTGTTCGTGGTTACAATTGAATTATCCATTTCGGGAGGCAAGCTTCAGTTACAGAGAGGGAGTCTCAGGTATAGACATGTAAGCGGATACTTTGAACGGTACAAGTACGAATTTGGCGTAGGAAGATTATGTTATGCCAATCTTAGAAATTGGGAGGGTCTGAATGCATTGGAAATTAGCATATTGCTAAATACAATGCAAGACAAAATAGTCCTGGTGCTGTAATATATATATAAACTTTACCTCAAAACACTTTACTCCCGAGTCTGTCTCACTCTTTACAGTCCATATTATATATATATATACATATATATATATATATATATATATATATATATATATATATATATATATATATACTGAATTTGAAGATTAAACATTATACTGAAAAAAAAAATTAATAACAGTTAATAATTGTGTCAGTCTACTAAGTCATTGATCTAGCCTCGAATATAACAGGGGGTACGCAAAAATAACTAAAATTATAGATTCGTCACTGGTCAAATTTTGGAAAGAAACCGTGGATCAATTCGAGCTTGTTCCCTCAAAGCCTTGCAAATATCTAAATGATTGTTTTTGATACTCTTTGCGTGAAAGGACAAATTTCGCTGAGGTATGTTCCACTTCCCTCTGTTAACTTTGGCTGGTATTAGCCCTAAGACAAACCAGTTACCTCAAATCTCATCAATGGTCCCACGAATATCTCCATTGACATGGCGCACTTATCCAAGATTTTTTTAATCATTTCGGCTTGTTGGAGATTCGGTGAGATCATGGTTAGTTTTCAAGTGACATCTCACCATGTTTGAAATGTAAATACAACTTGTATTACTGTGTGTTTTACCTAAATCTTCTTCCTTAAAAGTTCCTTGAAGTATTACAACAGTTTCAGAAGCTGTTTCGTCCAAAAGAAAACAAAACTAGATTTTATGCATACAGTCTGTCCTTTTTTCAATAAACCATTGCAAAAGTCGACAAACGTGTTTGCGAACATCAGAAAAAAATCACAGGAAACAAACCAGTCAATAAAGAACAACAATGCCTTGCAGTCTGGCTCAGAATGGTGTTAAGTCGTAACAATCTATGTGGGTTCGAATCACACGGGTACTTAATATTGTGGCCCTGTACCATACTTATAATGCCTGTTGAATTCTTCCTCACTCTTTTTCTTTCTTTCTCTCTCTGTATGTAGAAATATTATATATAGATATATGTGTCTCTGTAAAGGATACATAAAGAATATCTTTATATTTGTATATGGGTGTACATACACAAGATATCTGCCGGTATGTGATGGTCAGAAAGCTAGTGTTACAGATCATTACTGATGTAGTGAGTACGATCCTCATTAAGTACCTAATGCTTGTTACGGTGTACCGTACTTGGCTAAGCTTATTAAATATCCATGCATACCGAAAGGAAAAAAGAATAGTCTCTGTTGGAAAACTTCTTTTTTTTTTTTTTTTTGACAGCCTTTGGCTACATTTAGCAACATTTGAATGGCTCCATGACAAAACATGACATTATATCCAAATTTCTTGGAACGAGGAAAAAGGGAAAATATCAATATCGTATAATATATTCTTCAACAAAATGTAATTTTCGTTCAGTCCGTAGGAAGGCTTTAAAAAGGGCAAGAAAAGCAAGGTAAGTATCGGTAGATCACACTCAGGAGACGTAACAAAGGGAGATGACTCATTTTTTTTCAAATTTGGCATATAATGCGTTTCGCCATGGAGTCTTTCACTTGTTTCGGTAATGGAAGATATTATTGATATTAAAAGAAAATACTTGTTTCCAATTGATTTTCATAGATAATTCTAGAAAAAAGTCCGAAATGAAATAAATAATCATAGCATCTAGAAATAAAAGGAAAAACATCGACCGAAATGCAAAATAATTCATTGGCAAAAGAAAAAGATGTTTTTTTTTCCTTTCTTGCATTCTATAGATTTTTTTTTCCATCTGGGGAATAGTTTTTAAAAAAGGAAAAGTATGACATAGTGAGCTGTAAAACGAGAAATCATTTATTTTTCCTTCTCACTTATTAGCAAGCTTCTAATCAAAACAACGGCTTTCTTTCCTCGTTACGAACACTCCCTATCTCTCTTCAACGACTCTCTTCATCATCATCATCAGTCTTTTACCGTCTGTCATTGGACATAGACCTTCCCCAGGATTTGCCACACTTCTCTATCATGGACGTCACGGAGCCAGTACTTCCTGAACTTGTCTAGCTCGTCTCTCCATCTAACATTTTGCCGGCCTCGGTTGCGCATGTGGTCTCAGGGAATCCATGTTGTGAGTCGTGATGTCCATCGATTGTCTGCCATTCTTGCAACATGGCCAGCCCACCGCCATTTAAGATTTTTTATGGATTCTATGATTCTCTAACTCTTGTCTTTTCCCGGATGTACTGTGCTGTTTTGTGGTCTCTCCATGTGAGGCCCAGCATTATTCTTTCATGTGCACGTTGCATGGTTCTCAGCTTACGGGTCTGTTTCTTGGTTAAGTTCCATGTTTCAGCTCCATAAGTGACTATCGGGTCACTTGATTCCTTAAAAGCGCCGTCAACTAATTCAAACCTGGTCTTAACATGAAATTTCCCCCGTTCTAAGAAATGTCGACTTAAAAAGAGTTAAAAGAGAGAAAAGCAGAGAGATTGAAACTTCACTTTTTCAATGCCATTATAAAACAAGCAATGATCTTTGATAGACTAGGGATTATTTACTTAATCTCGTCTATTTTGTTACAAGGTTGCAGTAGTGAAGCTCCCAGCAAAGATCGAGCCTAAAACATTAGTGATCCTCATGGCTGGCCAAATTTCGTTTCATTCAGCTGAATTAATCTGAGATTTCGAATATAGAAAGGCAAGTAGTAGTATTTACATACACGCACACGCACACATATGCACACACACACATGCACACATGAATGATACATATATATATATATATATATATATATATATATATATAATGCAATAATTGTAGAGTTTATATTAGGAAACATATTTCGTCCTGCACCGTAATTAGCCGAATATTGACTCGAACAGCTCATCACGTAAATGAATAACGATTCAAGCGTGTTGATAGATTAGTCGATCAAGAAGAGTCACGTTAAGACTGCTTCTCAATGAATGCAGGTTCGAGTCCTGCACGACACTCATTTCTTTATTATATTTAAGCGGCCGGCTGTTTGATTTGCTACTCGGTGCCGAACGAAATGTGTTTCCTAATATAATGTTTCTATAACAACACTCACACATTTTAGAGAGAGATAGCACGTGTGCGTTTGAGTGTAGTTGTGTCTGAGTCTATTTGCACAAATTTTATATGACTGTCAGTACACTGGCACACATACGCACATATGCACATGTGTACATATGTACATATTAATCACGGGTGCCTAGCAAGTTCGTTTATCAGACCAATATATTATAGCATTTGTGGTTGGCAACACTTTTGCTAACCAATACGCCAAAGAGAAGTGACAAATTTCCCCACAATCCGAAAGTTCACTTCATACCACTTTTTCATTTTTACTAAAAGTCAAAAGAGCGCAAAATAGCTTTTAACGTTTCCGTTCCAGCGAGACGTCACAGCGGCAGCGCACACTATCCCCCTCCCTCTCTCACTCCCACAAAAAGTGCATATACCTTTCACCTTGCCCACCTCCGATTGCTCAGCCTAAAATCCAGTTATCACCAATTTTGGGCTTGGGAACGTTCGAAGACGTTTTCCGTATAAATCAACAGTGATTGTTCCTTCACTTTACACCATTTTGGTTCGTAGGAACGCTCTACTTTTTGATAGGAGGGGAAATCAGTACATCCCTTTATCTATCAAAATGTACACACACTAACACACACTCACACACACACACACACACACATGCTCGCACACACAAATATACATACACATGTATGTATATTAGATTGGTAGAAAAGAGAGAAAGAAATCGAGGGATTGAAGGAATGAGGTTAATCGATCCCTGTAGCCTAGGTCAAGCTAAAACTTCACAGTCTTCATTTGACGAAAATGCTCTTGCAACCCTTAAAAAAATAGCCAGCGCGGTGGTCAGGACGCGGTGTAGGATCTAAAGTAGAAAGTGCATGGCCGCCATGATGGCTGTTCACTTGAGTAAAAGAAATCAAATGATGTCGATCGCTCACGATACATCAGCCACCACAGCCGTTTCATTTAATCGATTATAAACCTCACCATGTCTTCTTTTTTTTTATCTCTATCCCGAAACGAAGAAGAGTAGCCAATACACTTCTCTCTTCTTCCTCACCTTTTCATTATAACTTACGGCTGTAAACGTTTGCTGAATGAAGAAGCCAAATCATTTTGTTGTTAAACACGAGTTGCAGGGCATTCGAGCGTACAGTGCATATCACAAGTTTCGACTTTTGACTGAAAAGCAAGGCGTACGAAAAAGACGAATAAAAATGTCTCCGCTGCTCTTTACGTTAAATTAAAGAGATTGATCGAAAGAAAACAATCAAAATTGCAATTCTTTCTATGATTTCACTGTCTTATTTTCAAAAAAAGAGTAGGAAAAGAAAGCGTTATTTTTTTTTCTCTTTGATACTGGCGAATCTGTTATCGGAAGTTTATTAAGCTCGACTTAGTCAGGCATAAGGTTGAATAGAGAGAATCGAAGCAGGAAGATTGTATTACGCCGCAGTAATGAATTCATCATCATCATCATCATCAGCAACAGCAGCAACAACTCTTTAGCGTCCGTTGTTGGACATATACCTCCTTCAAGATTCGCCAGATCACTTTACCATGGGCATTCCAAATAAGTTTCTGTATAATATAACGCAATTTATAATCATATATATATATATATATATATATATATATATATATATATATATGATTATAAAATGTGTTATATCATATAGAAACACTTAAGGTTAAGTTTGTATATAACATAGCACAATTGTTATATATATATATCTATCTATATATATATATATATATATATATATACATATATATCATTTGAAATAATTACCCGTCATTACACTATTAATGTCTCACTTGGCCTATCATTTCAAATGAGAGTTTCTGTATAAAATAACGCAATTCTGTCGGATCATATATCCATTTCTTAATACGTAAGTGTCACGTTGAAAGAAACGAATAGAGCAGATATAGATCGAAGAATGAACGAGATGAGAATTTGGAGAATTGTATTTGTGCCTTTGCATTACCAGTGGCCGTTTAGCTCAATGGTAAGAGCAACGCTACGTTGAGGTAGCTACCCTATTGTTTACGGGTTCGATTCCGGCAGCAGCTCCATTTCCTTCAATTGTTTATTCTACTTACATTGTCTAGGCCAAGAGGTATATTAACCGAGTATTGACGAGAAGATATTTCATATAAGTGTTTCTATAAAATATAACATGATTCATGATCATTGTCGTATCATATACATCCATTTCTCAATATATATATATATATATATATATATATATATATATATATATATATATATATATATATATATAATATACAAAGAGGGTGAGCGTGAGAGAGTCTGTGTCTAAGTATACGTGCGGCCTGGGGCAATGGTTATTGATTCGAAAAATGAAATCGGCAAATCGATTTTTAAATTTGGTTTATGATCTCTTCACACTGATGATCCTGAAGAAGGCATGAAACTGATTCTCCTCGTATCATTAGGTGCCAAGTCAGCCCAGTTTACAATATAAGGATGTGTTTCGGCGTTGCTATTGTAGATGTTTGCGTTGTCTGATATAAATCAATAATAGGTGTGAAAATCAGGTGGTAATTTGAGGTTATTGACATAGATATTTCAAAGTGGCAAGGATTCTTTCAAGCAATGAACTCATTTTTGTGTTATTTACTGGGCATTTTATTGTAACTGGATTGTATCAACCTTTCTATCTTTTTACTTTGAGACGAAATTGATATTAATAGACAAATAAAAATAATCAATGATCCTGAATTATAGCTTTCTGAAAGATGATTTGTATGCAGAATAGAACTTCTGCTCTCGGTCAGTCAACTCTCCGGACATTTTTAGATGTACAATCAGTAAGAAGCAAGAAAGGTTTGATTTTTTTTACAGAAATGAGTACTGAACAGAAGAGAAACGATGAATTATAATCAACGTCATAATGAAATACTCGTTATTCTGATTTATACACTAATACCACACCCTTAATGTATACTGCTCCCTTCAGTTTTCAAACTATTCAACAACATTCCCTGTCTTATTTGGATCTCATCCCAGAGGAAGTAAACTGTTATCTTTCCAGAAATGGTCTACCATACTAGTGTTGCCTGATTAGTTTTCTTAAAATCGGACAGAAATGTATAATTTTCGTTCACATCACCCTGCAATTTTTTTCTAAACAAATAGACAATATATTTGTTAGAAATTGAAAAACAGAGATGAAAATAAAATGCACCAATCATTTTTTGTGACTTAAGCAATGGAGGTACTCCCTGGGAAAATATTGGCCATTTTGACCCTTATGTGCTCTTGCAACTAGATCTAAGTTTATATTGTAATTCGAACGTATCGACTTTTTTCTACATTCCTACTTTGAGACGAAACGTAAGTTAATAAATGAATAAATGAATGTAATTAAAGATCCTAAATAATTTTCTGAAAGATGGTTTATATACCATACAGAACTTCTGCTTTTGAAGATATCAATCTGAATTTATGTGGGAACTTTAATCAAAAATATTTCGGACCATTTTGAATGTCCGGTTGATTTAAATTCTCCTCAGACATACATGAATAAAAACAGACGCAATACTCCAAATCGGGCATATCTGACCACCCAATACCATACTGAACTCTTCTACCTACCCTTGGATATGGTTTTCATTTGTTCTTCGAGTTTGATTTGAAGAGAATGGCTGGTTCCTCTCATAGGCTTTCTCACATTAACAAGGGGTGGGATAAATGCTATCTTCTGACAAACACTTCTACTCAAGAAAGTTACGAGCGGAGATTGGCTATTCAAAAACGCTTTGGTCATAAAGTCGATGACTCTTTTAAACTTCTACACATTGTGCTCATTACGGCTTCATAGTTGATCTATCTCCGGACTCCATCTTCCCGTTTCCCGTCTTAGTAATAATGCAGGATGAAAATGTGTTATTTTGAAGGCTGCAACGTAAGCCTCTTGAACTCTCCTTCGGTTCAGCGGGATCACTGCTGGCAAAGCCCGTAGGATATATATATATATATATATATATATATATATATATATATATATATATATATATATATATATATATATATCCTACGAGATGCTGCCGAAATGCTCATAGAATTCGACCATTGAATTATTACTTACTGTAATAACTATTTTCTGCTGTCTCCGTCGAAGCAGCTACCTTTGGCATGCATACAGTGATCTAAATAAATATTAACAAATGTCAATATTACGCACGCTATTGCATTATCCATAACTTTGGGGTAGCTTGCACGCACGCACGCACGCACGCTCTCTCTCTCTCTCTCTCTCTCTCTCTCTATATATATATATATATATATATATATATATATATATATATCTATATATATATGTGTGTGTGTGTATATGTATTTGGTCATTCTACAATCGTTAAGTAAGCACTATCGGATGTGAGAGTTGCGATAAGAAGCAACAGTAAGAAGTTGTAAGAAGTATCAGTAAAGCATTTATGATAATAGTTTTATCGAATAAATTCAAATTTTGATACTACTAGCGAAAAAAAGGTAAACAAACAAGATGTCGATGTGGGTTGATCGGTCAAGTTAATCAGATACGTGTATGGATGAATTTGAATGACACCTTGTGGCAAGGTGTTATCGCAGACATCCACCCAGGAATAAGGGGCAGGGGTTCATATCTCGCCCCGCTGCTTACTTAACGCCCAGGGGATGACGAACTGGGGATCTGATCAAAAGAAACAAAATATATGAAAGAAATGATAATAGAAAATCAATTATTAATGTATAATCTATATAATTTGAATAAAAGATTATCTGATACTACTGGTGTAATCAAAAGCAATATAAATCAGATGGAATAATGAATTGAAATTAATAATGATTGATAATGCTCCATCTTACATCCAATACTGCTTGAATAATAAAAAGCAATAGAAATAATATGAAATACCAGTGAAAAGAATTAATGATAACTGAAAATGCTTCATCAAAGAAATACTATTACCTCTGTTTTTACTAGTGCAAAAAAAGTAATAAAAATAAGATGAAATACTAGTCAAAAATTGATAACTAATAGTGCTTCATCTGAAAAAACCGAACACTATCACAATTTTACTACCCATGTAATAAAAAGCGATACGGATAAATTCAGATGTTCGCAAACAAATTAAATAGAATTGAAAATACTTTGTTCCAGAAGTTCGAATACTATTATAACTTGTACTGTTAATATAAAGCGAAAATGACTGAAATCTCAACAAAAAAGTCCGTTCAAAAAGTTCTTAAAGTAGGGATATAAAAATAAATGATTCATGTGATAAACAAACCCTGTCAAAGTGCGTATTGAACTACAAGTCTGGTTGGAGTGTAAATAGTTTTCTTTCTTTATGTGAAAGTTACGGATTGGGCGTATGGACTTCATTAGAGCTGACGTTAGCCAAAGAAAAAACAACTGCTTTACTGTCCAACCAGGAATGATTAACGTCTTGAAAGAAAAAGTATCGGGACATTGTTGATTTTCCAGTACAACAGATTTTCATGACTTAGTAATGATTGTTTCTCATTAGTCTTTTTGTCAAGAACGTTGTATTATGACATTAATGTTTGGCAGATCTTGCCTCTTTCTTTAGTCAGAGAGAGAGAGAGAGAGAGAGAGAGAGAAAGAGAGAGAAGGAAAAAGATCACATTTTTTTAATCTGTTTTTTCCCCCGTTTGTTCAATTTGCATTGCTTTTCGTTAGTCTTCGCATGAATTTGGCTGGGGCGTGCGTTTTGTGTGTAAGTGTCAAACACTAGAGAACAGGTAAAGAGTGTGTTGCTGGCCTTTCCACATATGTCAAGGGACTCTGAAAACTGCGATGAATATATTTCGGTCGTAATGCTCCGTTGAATGAACGCGGGAGAATTGCGCTGTTCTTGTTATGCTGTTCACGAATTAGAAATAATAAATTGAAATAAAATAGTGCAATAAACGACAGGGTTCTTCGTCGGACGCTGGTCGATTAGTTTAGCCATTGCAATATCTGCCCTTTTTCCTCTCAAAGAAATCTAAAAGGAAAAAAATAAAAATAAAAAAAAAGATTTGACAGCTTTTTCTGATCTTTTCAGCCAGTACCAGTTGGACGGAGTGTGGCATCTTCAGACTCCATCTCTATCGGTCATGTCAACGGACATCACCCCAGGGGAACAGTCTAGTAGGATCACCCGCCGCCAGTCGCATAATTCTTACCGTCTGGCCTCGATCTCTTGCCTTGACACAAGAGCACGCGCCGGTGCACATGATTTGGCTGGCGGGAGACGCGTTCGCATTTTTCGTGGGGTGAGGGTCACGTGACCATGCAATCAAAGGGTCGACCCCCCACCTACATCAGCCATCTTTGCATTTTACCGGGTCAACACGATGTTCAATTTGTCCTCACCCTTCCTGTTCGGTTGTTGTCGAAAACAATGCCGGTGTCAGTGGTCAAGTAGGGGTTGCCAGACTCTGAATAACTGGTCGAATCAAGTCCAATTAACACATGGCTGTGAATGAGAAATTACTGACCTCGGCTACCTCCTTGGTATTAAATACCTTTGAATGAGAGACAGCAGATAACTTTTTCACATCACGATAGATGAATCTGGCGACCGTCTTTCTCCTACTCTCTTCAAATTTTAATATATCGTCCAGAAAATAACGGGAGATATCATTTGCTCTGACGATTCCATAGACTGACACAGCAAATTGTTGTGGCGGGAAGAAAAATATGAAACAATAATCCTTGTATTTAAGTTTCGATTTAATCTGAACCCTGTATATGTAAGCAAATTTTCGGTCTTTCTTATCGCAACCATCAGGAAGGATTTATTACACAAATACGTCAAAGCTCTCATTTACTCTGATAATATCACCCAGTGACAACGCAAATTATAGCAATAGAAGGAGAAAATATGAAATATTAGTCCTTATTGTATTAAATGTCGATTTGATTTGAACCCTGTACAGGTAAGCCAGTCTTCGTCTTCTCTTATCGCAGCCCACTGCATTCGCCACCAATCAACCTATCTCTCGCTCATCTTTAGTCATTGTTGCACTCACTAACTAAATATTTCTGACAGTAGGGGGACATTTCCGATTAAACGTTGGAATTTTCACTAAAATTTGTTTGGGCAAGTTTCGGCATTTCATCTGTATGTTGTGGTTGGTCAGGGATTGAGGCAAGCATCACTAATATAAAGGATTCATGATATAATCATTAATGTTCAGAATATTTCTTTGATTGGCACTAAGTTTTTATATCATTTACTAGATAATCACGTGTAGGATTGATCAAATAAAACCACAGTATTGCTGTCATATGATTGTTTTTTTACTGTTGGAAATATATTTTTCCCATTGTGTCTGATATCAAGTTTTGTCATATTTGGTCATCCATAATTTAGCGCTGGAAAGAAACTGGTAAATTTAAGCAGGGTGTTATCACCTTTGGGTAAGGAAAGCTAACTCAATATCCACTTGATCTTCAAACTGAATTGATCGGTAACAGACAAGTGCTTTAAACAAATACATTTTTGACTATATTTTCAGTACCAAGTAAGCAATAACGTTTTCAAAATCCATTCAAGTTACTAATTTTACCGAATTTTATATTTATGAAACAGTGGCTTTTTTTCAAATTTTAGTTTTCTGTCGTAACTCATGGAATGATTCAAGTTCTTTCAGGTGTCAAAAATTGAAATTAAAAGCTAGTACATACTTTAAAAATGCAAAAATATCTTCTTTTTTTTAAATTTTTGCTTCTAACGTTACGCTGCGAATAAGATCAAAATTGCATTGAAAACTAAATTGATGCAATGCGTGTCAATTCTTCATTTAAACAGACTGTGATCAAGACTAGAATTCAAAATAATTTTGATACCTATCCAGAGAAAATCTAAATGACACACAAACGTATGAAAGATATGTAAGTTGCTACGAAGCAACGTACACTGGCCTTTATATAGAGATACGCCATAAATTTCATTCTTTGTAAAGATTACTCATATAGTGTAAAAGGAAGTAGCAAAAAAAAAAAAAGACGATGCTTGGATTTTAGTGTCACGGCAAGTAACAAGAAATGAAACGATAACCACGGTTGGATTTCAGTGTGACAACAAGGAGCAAAAGTGAAACAATAACCATTGTTGGATTTTAGTGTTAAAGCAAGTAGCGAGAATAAAAATGATAACTACGCTTGGATATTAGTGTCACAGCAAGTAGCGAAATAGAATAATAACCACGGTTGGATTTTAATGTCACAACAAGTTGCTAATAAATGAAACGATAACCACGGTTGGATTTCAGTGTAACAACAAGTAGCAAACTATGAAACAATTACCACGCTTGGATCTTTGAGTCACAACAAGAAGCGAAAAATGAAACGCTAATCACAGTTGGATTTCAATGTGACAACAAGTAACAACAAGTGGAAAGATAACCGGGGATGGATTTTAGTATCCAAGCAAGTAGCAGAAATCAAAATGATAATCACGACTGGATCTTTGTGGTACAACAAGTAACGAAAACTGAAACAATAACCACAGTTGGATTCTGAAGTCACAACGAGTAGCGGAAAATGAAATGATAACCAATGTTGGACTTCAGTGTGATAGCAAGTAGCAAAAAGTGAAACGATAACCATGGTTGGATTTTAGTGTAACAGCAAGTAGCTAAAATGTAACAATAACCACGCTTGGATTTATTGTAACAGCAAGTGCCGAAAAATGAAACGAATACGAAGCTTGGATTTCAGTGCCACAGTAATTAGCGAAAAATGAATCTATAACCACGGTTGGATTTTAGTGTCACAGCAAGTTGCAAAAACTGAAACAATAAACATGATCAAATTTTAATCTCACAAATAGTGAAAAAAATGATTACCAAGTTTGGATTTTATCGTCACAGAAATTAGCTGAAATAAAATGATAACCAGGGTTTGATTTTAGTGTCACACCGGAAAATGAAACGATAACCACGCTTGGATTTTAGTGTCACGGCAGGTAGCGAAAGATGAAACGATAACCAAGTTTGCATTTTAGTGTCACGGCAGGGAGCAACAAATGGAATCAGAGCCATACTTGGATTCCACACGATGCATGTTTTAAAATTTAACTTGCGTCACTTGTCCCTCAAGCAATATGAATAGAATCACTTATGGCTTCCTTCAAATATCGATTGTATATCTTAAATCTGGTGCTCTGTAGTCCGGCAACTCCCATTGTTCAATACGTTTTGAATCTGGTGCCACATGGATCTGTCCGTATTTTTTCTGATTTGGTTTGAAATCGCAGTTTGAATCATAATCTACCAGTTTATAGATCGTCTCATTAAACCGAATGTGTATACATCAGAGAATTAATTCTATTTACGTTATAATAGGATCATAAAGTGTACAGTAATATCATTAAGTTATCCGTTCGGGAAAAGATCAATTACTATCAGTAGGCCTTCAATAAAACACCACGTTTGCCAATTCATTTAGTAAATATCATTGTGATAAAAAAATCCACTTTGAAAGTAACTCAAATGGATTCTGGTCAATCGAGGCACACTGATATGCTTGCATCTCTCCAATGAATATTTTCAGTGGTGGACAAAGCTCAACCAGTCCGGACATGTCAAACTGCTAAAAATGCTACTGTCAACTGATATGACCCATCACTATCTTGTTCTTTCAGTCATATTCAGATTTGATAATTTTAAAAAATGGTGTTTTGAACACGGACTTTGGTATTAAAAAATGTTAAATTGAAACATTACCATCAAAATAAATTATCCATATGTAAATAACAAAATTATACGAAAACCAATAATTGAAAAAAAAAACAATGTATTCTACAAAAATAATTTACATGATGCAGAAAAATAGTTCTTACTTTCTAATTCTGTGCGTAGAAATGAATGAAAAATCTTCCAATAAGGAATCCAAACAATTTTCTCAATGTATCCATATCTATAGAGCAAAATTATGCAAAAAAACTATAATTTACAATAAAAAAACATATTTCCTGAGACAAGGTTATGTGTTGTGAGAAAATGGTTTCCATTTTCCAATACAGCGACTAAAAATACAAAAAAAAAAAAATCAGCTGAAATACTCAAAGCCTTTGTTCTCCAATGCATACCTTCATAATTTCATATACAAAGGTGATGTGAGAACTTTTATCTTCACAATACAATTAATCTTCAACAACAAGGTCTTTCGACAGATTTTACTGCTGAAAATGCATTCACACTTTCGATGCATTTAAATATATTTTATCGAGCTCTGAATGTGTTTACCAAGATATTCAAATCACTCGATGATTGTATTTCCTTTCATCTTAATTTTTTTAGTTGCTTCATATCGCAAAAGGCAAAAGAGGCGAGAGTTTGAGTCTCGTCGATGGTTTATCCTTCATTTTTGATTTGCGATGTTTCATCACGGCAAACATAGACAGGCCGACTGGGATGTGATACAAAGAGACTGAAAAAAATCAAGATGAACGGAAATACGAATTAGTCAAAAATTCAAAATAATGGTTAACTGTATTTAGCCACGCCTTTCCGCCTATCTGTCTTTCTTTCCATCTGTCTGTCTATCTGTCTGTCTCTGTCTGTTTGTCCACACGTTGTCTCCAAAGGCACTGAATAAATTTCAATGAATTTTTGTGGAAGGGTACACAATGGGATAAGAAAGGGTTGTTTGAATTTTGGGGCGGATTTATTCAAAATCACCTTCCCTTCGTCGTAGTTATATTTCCACACAACACAATATCGCCAAAATGTCCTGTCTGTCGACACAATATCTCTAAGAGTTCACATTTAGGTTCAATGAAATTTTGAGGGACGATGGGTAATAAGCTACAAAAGGAGTGGTTAAATTTCGAGATGGATCCAGGATTTTTTTTATTAAGAGAGATCCTTTCACTTTCCTTAAAATGCTTCTATTCACACGCTCATGTCTACCCACACGGAGTGATAGTAATAGTTTTAACTTGACCGGATTTCTCAGTATTTTTTTTTTTCTATTTCGTATTGTGTTGCTTCTCATTGAACCTGTCAGATTCTCATTCTACAGTCGTTATGAGAGCACAGTGGATCAAAAATAAAACTTATTAAGAGAGTATTAAGAAAAATGCGAACCTTTGAATTAGTGACCATCAACGTTGTTCTAATACTTACGCATTTCATAATGGTCCTGGGACGACATTAAATCCCAGCAAATAGCAATTATTTTAGATAATGATTTTCAACACCGTCTCACCCATTTTGGAAGGTTGGTACCACAGAGCTTTTTTGCATCCCATTTTGCCTTTGATAGATATCGAGAACCTTAGATTCTTACCCTTCAGTCTGACCATCGATCCAAACACGCAAATGTCTCGAAGTGTATACGAAGAGCAGAAATAGATTACCTACACCTCTTCAATCTCCGGTAAACACCACTCTATCTGGCTATTCGCGCGTTCGCTTCGAACTCTCCTCAATCTTTGTTCGCTTCCAAGTTCTGTCAAAACCGAGATCGTTGCCAAAAACCAGATTAAGTTGACAACAAGCCGACTCTTGGCAACCGCGGCAAAGTGCTTCGTCGTCATAACTTTGAGGGGAGAGGCAAAAACGTGTCAAACGCTACACTCGCCTAGTCGGCGCGGCTGAAATAAATTTAGACAATTTGCTGGCCAAACATTCATCGTTGCTGTGTTGTTCGTCGGTTAAGTATATTGAGTATTTGTCAATTTGTCCAGCAAGGAGACTTTATCAGGTACCTTGGAGGACAGGGCGACTGGCAGGCCCTTCTTTTGGGAAAGTCAAGGAGATGGTTTAGAAATCAAAGATGATAAATACAACGAAGGAGGAAAGTTTTAGCATAAGAAAAACTGAGAACAGAAAAAAAGACGGAAGAATAGAAAAAGAAAAGGAAGGGAAAGGGTGAGAGTGAATAGAGACTGAATGTGTCAGATGAAAAAGAGGAAGAAGGGGAGAAGATTGAATTGTGGAAAGAAAAAAAGAGAAAACTGATGAGAGATTGAATTGAAGAAGAAGAAGAAGAAGAAGAAGAAGAAGAAGTAGAAGAAGAAGAAGAAGAAGAAGAAGAAGAAGAAGAAGAAGAAGAAGAACAACAACAACAACAACAACAACAACAACAACAACAACAACAACAACAATGAGAGGACAAAACTCAATGGGATGAAACTGATACTCATATACGAAGGGGAAAGAAGAGTGATTTCAACAGGGAAGAAAGAGAAACAAAAAGAAGAAGAAGAAGACGAAGACGAATAATAATAAGAAGTTAAAGCATATTGAAATACTCATTTACGGAGGTAAAAGGAGAATAACTACGACAGGAAAGAAAGAGAAGCAAAGAAGAGAGGAAATAAGAAGAGGAAGAAAAATAATAACAAGAAAAAGGGCAACAACAACGACAATGACAACGAAAGCGACAACATCATTAACAACAACAACAACAACAACAACAACCACAAGCAAGTGTAGAAGTTTGAAGGGCGCGAAAATATGCATAAAGAATAGAGAGAATAGAAGGATAATAACCCCAAAAGGAAAAAAGGCGTTGGACAAGAAAAGAAAGAAGAGATAGAACAGGACTAGAAGAAGAAGAAGAAGAAGAAGAAGAAGAAGAAGAAGAAGAAGAAGAAGAAGAAGAAGAAGAAGAAGAAGAAGAAGAAGAAGAAGAAGAAGAAGAAAGAAAGAAGAAGAAAGAAGAAGAAGAAGAAAAATTTTAAGAAATATATTCGGAAATGTGGAAGGAAGCGAAAGAAATTTGCTGATAGACTTAATCATAATTAAATAATCGGTGACTGTATATAAAGGAATATAACTGAAAGAAAGACAATTAAGAAAGAAAATCAATTAAATTATTTTATGTCGTTTTCTTTCTACATTTGCTACATACACACTATATTCACTCTGATCCTCACACGCATATAAGTATAGAAAGATAATAACATCTTATGAATGGATTTTTATCTGAATATCTATGTATACATCAATATGTTTGTGTAAACTCTTTCCCTGAAATATTTATGCAAAGGAAAGGGGAAGATAGAGAGACATGAATGAAGGAAAAAGAGATGTAAACAGATAGAAAGTGTGAGTGATAGAGTTAAAGAGCGAGAGGGAAAGAAGGAGAAAGGGGTGATAAAGATAGCCAATGCTGATGAGTGACGTTTCTCAACGCGTGCCTTGACTCCGTTTGCGCATGCCCAAGACAACATGAAGTTAATGCCTGTTCGGCCAGCGAAAATGTTCGCCAGCAAATTGACTCTGCAATTGTACGTGACTAATTTGAATTTCAAATTTCATTTGTGCCTCGGCGTCATCTGACCTGCCCGATGTAGAACTGATTAGTTCGTCCATATTAGATAGCAACACAAGTACTTTCTAATGGTCGCCATTTTCCTCTACAGATGTTTTCCATGCAGAGTGGGCACTAATGAAATTTAATGGTCAACGGAACGGGACCTCTTTCAGCGTCAACGCGGCAAGCGGACGCTTTTAATCAGACTCCACAGACTTATCCATTGGAAGGCGTCTCTTAATTGGTAGACACACACATATTGTTCCATTTTGGCTAACGGAGGAAAGGAAGAGAAAGGGCGGTTAAAATTCGAGGGAATAGGCAGGATGACATTTCGTCGGCCTCAGCTTGTCATTGGTGGAACAAAGAGGATCGTCTTTATATGTTTCCTTATATTCCATTCATTTATGTATTTATTTTCAATTCTTTGCATTTCGTCCTACGCCTTATCTACAAGACCACAAAGCCACATGTGTTCTTTCATCTCTATCTCCGTCCATCTCTCTCCCCTGTCCTCCATCCCTCTTTTAGTTGATATATAATCGAATACACATAGTCTCTCAATATATATATATATATATACTAGATTTTACCCAGTCTAATATGACGGTATTAGGACACTTGCGTATGAGAGTTATGGTCATTTACTTTGCTAAGTCTTGCACAAGGCCAGATATTTAAGGCAATCGGCAATAGTGGTCTAATGTAAACATTGTGGGCTAACTTAGGTAATAGGTCTCCACCAAGCCAAGGTTTTCGCATGTAGCATTCTTTCTATAACTGTCTTCTCAATGTTTTATTGACGGGTCTATTTGATGGGGCATAACTATTGCAGTCTTGCTCTGGAAGTCAACAGACATTTGCATTATATCTGCAAGACGACTATTTCTAGAATGATAATATTCAATGCTGGAAGATTTCCATCCGGGGCCTTTGTATTACTCTAGTAACATTCACTATATTCTTCTACCTTTAAAAGCAGTAATATCCAAGTAGTGAAAACGTCTGAGTGTAGGTGGAATACTTAATTGTGAGACATATAAGCCACCATGCCCAAAATGTTCCCAGTGGTAAGCAATAAATCAAGTGCCTGCCCTGTGGCTCAGATAGTTTTTGTATTTCTCACCGATTTCTAATGATGCTTCCCTAAACAGGAAAAACTTCTCCACTTTGAAGATTTGTATAACACAATTTCCTCATCTCATTCTCCATTTTCCTGACTTTGCGCTGGACTAAATCTATTGAATATTACGTAATCCCACTTGAAGGCAGACACCTCAAAACTTCCCGAAAAAGCTACAACACTGGATCATATTACACAAACCCAACTGAACATTCGTCTATCTATGAATCTTTCCACAGCACATTAATGAGAAATTAACTAGTGATGAAGAATTGGATCCTTTTTCAGAATTCGTTTCAAAACTACGGATTAAAAAGCGTATAACAAAAGAAAAAAAAATAAAAAACTAGGTTGGCTGTAAAGTATTTTTGACCAATGAAATATGTACCCCATTGCAAACAAGACATAAACACGATTTTATTTCATTGGAACACCTTATCAGTTAATCTAATCTAATTCAATTAAAAATCACATCGTCTAAAATTCTATTCTAGGAACAAACGAGATAATCATTAATTTTGTAAATAATCCGATATTTCTTTCCATCGTGTGTTTAATTTTCAGAGAATTGTGTGAAAAGATACCGGAAGATCAACAGAATTATTAGCAAATTTTAGTTTGCTCATCAGATATTAAGCGCTTACAAGCGTGTTTTGCTCAGTTTCTTTTCCCAGTTTATACTGCTTTACAGAAATTTTTAGAAGTTTTATGTTTAAAACATTGTTTCCCTGGTTGGAAATCAGCGTTTTCCATGCATCTCTTTTTGTCACAGGTTTCTTGAGAAATTTAGTAACTATGAGGGACTTTGTCTAATAATAACCCTATCAATAATTGTTATCTTTCTTCGGCTTGGATTATACCTGGAAAGTCTTGATTTGGCTCTTTTGATAACTATCTGTTTCGATTTGGCTTCTTTTTTTTTGTGATAGCAATCAAACATATGATAACAATAGCTTTCTTATTGATATCTACGAAGTCCAGTTTATTAGAGAACAAGGCCAAATGAAGAGAAATGGTGATACAAGATTTTATTGAGTCAAAATGGGAAAAACATGGTCGCTTAGAAAATCAGCATTTGATTTCGTGGCCTTGGTTCAAACACTGACCCCTATCTTTGCTACGAGGCAAGCAGGCCGCTGTTTTCTCATCATTCAGGAGATCATGCACTGCCTAACTTTCAGGGAGATCAAGACGAGTCTAGTTTTCAATGTCCTTTGTATCATTTTGTTGCAAAATGAATTAATGTTGCATAGGAATATAAGAAGCTTAAGACAAAATTATACAGTAAAAGAAAATCGAAATTAGCCTCTCAGTATAAACAAAAAACTTCGTTAACATGGGTAGAGTGTTTATGTTAGGAAATCTGTGAAAGCGTCGAACTGCTTCTCTGCCTTTTTGTCGGCCAGTCGGGCTGTCTTATGCCAGTTAAGGAAGTATAGCCGTCACTTTGAGCTTAATTTGAGACAAAGGTTACCATAGAATGACTAAAGAGGTTTTTGTTCTTTTTGAATTTACTATCTGCAATCAACGACCTCAAAACCAAATACAGGTTTATCCAAATGCAGTGTATTCCCACAAAAATCTTCCGTAGGGCAAAATGGTGTGAAGCAAAGAAGCTCTTACCATTACCTCAT
>OY735213.1:35669867-35712367 GCA_963457665.1 Thysanoteuthis rhombus | reverse complement strand
GGGTTACTCAATGTTTCGCACAACTTACTATTGTAGAATGAAAAAAAATTGATTTTATAACAATTTTTCTTTCTTTGGGGA
This sequence comes from Thysanoteuthis rhombus, assembly GCA_963457665.1. Taxonomy (NCBI): domain Eukaryota; kingdom Metazoa; phylum Mollusca; class Cephalopoda; order Oegopsida; family Thysanoteuthidae; genus Thysanoteuthis; species Thysanoteuthis major. The sequence continues at coordinate 35,712,286 of OY735213.1, read as the reverse complement.
GGCCACTTCGCTTCTTGAGTTCCCCGACTTTCAAGTACCACGCCCAATATACGTGTATGCACATTTTAACATAGAGAATGCTGTTTATGCGGACATCTGTTGTGCTAATGTCCTGAGTTGGTAGAAGGAACGCTTACACATCACACCACATCATATACATATATTCTTCGTGAAATAACGGGAGGTCATTTCTATGTCCATAGACGCGTATTCATGTATAAACTGAGATATGACATTTTCGACCACAACTTCGCCTATTGTCTCGAGTGATCCACGTTGTGACTCACGATGTTCAGTGGTTGCCTGATATTCTTGCAGCATGATCTGCTTACTGCTATTTAAGTTTGATACAAAACCCCTTATTCGTCTCTGAACTCTGCATTTCAAGATACCAAAGAGCACTTCAACATCGTCGTGGAATACTTCATTGGTCAAGCTCGAAAAGGAAATGAAAATTGCATTGGCAAATTTAGCTACAGAATAAGAAACTAACGTAGAAATAATTAGTAATCAAAGAAAATGGTAGCAATATAATTGTTTCGGCTTTGGTTTAGCCATCAAACTTCAGTGTCTAAATTAGCTAAGGCCTCGTTCATGTATAACGATCTCCTTAAATTTGGGATACGAGTTTAAGTCTTGTTGAAGGTTATTCTCCATCCTAAACTAACGTTTGTAATACAAAGCAGCAATACTACAATGAAAAGTTATCAAAATTCAAGAATGAAAAAACTTCATCTCAAATTTAAATAACTAATCAAAATATTGCAATGTATCAAACAGCGCGACTGAACCTCATTTCGTAAACATCACTATTAGATTTAGTTCAATGAAAAGAAAGTTCGTGATCAAATCAAGAATACGAGGGATCAATTTTTTTATGTGTTCATATTGAAGAGGCATTCGTCTGTGTCGGTCAATTGTCCAGATAGATTCAGCAGTAGCCAGCTCGAGAAAACCAGACACTGTTAACGTCAATGTTTGCAGAAACGTGTGAATCCATTTGGCTGTACGGTGCTCAGATAATTTGAACTAGTTTCCCCACGTTAAGCCCGACCTTGTATCAAATATTGCTGTGATGGGACAGTGATTAAATAGATTCTCAGATGATTTGAACATGAAATCTCATCCCGTGTTCAACCTCCGATCTTCTCTCGAACCAAATTTCTAAATAAGGCAAAAACCCAACAACTAAAACTAAAAATATGCAAGTTGTATTCTGCAAGTCCTGTCGTTAAGATGACAAAGAAGTCAGAAAATGAGGCAGTTTATTACATTGATCTACAAAGAAAAAATATACAGAAGAACAGTTTATGATGTTGATGATGATGCGATTAGAAAAAAGTATTTATTCTTATGCTATAGTGGTGCCTGACATTGGAAGATGCTTAATATTGGGAATATACTATTGCCATTGTGGGTAATATCAGGTTTTTTCCTTCTTTGGTCATTCATACCTCAGCTGTTCCATGAGATGCTCGTAAATCTGTGCGGGCTTTCATCACGTATGAGTAAGCAAAGCTGACTTGATACATACTTGACTTTTGAATTGAATTGACAGGCAATTGACGCCTGCTATAAGCAAATGTATTTTTTTTACTATATTTCAAGCTATCGTATTTATTTTGAATAGACGTGGGCAAAATGAAATAACCCGATTGTGTAAACGACGATGAAGAAGAGGGGAAAAAGAAGGGTGTTTTGAGGGTTTTTTTTTTTGTTTTGTTTTTTTTTGTAAGTACGCCTGCAAAAATTGATGTGCGTCTTATATGGTTATGCGTTTTATACACGGGAAAAACGGTAAGTAATAATTTTTTCAAAATCTAGTTGAATTATTAAATTGACTTATTCATAAGTTATATATATATATATATATATATATATATATATATATATGCATATATATACATATATATATATATATATATATATATATATATATACAGAGAGAGAGAGAGAGAGAAAGAGAGATAGAGAGAGAGAGAGAGAGTCAGATTTTTCTTTAAATTCATGATCTTTCGACCGCATTCAACATACACGTATGTATGAGAAGAATAGATAAAATTTCTGTCATAAGTATTATTGCACGACAAAAAATATCGATTTATCAGCTTAGTAACTCGTACTTCCTACTTAAAGGTCGTAAAATTTAAAAACGACCTGATTTTTACGTTAAAAAAAGCAACATTAGTAAGATGAAAGATAAACTACTCAAACATTGGGAATAGCAAGAACAACATTTTTATCTTGAAAGTACAAGACACTTTCAAAGTACAAATCTTGCCATTCTCTCTTATCTATTCTGCAGAAATCTCCGGGGAGAAAAAGCCAAACATTTGTGTCAAAATTATATTTCCAATTCAATATTCATTTCACGATACCGCTAAAGTCACGCATGGACGATCTTGTTCGAAGCAGTAGCTTTGATGTTTCGAGTCAATAGAGGCGTCAACTCCGAAAACTTGGCTATACGCTATCCACACACAAGAAAAAAAAAAGAAAAAGAATGCCACGTTCATTCTTTGGTAGTCATAAACACATTTCATAGCTCTTGTTCGCGCGTGCACATTTACATGCAAACGAACAGGCACATAAAAGCGCTTCGTTCTGTTTGTAAATCAGTTTAGAGTTTAAGTTGAAAATTAAAACCCCTCGGCTCTCGGCATCCGTCACAAAAAAAAAAAACAAAAAAAAACTGTATAAAACGCACTCAAGTGAGGCTTCGTCCTTAGCAGTCTTGCCACGTGAACAGATGCTACCAGATGAAATGACCAATGAATGCAATAGATAGCGCTTGATCTGAATTGTTCCGCTGTCCATTCCGTCAGTCCGCTAGATTTCCCGCGTTGAATAGACGACGCCGTCAACGCGCGCTCCTGCCTCGGGACTCCACTCGCTCGGCGAAAAAAAGCGAAGGAACGCGTTTGCGATGAAGGCGTATCGAAGTAAACGACATCAAAGAGCACCGCTAATTTCTTTCCTCCCTATGAATTTTATTGATTATTTTCCTGTTGGCAATCGATGAATATTTAAAAAGGCTAATAATGCCTTTTCGGGACTCTGCTCACTAACCACACTTTCACTGGATGCGTTTCTCGGACATATTTTTTGTCTATTTTTTTTTTTTTGTACTATTTCTATTTTTATTCAACAACAAATGAATCGCCATTATTTTCATCTTTGGTTAACGGATACTAATGAAGATCTACAAGCATGACTATTTTTCGATCTCTCACGATACTCTTTCTTTGACGTAAAGGAAACGTGAATTAAATATGTAAATAGATTCCAAACGAATTAGTTGCTGCTTCGATACGAACGCTATAATCACACAATGAAAAAAATATCTATTAAAAAAAAGAATCTATATTGGATCTTGCATATATTGTATGATAACTCTGTTATTAGAAGAGAAACCAGCGTGCTCAGTGACAATTGTATATTCCGGATGACAAAATGACATTGTATCAAATGGTATTGCACCTAAATTATGATTACCAATGAGAAATAAACGCTCACTGTAATTATCCATACGCATACAAATCTTTTATTGAACAACCTTAGCCATCAAAGATGGTGAACGGTTCTATCCTTTTTTAATGTTCATGTGTTTGTGCGTTTGTTTTTTGCATATTCCATCGCTCCTGGCTATACCGTTTTGTCAACAGACTTGGAAATCGGTATCATTACTCCATTAGATCTCCTTTTTTTTTCTTAATGATTTTTTGGGAGAAAGGCATTTTGATTTATTCCGACCACATTCATTTTGGGGGAGAATTTTTTTTCATGACTTCAGAATGTAGGGTTGGATATATCAAGGCTGTATCTATTGTCAGTAGTAAATTCTTGCTGGGAGACGGGCACGAATTATTTAGCAAGGTACGATGGAAAAATTGAAACTTTTTCAACTGCTAAAATGAAGTCCCCAGACTAACTAAAATTGCCGCAAGTTTAGATGAGTACATAATTTTCTTGATTTATTGTTCATTTCCTCATTGTTCTGTGATAATCTTTAATGCCTGCCTATTCATCCAACTCTGTATTACATGCTTGTAAATGTCCTATGCGTCGAATCGTTGGTCAAATAGCAGAAAAAAAAAGAAAAAGTCTCCCCTAAATGCCGAAATCTAAATATCTAAAAGCTAAACTGAAAAAAAAAAAAAAAGAAAAAATCTCTAAATGTGCACCAATTCCGTATATTCCAAAGAACCCTATATCCCCTCCCCCGAAATTAACCATAAATCTACAATGAAAAAAAAAAAAAAAAAAAAAAGAAAGAACCCTCCCCCAAATGCCGAAATCTAAATATCTAAAAGCTAAACTGACCCTATACTCCCCCCCCCCCACTACCTCGACCTAACTTTGACTTGCCATAAAAAACAAAGGAATGTAGGGTTGGATATATCAAGGCTGTATCTATTGTCAGTAGTAAATTCTTGCTGGGAGACGGGCACGAATTATTTAGCAAGGTACGATGGAAAAATTGAAACTTTTTCAACTGCTAAAATGAAGTCCCCAGACTAACTAAAATTGCCGCAAGTTTAGATGAGTACATAATTTTCTTGATTTATTGTTCATTTCCTCATTGTTCTGTGATAATCTTTAATGCCTGCCTATTCATCCAACTCTGTATTACATGCTTGTAAATGTCCTATGCGTCGAATCGTTGGTCAAATAGCAGAAAAAAAAAAGAAAAAGTCTCCCCTAAATGCCGAAATCTAAATATCTAAAAGCTAAACTGAAAAAAAAAAAAAGAAAAAATCTCTAAATGTGCACCAATTCCGTATATTCCAAAGAACCCTATATCCCCTCCCCCGAAATTAACCATAAATCTACAATGAAAAAAAAAAAAAAAAAAAAAAGAAAGAACCCTCCCCCAAATGCCGAAATCTAAATATCTAAAAGCTAAACTGACCCTATACTCCCCCCCCCCCCCACTACCTCGACCTAACTTTGACTTGCCATAAAAAACAAAGGAATGTAGGGTTGGATATATCAAGGCTGTATCTATTGTCAGTAGTAAATTCTTGCTGGGAGACGGGCACGAATTATTTAGCAAGGTACGATGGAAAAATTGAAACTTTTTCAACTGCTAAAATGAAGTCCCCAGACTAACTAAAATTGCCGCAAGTTTAGATGAGTACATAATTTTCTTGATTTATTGTTCATTTCCTCATTGTTCTGTGATAATCTTTAATGCCTGCCTATTCATCCAACTCTGTATTACATGCTTGTAAATGTCCTATGCGTCGAATCGTTGGTCAAATAGCAGAAAAAAAAAAGAAAAAGTCTCCCCTAAATGCCGAAATCTAAATATCTAAAAGCTAAACTGAAAAAAAAAAAAAAGAAAAAATCTCTAAATGTGCACCAATTCCGTATATTCCAAAGAACCCTATATCCCCTCCCCCGAAATTAACCATAAATCTACAAGGAAAAAAAAAAGAAAGAACCCTCCCCCAAATGCCGAAATCTAAATATCTAAAAGCTAAACTGACCCTATACTCCCCCCCCACTACCTCGACCTAACTTTGACTTGCCATAAAAAACAAAGGAATGTAGGGTTGGATATATCAAGGCTGTATCTATTGTCAGTAGTAAATTCTTGCTGGGAGACGGGCACGAATTATTTAGCAAGGTACGATGGAAAAATTGAAACTTTTTCAACTGCTAAAATGAAGTTCCCAGACTAAAGATGCTGTTGCAACCTTTTTTATTAATTTAACCTTTGTGGACTTTATCTAAGTTAAAAACTTATTATATAAGGGAGAGGTATCCTCGAAGCTGTCCCCACCGGAATTTGCATCCAACTCACTTCGAAAATTGATCCGATCTTTTTTTTTTTTTTTTTTTTTTTTTTTTTTTTCTTTCAATCGAACCGTGGTGCTCCGAACATCCACTTTCGTTTCACAAGAACAGTTTGGATGTGTATCAAGAGCCGGTGGAGCTCTTTTGCCACTGACCCGCAGTGGACAATCCACCAGACCCCCTGCCAACACGTCCTGGGCCAGCGTGGCAGGGCATGGCCCATTACTCCCCATGATTTGCACACCAAATATTATATCGGCCGTTCCTGCTGGGACCTCGGTACCAAAAGGCCCAGCCATATCACTTGCCTTGGGTGGGGGTGATATGCTCCAAGGGCGACTACCCAAAAACTACACCAAGAGTACGTCAGTTCCTGCTGGGTCATCGGCCCCAAAAGACTCAGCCACATCACTTACTTTGGGTAGGGGTGATGTGCTCCGAAAGCGACTACCCAAATCCTTCACCAAGGGACCATCTGTCCCTACTGAGTCACCGCAGAAACAACGACCATTTCAACAAAACTCTAAGACTATCAACAAGAAGACAAATTTATACATAGGCACATACAACGTCAGAACACTGTCAACTGACATGCACCTAACTGATCTAGAAAGTGAAATCAGAAATGTCAAATGGGACATCATAGGCATTAGTGAGGTAAGAAGACCCGGAGAAGAACTAATCGAACTGAGAAGCAAGCATCTTCTTTACAGCTACGGTAAAGAGAAAGTAAAACAAAGTGGAGTTGGCTTTCTCATCAATAAGAACCTGAAAGACAATGTAACTGGCTTCAAAGCCGTCTCTGACCGGGTAGCTAGCGTCACCATACAACTTTCAAAGCGATACAAACTCAATATAATCCAAGTCTACGCTCCCACTTCACAATCAACCCAACAAGAAATAGACAACTTCTATGATGACTTGAACTCCCTACTCCAAGGCACCAGAAAACACTTCAATGTTATCATGGGAGACTTCAACGCACAAGTAGGACAAGGAAATGAACATTGCGTCGGCAAATTTGGATACAAAATACGCAACGAGAGAGGAGAAGATCTTGTAAACTTTGCGACGGCTAATGGATTCAAAATCATGAACACCTTCTTCAAGAAGGGACCCAGTAGGAAATGGACTTGGAGGAGCCCCAATCACGAAACAAGAAACGAAATAGATTACATCCTAACAGACAAAAACGATATCGTCAAGGACATCCAAGTCCTAAATCAAGTCAATGTAGGCAGCGACCACAGAATGGTACGATGTAAAGTACAAATAAACACCAATAAAGAACGCAGGAAAATGTTCCATACAAAACCGCAGCCTCTAAACATACCAAAAGAGCACGTTCAATCTTTCAAGCTCGAATTGAAGAACAGATTCAGAATTCTTACTGAACAAGACAGCACCAACATCAACGAACTAAGCAGCAAAATGACAACGTCAATAATTGAAGTAGCCTCTACATTCAAGCCAATGGGCAAACAACCCATTAGCAAAATCTCGGATGAGACTAAAAATCTCATGGAAAAACGCAGAAACCTCAAGCCACCGACAACAACGAGGGAGAAAATTGAAGAGGCTGAACTAAACAAATTAATCAAGAAGAAACGAAGAGAAGACAGAAGGAGATACACAACGGCAGTCATTGAATCAACTCTTGAAAAAGGTCGGGGCTTCAAAGCTATAAACAAACTCCTCAACTCGGGACGAAGGCAAATAACTAGCATACTCGAGGAAAATGGAAACCTAACAACAGACAGAGACAGGATTGTCGAACGCGCCAAAGAATTCTACCAAAAACTTTATTCGTCCAAACAAGGACTGCAAAACAATGAGCAAGATACGCAAGACACGGGCAAACAACTAGAGGACTTCCCAAAAGTAACCCCGTGGGAGGTGAAGGAAGCCATTAAACAGACAAAGAAAGGAACTGCCCCTGGACCAGACAACATCACCATCGACCTACTCCGAAAAGCAGGTAAAACCATCAATAGGAAACTGGCCGTCCTCTTCAACCTGTGTCTAAAACACAGTAAAGTCCCAGACGATTGGAATACTGCTATAATAATGCTATTATATAAAAAAGGAAACCCGAAAGACCTCAACAACTACAGGCCTATAAGCCTACTCAACTGTGTATATAAACTTTTCACAAAGATCATCACCAACCGAATCACAAAAACACTCGATGAAAACCAGCCACGTGAACAGGCTGGCTTTAGAAGAAGCTACTCGACCATGGACCACCTGCACTCGATAAATCAACTGAAAGAAAAAGCAGCAGAATATAGACTACCACTTGCCGTAGCATTTATCGACTTCAAAAAGGCGTTCGACTCAGTAGAAATCCCTAAGGTCATGGAGGCCATCAGTCGGCAAGGTGTAGATCCAGTATATGTTGAAGTGTTGAAACATATATACAATCACGGCAGCTCATTTATCAGGCTACATAAAGACTCGGACCCCTTCCAGCTCCAGAAAGGAGTAAGACAAGGTGATACCAGCTCACCTAAACTCTTCACAGCCTGCCTCGAGATGATCTTCAGAAGGCTAGACTGGGAGAGTAAAGGAATTAAAATAGACGGCGAGTATCTGAGCAACCTCAGATTCGCAGACGACATAGCCCTTTTTGCAGAGAACCTACACGACCTCCAACTAATGATAGATGAACTAAATGAGGAGAGCAAGAAAGTCGGCCTGCACATGAACTTCAGCAAGACGAAGATCATGTGCAACAACCACATTGGAGATAAGAACACTAAGATCGAAATCGAGGACACAGAACTCGAGAAAGTAGACCACTACATCTACCTAGGGCAACGAATCTCAATGAGACCCTCAAAAGAAGAAGAAATCAAGCGAAGAATCACACTAGGATGGCAAGCCTTTGGCAGAGCTAGCTCAACCTTCAAAAATAATAAGATCCCATTAATCCTAAAGAGAAGGGTGTATAACCAATGCATCCTCCCAATAGTCACTTATGGAGCTGAAACATGGAACTTAACCAAGAAACAGACCCGTAAGCTGAGAACCATGCAACGTGCACATGAAAGAATAATGCTGGGCCTCACATGGAGAGACCACAAAACAGCACAGCACATCCGGGAAAAGACAAGAGTTAGAGACATCATAGAAGCCATAAAAAATCTCAAATGGCGGTGGGCTGGCCATGTTGCAAGAATGGCTGACAATCGATGGACATCACGACTCACAACATGGATTCCCCGAGACCATATGCGCAACCGAGGCCGGCAAAATATTAGATGGAGAGATGAACTAGACAGGTTCAGGAAGTACTGGCTCCGTGACGCCCATGATAGAGAAGTGTGGCAAATCCTGGGGAAGGTCTATGTCCAACGACGGACGCTAAAAGACTGATGATGATGATGATGATGATGATTATGATGCTACGGTTGCCCAATTATTGAAAATAACGGATTATTTGTTTTGACTAATTTCTTCTTTTTTATGCATTTCAGAAGAAAAAAAAGATTTTAAGCTGATCTATCCGTCTTCAGCGTGTGAAATTAATGGTAGCACCGTAAAATATTTGGAACTTCTGAAAAGAAATATTGTCATTATAATGCATGTGTTTATATTTAGCTCCAGACAAATTTATCTATGTATTTAGTATTTTTCTCCACAATTCATATCAATTTATGATAGTCACTTAGTTCGTGTGACACCGTGGACTAATGGCTAAAAAGCCAATCTAAAAGGCCATTTCTATTACATGTTCAAACCTCACTTGTTAAAGTATACTTTTGGCCCAGTACATGCTGTAAATGTTAATGGATGGATGGCTTAGAGGCAATAATTATTAGGCCAGTCTCACAGACTATCACTGCTGTATTGCGTTTGACCCTCTGAGACGATTAGTGAATTTCAGTATCGCTAGTGTTGCGTTCGAGGCGCCTTGCTGTCGAACGATGGTTAGTAAGCTGGCCCAGCAAACTATTAGTACTGTAGCGAGCTTGATCATTGTAGGATGATTCACACCTGTGACTCTGGCTTCGCGACTGATTAAGTTAAGTTTAGTAAATATATGTAGTGGGTACTCTGGAAATGTGACCACGTAACAAAGTTGACATCAGTTGACAAATTAAAATAGGAGGAAGGATCTATGTATAAAGTTGAAATATATGTTGATTTATATTGTTTGTGTTGGTAGAAATACAATTATTCCTGGAATAAATACAATTGTACGGCAATGCCTAATAACGAAGTACTGTTAGATGTATGTTATAATAAAACTATCCATATGCGCCGGAGCTTCTGCATATAAGAGCAATCTTCAATTTTATTTATAAATTTGTTTAGACGTTGAAGTTGGGTTAGTTCAGACAAATCTCCTCGTTTCTGGTCTCTTCTTGTACCGCTTCCTCGGGTGTCTCTTTTATTTTCGAATGTCGAACCTTTCTCTCCTTCGTGTGTTCTTGGGATGGTCCCTCCCTGAACTACACACTGGAAATCTGAGCTTCTAATGTAATGCGTGTTCCAAACCAACTATCTTATTTGTAGAGGTCATGGTTCTGGAACCTCATATTCATCGATTGTTAATGCATATGCTCGGTCTGCTGATTGAATAGTCAGTACTGTAAATGTGAGTATTCCTTCAACTTTCTTCTTTTTTTTTTCGGAATGTTGTTCAGTGTTTATTATTTCAACAATTCCATAATTGATGGTTTACTCCACTTTCCCATTGCACAGGGTTTGCCATGCCTGATTTTTTACGTTAGCTTTTTAGTGCTCTCATATCTTACTTTTAGGATGCAGGTGGTCTTATTGTCGTAGTCCCTGGCTAACTGCATCAGCAGACTGAGCACAGACATCATAATTACATAGAAACCACTAATCAGAAATGAACAGACGATGAATTTGTAGTCTCCATATTGCATATTCTCACCGGTGACAATCTTCCAAAACCTATCTCCCCAATATGACTCTGTGATATTATAAACTAAGATTAGCTAATGTCAATAACGTTTAATAATTAAAGTATGAATTATATTCTTCTCGTTTTCGTGCAACAATATCCAATGGGCGTATTCAACTCAGTAATGAAACAGTATTTCGAGAGTAGCCGCACAGGATGTAGATATTTACTAAGCTTAACCGAGACTACCACGAGTGTTCGACTAAAGATGAAAAGATGTTGGTCCCGGAGTTGAGAGGTTGAAACTTCGGTGTTTTGTATGTAAGACAAAGGGATGTGACTCTCCATCTCCCACTAACTGTTGAGAAGAGACGGATTTTTCTCCTGTCGTGATCGGCGCTACGCTGATTCTGAACCCACACACACACACATACACACACACACACACACACATATATATATATATATATATATATATATATATATATCCCTGTCCATAGAAATACACGTTTAGATCCCTTTCCCTTGATACAACTGCTTGTTTTTTTCTTTTAGTCATGCATACAAGCGTCTGTATACACCATAAGGTTAGTTGGCAAATGCTTCCTGTTTTATCAGTTTTTTTTATACCTTGGACCGGTCGAACACGAACAATAAATATGTCAGAGATAGTGTACGCAAAGGACACTACAAGTACTAAGCATGAATTCTTTATGGTAGAAGAAATAGTTTATGTACAAAATAATTATTCCTTCAGTCACTACGGCTGTCAAGTGACCACAATCGCACCGTCGAGCGACGGATTAGTCTCGGCGTTGGTGTATTGTTGTGTGGACGTCTCTGCGCATGTGCGTCACGGGTGATCGCGTGCGTCTTCATGTTAACGCATTGGTAAGCCCCCCGACAATGTTTCATACAACCTTACGAAACAAGAGTCAAACGCAACTTTGCATATTCACAACTCACGGCTGACACAGTTTACAAGTCACTAATACATCAACACAGACCATTGAAAAGCTACACGCGCATGCGCAAGTTACAGAAGAAGGAATGGTCACATGAATAAGACCATTTAACTGCTGACCCTTTGCAGGTTGTCTATATGTACGTGCTGGCTATAGTCCGTTTCATTGCGGTGTAGATGGCTCCCCAGGGGTAGTCATTCTGAAATAAAATAAAAAAAAATGAAGAAGAGAAATAAATAATAAGGTGACGCCACTGAACTTCGTGTTTGTTTCTTTTCGGTAAGACAGTAATTCCGGCAGAATTCAATGAGTTTCTTTATGTTTAATCAAACAATGTTCACATCAGCCGTTCGTTTGCCTTACTGGCTGGACGGTCCCCACCTATTCTCAGCCCCAGCATCACAAAACGTGCCCCGGTCCACCCAGACGCTACTGCCATCGTCATTGTTCATCAAACATTTTCGCAAACAAATATAATCGATAGTTCTTTGATGAAACTGAATCGGCGGACATAGGACTGGATTAATAAGATCATCACATATTGCTGGCAATAAAGAATAACGAAGAAATATTTGCCTGAGATACTGACTTCGCTCATCATCACAAATGAATCAATACGTATGTATGTACGTATGAATGTATTTATTAATGTATGTACGCAAATAAAAGAGACAAAAAGACAAATAGGTAGGTAGGTATTTACAGAAGTTTACTCTGAGTAATGTCGTTTGAGTGTCTATACAAACTCACAAAAATATATATACATATATATATAGTATTTATCATAGGTATTTGAACGAACAGACATTTTGCTTCTAGTTACTTGGTTTTGAGAGTCAAAAACAGGATGATTGCATCAGAAGAACCAAATTTTATTAAGATCAGCATAACAAGGCGTGTATTTAGTCATGTTTTGTGGTCTTGAATGCTAAATTTCTGGAAAATGTTTTCCATGGAATTGAATAATTGAATGAAAAAAAAAAACAAGTTTATCTCTATCCTCGTAAAATCTTGTTCAGAATCGATCAAGGAAATTGAAAAGGCGAACTCACGTTGTTATTTCGAACAGTCGCCGAACTATTACATAGATTTGGACAAGCCCCAACACATTCGGAATACTTCATGATCCTTGCGATTCTAGCCAATAAAAAACTGATTTGGTTTTTGTTCAAATACTGATGAGTAGTACCTTTTATAAAAACAAACCATTTTTATTAATTTTCATTTTAGAAGTTGAAGTTTTTTGTAGATTTTTAAAATATGAATGTGAAATTTCCAGTTGATTTCCTACGTTTTTTTTCTCTCACAAATGTAAACAAATTTTAAAAGCAAATAACTCCGTTTTTATATAATGGAAGAAAATATCTTTTATTGCAGATTTTTCATGGTTAGAATTTGAAATGATATCAGAAACAAGACTGCTTTTTGTAGTGAAGGCAGAACTTCGACTGCCTTTTTGCTCAGTTATCAAATGTGGCTGATTGCAGCATTTTATTGAGTTTTTCTACGCATAATCAGGATCATCGACATCTACCAGAATTCCCACATTTTCCCTCACAGGAAGACTTCTCAGGTCTAATGACAGGCACTGAGTTAAAAATGATAACATCTTAGTCTCCAACACCTATAAGAACTAGCCGAATCTTTTCTTGGGTCGGGTATGGGGATCTTTTAGGGAAAATGCTCAATGGCGTTTGCTTTGTTTTTTTTCTTTCTTTCCTTCGCAAATTCGCTTACACACAACAAGGAACAGTATGAACATCTCTTTCGATCTTTCCAGTTAAAAAAAAGAAAAAAACATTTGAACATATCTTTTTAAAAATTTTAATTACGTTTTAAAATATAGAATGGAAGATTTCACGTTGCACACTCACCCCTATCCAGCGACGTACAACACAAAACTGCTGTGTACTTTTTATCAGTAAGAAAGGGAATTTACGTTAAAATGAAAATAAAAACAAAAAAATACAGTTGAATAAATACATAGGCCATTATATATATATATATATATATATATGTGTGTGTGTGTGTGTGTGTGTGTGTGTTCAAAATTGCTATCGAGTATCATGTACAGTATATACTGTAGATATGTACTGTACTTTTGTACGGCTGGCTTCACCACAATCGTTTTGTTTACGTTTTAAAAGCCATTACATCAGTTTAAGTCCGTTATGTCACGTTCGCTGATCGAGATTTTTCATCTCTACTGAAACCTCATTGGACCTTGGACGTTAATCGAAATTTCGTTTACTGACGGATATATACATATATATATATATTTACATATACATTAAGGAGCTTAGCAAATGTTACGTAGGTACGTATCGGTTATAAATTCTTCATATTAACCCCTAAAAGCTATAAATTCAACAAACCTTGTGGATTTACTGAAATGATGTATAGCCACTATATCTTGCTTATTAAAATGGACAGACTTCGAATTTAGTCATTTTCTCGTCTTCGACGCTAATTAACATGATCTTAGGCTCTCGAAATTAGGTTCCGAAGCGCCGAAGCTTCCTCATAGCTAATCAATTGAAGTTTAATTCATTAATTAATCATATTATTCATATTAATTGATCGTATTAATTTTATCAATTAATTGTATTGATTACATGTTGCTTGCCATAACTGGTTTTATAAACCATGACCTGATCATTAGTGATGAGTAGATCTGGAAGCCAACGAAAATGATTTGCACGGATCACACATAAATTTGTAAATACAATTGGATTATATCTGTGTGTTTTATGCAAAAAGATAATTTTTTTTTCAAAATGCTTTGTTGTTTTCCTTTTAATTTTCTTGAGCTTTTGGCTATTCATTTCTGACTATTAAAACAATATTTTATCGGTAGAGTCTAAGATTGATTCCAAAGTCAAAATTAACGTCAAAAACGTGGATAGAGTACTTGATTGCATTGTTAAAAGAGATGAAGAAAGATTACTTAAATGTATTATTTACATCTTCCGTAATATAGATAAGCTAAAACATGAATCCGTTGCTAAAAGTCGAATTATTTTTTAAAAGAAACAAATGAACAAAACAAAGCTTGAATAACAGGAAACCGGAAACAGCGACTGCGGTGCAACAATCAGCAAATAACAATTACAATTAGTCGAACAGACCGATTCGTGACTATCTAGTCTAATTCTTATTGAGGGTCCGGCTACCATTGCCTTGTGTAATACTAATCCAAGTATAATAAACAACATAATGCCTTGACCTGGTGCAATGGTTAGCATCGGAGTGAATTCGACCTTTCCCATACTGAAAAATAATATATATGTAAATATTTGATAATAAATCTATTACCTCTAATTACTTTGTAAATATTGACCATTGTGAATAAATATCAACATCATATTGTATGTGTTTTTGGTAATACATATATATATATATATATATATATATATATATATATATATATATATATATATATATATATATATATGCAGACTGACAGTGATCTTGGCACCTGAGCAATGAGGGTTATTGACTCCTTAACCTATCCTACCCTACTATCATTATCGGCACCATGCTAGCTATTATGCATTGATTCATTTGAAGCCACTTCAAAAATTTATATATATATATATATATATATATATATATACATATATATATATATATATATATATATACATATATATATATATATATATATATACATATATATATATATATATATATATATATATATATATATATAATTTTATGAAAATCTCGAAAATTTTACAATAGAAATGGAGTGTACATTAGAAATTATTTTTTGGTAAGACTCATTGAACTTCCAAAATAGCATCATCTGAAGGCACACGTCGGAGATCAGGTGAGAGCAAGTGTCTTCAGTTCTCTGACACTCTCCAGAGTATTCTTATTAGTTTCAATTTCTCCTTAGGTTCCCAGTTCACCTAATACTGTTCTTCAAAACCGTCCTGCATTCTCCAATGCTGTTGGGTACAATTATAACCAGATTTTTCAGGCGAACTACTGATCTTTATTCAGTTTTCCATATCATAGTCTACTGAAACAGTGATTTCTGCATATTTTCTTGTCTTTGTTTAATATGACTAAATCTGGTCTCCTGGCCTGGATTGGGTAATCCATTTGAATTTCAAAATTTGAAACTTATCTTTATTCATGATTTTTCACACCAGAGGTATTTGCTGGCTATCGCTAGCGATCAAGTGACAGTAAGTCTCCTCAATACTTTAGCACTTCCTTTAGTATACCCACGAGTTCAAAATTGTGGTCGTCTTAATAGTTTCAATTATGTCTCGGGTTTCTGATTCCTTCAACCATTTTGAAATGTATTCAGAACCTTCCCAAGAGTTCCAACAATGATAGGTCTGTTCAGAAAGTATCCAGCTATCTCGAGAACTAGTTGGTTAGTCTCGAAGTAACTTGACAAAGAATCAAAGAGGACCTTACTGTGCGTCCACATACAGATAATCTTATGCGGTGTTACTCAGTCGCTATAAGTGAAGTTGTGTACTGTGTGACCATTGGATTAAAATCAATAAGGGAGTAGACAATCAATGGTTGAGGGGCAGGGGCAAAACATCGCGTCACTCAGGTCTGTCAGCCCCCTACAGTCCAAATCTGACTCCATGCAACATCTGCCCCCCACCATGAGATTTCAGACCGTGGACGAGACGAAAGAGAATGCAACGAGACAGTTGTTGGTGATGCCAAAAGAGGACTTTGCAGACTATTTTGAAAAGTGGAAAAGAAACCAGCCAAATGCGAAGGGTCTCCAGGGGTGTATTCAGAATGGAGCTAAGGTGCCATTTCAGTTGGTGCATTTTTTCGTTGATATCAAATGGTTGGATATTTTCTGGACTTACCTCTTCACCAAATGAGTTTCAATATGGTGCCCCAATCAATAGCAATAGTTTCTTCTTTTTACAACGAGGCACTGGATTTCAGATAATTTTGACCTACACCAAGATCTGGTTAGTATTGTTACGAGGCTGAATGTAAAAATAACGAAGAAAATGCCGAGTCTTCTGTTATAGCAGATGGTATCATCAGAAAAAAATAAGTTGAAGTGGGTGCTGATGTCGGTGATGACGATTGCGTTGGTTGCACCCGGTCATCAATCCCCTTCAAAAAAAAAAAAAAAAAAGGCTGGGGTTGGGGGCTGCACGTAGGGACACTGATGAATATGTCGTGTGCAGCTCATCGATGAAGTTCCAGATCAGAGTTTCCGTCATTGTCAGAGAAGGTCGAGGAATAGGCGTTTAAAAAAAGAATTTTCTTCCCAATGACAGAAGGGCAAGTGAGATAAAAACGGAGAATGAATGAGATTTTTATTTAAAATAAAAAGCACAAACAAAAGGCAAACAGTGTTCAGATGAAGAATGAAAAAAAAAAACCAAATAAATAAAAGAAATAAATTTTTTAAAAAGAGATGAAAGAGAGGAAGGGAGAATATGACAGAAAAAAAAGCAGGAAAATATTAAAGAAAAAGTAAAAATGGCGAGAGGAATCACGAAAAAAGTAGGTACGAAAAATAATCAAGGAAAAGAAAGAGTTATATGAATATGAAAAACTAGAAAGGCGAGAAAAAAAAGGAAGAAATAAAAGAAAATATGCAAGACAAAGAAAGGAAAAATGGAAAAAATCGGAATAAATCGAGGAAGCGAAATAAGGGGATGAGAAGTAAAGTGAAGACGTTGCAAAAATGGTACGGAAATATAGAAAAGAAAGAAAGAAAGAAAGAAAGGAAGAGAAAGAAAAAGGAGAGAATGAGAAAAAGATAGAAGAGGAATTACGAAAAAAGAATCTAGAAAGGGAAGAATAAGATGTAAAAAAATCCATGAGGACTCACAGGGAAAATAAAAAAGATGATGAGAGAGAAAAATAAGCAATTACTGGCGAAAGAGAGGAAGAAAGAAAGAAAGGAAGGAAGAAAGAAACAAACAAAGAAAGAAACAAACAAACAAACAAAAATGAAACTAAAAAAATATAAGTGGAAGATTAAGAGGAAGAAAGAAAAATAAACAAGAGAGAAAAAGTGAGAGAAAGAAGGAGAGAGAGAGAGACAAAGCAAGAAAGAGAGAAAGGGAGGGAGAAAGAAAAGACGACTCTCCTTTAGCTATCCTGTCAAACTTGATGGGAGTCACATGACTCATGTCACAATTAATTTTATTGGACATGGATATTGATAGACACACGTGTCGAAACTTCATTTTATAATTTCTTTCCGAAATCTGCTGTACACTTCTCCCGCAATTTTTGAAACTTCTATCCGAACTCGGACACGCCCATCACTCGTCAGTCTAACCCCTAACTACCCGTTTAACGTGTATGGCGTCATTGACAAGCTCTCCCCCGTCTTGCAGCCGCGATACTGTCAAATAGGCAACTACTGTCGTGAGTCCGAGACCCGCCGAAAAGCTCTGGGTGACAACATAGCAATTGAGGAAGAGAGAGAAAGAGATGGGGAGGAGGTCTTTTAGGCGATTAAGGTCTTCTCGTCTGTACGCAGAAAAATATTTCATACATTCCATTAATCCAGTAAATAGCACAGACACACATACACACACATATATATGTGTATATATATGTGTGTGTATATATATATATATATATATATATATATATATATATATATACAAGAATGGATTTATAATCCGACAGATATAATCATAAATGCATTACATACATTTTTAATTATTAAACGCTGAATGTATCATTTTGCTAAGACAGCGTGAATAGAATAAACAGCTAAAGAATATGGGATGCTAAAGGAATATATATATATATATATATATATATATATATATATATATATATATATATATATATAGTAATATAATACATTTATAATTATTTCTGTCAGTTCATTTATCCATTCTTGATATATATATATATATATATATATATATATATATATATATATATATATATATATATATATATATATATATATATATTGAGTTAAACAGCCACCGGTAGAACGAAGGCCATACTAACTGTTAAACTCCAAATGCTTATTTTGTTCATTCACTGTCCTTACCTGCTCTGTCTGTTTCTCAACGCGAACAATTACATTGTACAGAAATTGATATACGATCCGACAGAAGTGACTATAAAAGCGTTAGAGCAGTTCTTTAGGCTTTCGTATTACCGGTAGCTGTTTAACTCAATGGTAAAAGCGATGCTACGTTAATATATATATATATATATATATATATATATATATATATATATATATATATATATATATATATATATATATATATGTGTGTGTGTGAGTGTGTATGTGTGTGTGTGTGCATAAGCATATAAATATATATATGTATGCGTGTCTATATCTGTATGCGTATATATATATATATATATATATATATATATATATGCCCACTGACATCCAGCAATACCTTGAGGATTACGCTTTTAATTAGTGCAGATTTTGTCAGTTGCAGTGTCGCTGTACAAATTAACGTAAGTATGAGCTAAAAAGAAAGCATTGAAACGCAATATAACAGTTCGGTTTTGATCGTCATGACAAAAAAGCGACAAAAATTACAGAAAAACTGGAGAGGATTAAAAAAAATAATGGCAACGATTCTTCTTTTAAAGTTCGGACAACCTATGACTATTACATCTACAACTGAGAGAATGGTCTCTGTTCTGTCTGTACACACAGTGGACCATCCACTTGAGGGCACATGCCGGGGCAAAGCGTATGGAGATCCTGGAATGCCTTGTCAGAAAACAGAAGCAAAAATTAGTTAAAAATTTATAATCGAGGACTTTAAATTTTCTTTTTTACCGGAAAAGTATTATTTGTGTTTATAACAATTGTAAAAAGAGGCTTCAAACTGTCGCAAACGCCCCACCCCTGTTTGATATTTAGTCTTTTTTAATTAAATTTATCACAACTACTTATATTATTACCGTATATGCCGGTGTATAAGTCGATATTTTAAGAATCATGTATCTTCCCTAATGGATCAGAATGCTCAGACCCTACAAGTCGACATGGATGCTGCATTATGTTAGAAAGTCGACTTATCTGGTGAATATTGGACTGGACTTGAATTAACACCTTACTTTTAGGATTGACTTATACGCCGACACATACGGTGTATTGTTTCTTTTTTTAAAGTGGTAGCAGAAAGCATTGTAAATCAGGATAAGGAAAAAAGGTTTCTCAGCAATTTAAACAAAATCTTGCTTTTCAAATTGTCGTTCTTAGAATCGCTTGTTTGTATGAAAATAACGAGTAGGGATTTCAAAACTTTTTGATGGATTCTGGTTGGCATAAGAAACGTTTTAAGCATTATACACGGCTAGATTGATGATTGATTGAGCCTGCACAAAAATATGCTCACGAAGAGCCAAGAAATCAAGAAAATATATAACACCGCTATTATTTTAATCAAGTTTGCATTTACTTCTGACTACACACGATTCTTTCTTATTTTAAATGCATTCTTACGATAATATTATTTGGAATACTTGTTCTGTGGTAAATTAACAAAGCATTTGCATTCTACATATAACATTCCTATTCTGTAGATACAACTCATTTTAATTTCAAACCAATCTCCAAAGTGATGAGAACTTGTCTGGTTGGAAATCAGCATATAATATTCAGACTCTTTACCGGGGCTCGTTCACCGACCAATACATAACTCGCAAGGCCTTCAACATCGCCACATCAAATACCTAAGCTTACCTTAGTTTGTTTTCAAGTCCAGGACACTAATTGATAATTGAACTTGGTTTAGAGTTAATGGGCTGCTAGCTTGCTAACCATCACTAAACGATGAGGCGTTTTGAAATTTATCAATATGACAGAGTTACTCAGATATCAAAGTTCACGGAATACGAATGTATACATATTTTTTTACTGAATGTTAGGTTTTATCTTATATCGTTTGAATATTTAGTGCTGTACAAGTGCTGTTAACTCTGCTAGCAAGATGCTTTGCCTTCTCGTTAATTTTGCATTGATTTTGCGTAATACAATCAAATAAATTATCAAACATAATGATTTTTAGGTATGTAAAACACACTGGCATAGAGGATGCATCGTAAAATCAGCATAAAATACATATGTAACAAAAAGAAAATTGAGGGACATTTTCTGGAGCCTACCCTGGACCCCACTAGAGGGATTACGTAGATCTCAAGACATATTTTTTGCATGTAGAACGTAGGGTGATTTCGATGATCAAATTTTGAAAGAAAAAATGTGCGTTTTATAAACAGTAATTTTAATTCATAAAATCGAAGCAACATTACATATCAAAGTTCACAGTACATGAATGTTTCAGTGTTTTTGAAAATTTTGCTTCTAATTACATAATTACGATTATTTACCTCGTATGAGCCGCTTCGGCAGCGAGAATGTGCCCGAAATTCAGCATAGAATACGTTACAGAAATAAAATTCAAGCAAATTTTCTAGTCAGTTATGGATCCCACTGGAGGAGATTCCACAAGTCCTCAAAAGAAGAAATGAAGCGAAGAATAACTCTATGTTGGCAAGCTTTCGGTAGAGCAAGCTCGGCTTTCAAGAACAGGAAAATCCCATCAATTTCAAAAAGAAGGGTATGCAACCAATGCATCCAACTGATAGTCACCTATGGAGCTGGAACATGGAAACACACAAAAAGATTGACGACTGCGAATCATGCCACGTGCATATGAGATAATCATGCTCAACCTCACGTGGAGAGATTATGAGACAGCACAGTGTATTAAAGAAAAGGCAAGAGTCCGAGATATCATAGAAACTGTAAGAAAACCCAAATGGCAACGGGCTGGACATATTGCAAGAATGTCTGACAGCCACTGGACATTACGACTCAAAGCATTGATCTCCGGAAATCATATGCGAAATTTTGATCGACAGATAGTAAGATGGTATGGCTAGCTAGATAATTTCAAAAATTACTGGCTCTGCAACGCTCATGATAGATAGGTTCGGCGAATCCTGGGGAAGGTATATGTCCAACAAAGGACACTAAAAGGCTGCTGCTACTGCAGCTGATGATGATGATGATGATGATGATGATGGACGAGACTCATAGATCCCAAGCTAACTTTCAGTGCGTAGAGCGCAGGTCGGATTATTCTAAGAAAAACTTGCATATTGTATACCGTAATATACGGTAAATCTCATCAGAAACCCTGAACACTGATCAACACCAAATTTGCCGTAGTTGTCTCCCTTGGAAGAATTAAATACACTCGAAATACACGTAAATAAAGTTTGTTTTTTTTTGCTTTCAATGTTTTCAACTGTACACTGCCCGTGCGTTTCGCTTTACAACAATTTTATACAGCGCAAAATTTATCTATTTTTGCATTAAATTTGTTATCATTTATTGATCTACATTAAGCAGCCTTCCAAAGTTTGCATGTTTTTCCATTTACCTATTTATAAGTACACGTTTCCCGTTTTGGTAATTATCGCACCGGACGTAGATAAGCAAGGACAGATCAATACGACTTAACTTTTATTTTTTTATGTATTAAGTTCATCTTTGGAGTAACAGGCTTTGCAAGAACCACAACCAAATTTAAGGTATTTTCTGTTTTATTGATCAGAGCGCTGAAGTGATAAATTAAAAATCTGAACCAAGGGTTAGTTTTTATTTGATTTTGTTTGTTTGAAAAGAAAAAATGCAATGCTTAGCTTTCAGTGTAAAACCTGACATTTCGAATAAGATCAATGGTGAGTCACTCGTCTGGGCTTTTTTTTCTTTCGTTTTTTTTTTTTTTTTTCTTTTGAAAGCTTATTACGAGTATATTTAGAGGTTCTTGCATTCAAAGATCAAATTTGGCCAATCAAAGAAGTAAGAAAAGCAAAATGTAAATTAGTTGCCAAAAGAAATGAGCATCTAATACTGGTTTTCTGTTAGCACCAAGAATCGAAAAAAAAAATGGCCGGTAAGTTTAGTTTTGATCATGAAGCAACTTAACTAATTTACTAATTCGACTTTTCGATCACCTTGTGAATCAAGAGTTTGAACGATTGGAAAAAGATTGAAAAAAATACACGTTTGCAAACAATATTCATACACAACATGCAAGCATATGCATATGGTTACTCAATTAAAGAAGGAAGTTACGCTAACCTGCTTATCTTGAAAACCAGCATTTAAACACGGCCTTTACGATAAGGCATGTATCAGTAATAAACGCCGGAGATAATTCACTGCCATTCTGACGCGTGAGCTAGCTTTTATCAATAATGAATATCTACAACATTGAACTAATTGAAATAGATCGTAAATAATTCAACAATATGATAAGCTTATCTGCAAATGTTCCAGTTAATTTGTTTGTTTGTTTGTTCACAAATGGTATGATCTCATTGATTGATTTACCTACCTATTGTGACATAATCAAAATTACGTCGTAAGAACTATTAAAATTTCATGTCTGATCATCACACATTAAAACAGCTTCAAATGTGAAGAGGCTTTTAAAAAACTTGAAATTAGGATACATGAATTATTAAAAAAAATGAATTACTTGACAAAATATATTTAGGTTCCTTGGTTCCAATGCATACATAAATAACCCTGTCATTTCGGACACATATAATTTGGTATTTATATTAATTCATTCGGACGATTGAAAACATTTTTACGTTACTGGTGATGTTACCATTACGTTTCAGCAAACATTCTACAGCTTTCTATGAACTGCAAGGAAAGAAAGTGATTTTTTTTTTTGTTGCTCTTTTTTTTGTGAATTTAACCCACCAAAAACTAATTTTGGAGGATTTCTTCAAAAAAAAAAAAATACCGTTTTTTTTTAGACATAACAAGGAGTGAGTTCAGCTTTATTGGTGTAGCGTGTACATTCATATGATACATACGTGTACCTACATGTGATACACACCTAGCTAGCTAGATAGTCAGAATCACTTGAAACTGAAGAAACTTATGTTGACTTAAGTAAACAGTTTAGGTTGATGCTTTATAATGTTTTTATGAATATGTTTCAACAAACATAATCAACAGAAAAAATGTTTTCTGCCAATGGCACAAGCTTTATTGTTGAATTTTGACATAAAAAAAACCCAAGCGCCCTCTTTTGCAATTAAAAAAAAGTGATCTATTCGTCATTAATCAACACTGCGTGCGCA
Source organism: Thysanoteuthis rhombus (assembly GCA_963457665.1). Taxonomy (NCBI): domain Eukaryota; kingdom Metazoa; phylum Mollusca; class Cephalopoda; order Oegopsida; family Thysanoteuthidae; genus Thysanoteuthis; species Thysanoteuthis major. The sequence goes on along the minus strand of OY735213.1, from coordinate 35,688,520 downwards.
GATCCGATGGTAAATATTTCCATCCATCTTGATTGCGTTGTCCAACTGCCATTCTTCATCCTCGTCGTTGAAAAACTGCGAAATTGCCTCATGACACCCGTGACACATCTGGGGGAAAAAATTAAAGAACAGGCCTGGTTAGTCACTCAACAGAAACCGTCATGTGACCAACGTCTTTTGTGTTTTGAAATTGAAAAAAAAAAAATGGAAAAAAGAGTGATTAATGAATAAGCTACTTCTTTCGCCTTTTGTTGGACAGTGATCAATAAAAAAAAGTCTGAAAATTAAAAAAACAGGCATGAATTCCCCAAGAGACCAATTTTGTATATATTTACATTCCAAATTTTGCTCCCACTTAAAAATCTATTTAAGGGTTATTTTGATTTAAAAAAAACAACAGCAGAAAAATGCCTCTTCTAGTAATAAATAAGGAGCAAATCTTTAAAATTTCAGCCCTCTTACTCTATTGATGTAACCTGTACGTGTGATAAAATTGGTTGACAATTCATGTCTGATATTTTGTATGTAGATTACCGTGGGCGCAAACTGGACAAAATATGAGGCCAGTCATCTATCTATATAAAGAACAGCGTGATTTTTCGGTTTGTTTCTCTGTCTGTAACAATAAACTCTTCCACTTAAAGGTAACATTTTTGCAGATAGAATATCTCATACACACGACTTAAAACTCTTTCACCCAAAAGATCTTCAGTAGTTTCCTCTCTCAAAAGGATCATCACATTGAAATTCAAATGTATCAGTGATTTTTTTCATGGGTATCAAATCAGTTTGATTCATTTTTCAATACGTTTTATTGGCTGTTTCGAAGGAAAGCAATTAGTTATAGCTTTAATCTGTTCCTCTTTACTACATATGGAAAACTCAAACAACCACCAACCAAGAATTGATTTAGGAATTCATTAGTGTAAACTTCGAATATTTTTTTGATTTTCAAAATTGTTTTTCTTTACCGAATTCTTTTATCTTTCGATGCGTTAATCTTTTTCCCTTTCGCTTACTGTCCCACTATCTGATCTCGAGTTATAATCTCAAGTTCATCTTGTTTCCTGAATGAAACTGACTATGGCTTGCCTCGAGACAGAAATTTCCCGTAAAAAAAAAACAAACTTCACTATCTATAAGTAATGCTAGACGAACTCAACGAAGAAAGCAAGAAAATTGGTCTTCACATGAACTTCAGTGAAACTAGATTCATGTACGACAAACATGTTGAAGACAAAGACACAAACATCAAAATCAGAAACACAGACTACTACATCTACCAAGGACCACAACTCTCCTCAAAACCATTAAAAGAAGAAGAAATTTTGGTAGAGCAAGGGAATGACATGTCTTGAAAAAGAAGGGTCTACAACCAATGCATCCTCTAGATAATCACCTTTGGAACTGTAACATGGAACCTAATCAAGAGATTGGACAACAAACTGAGAACCATGCAACATGCACGTGAGAGGATCATGCTCAGCATTACATGGAGGGATAAAAAAACAGCTAGTCTCTTGATATCTATTACGTTTAGCTTAATAGGAGAAACTCTACAAGCTTGGAAGACTTAGCTTGCCTGTTGGCATCGGAAATCAGCATTCGAAATTCTTGATTTTTACGTGGGCTTGAGCAAAGACCACTGATACCGGTAGGAAATGCATAAGTATCACAGTGACAATGCCAAGTCTCTTGAGTCAAGCTAAATTTATTCAATATTCTGTGGATTTATCTACAGCAAGAAGAGAAATAATTAATAGATACTTACATCAATAATACTGGTTGCGAGTAAACCCGACTTCGTGACGCCACATTTTGGCGACACCGTTTTATTATTCCCGGTGGTAAATGAAACTGGAACAGCTTCAAAGAAAATATCGACGAATTCACAGATGTTCAAAGCGTTCAGAAGAGTTCGATATATATATACATATATATATATATATATATATACACACACACATATATATATATATATATATATATATATATATATATAATCATGAATTCACGTTGTCTAGCCCAAGTGATACTTCCACCATGTAATGACAGGAGATCGTTTCAAAAAGAAGTTTCAATATAATATAATGCAATTTATAATTATTCTGTCGGATCATATATCACATTTCTTAATAACACATATATATATATATAGATACATATATATATATATATATATATATATATATATATATATATATATATATATATGCATATATATATATATATATATATATATATATATATATATATATATATATATATATATATATATATATACGAGGTTATAGCAGAATTTAGATCATAAATTTCCTCTGTATAATGTTCGATCCAGGTGGTTCAAAGAGGAGCGTCGAGTCAAACGCATTGACCAATTGACCAGGAAATATCTTTTGTTCAAAAAACATATATGTTGTGTAAAATAAATAATTTTTCTTCGTCATTGATGTAACTTCCTGATACACACACGCGCGCACGCACATTGTTGGAAGCAATTTTGGAAAATCAATTTTAAGGTTATTGGAAAAAAATGTCAAATCCTTCGGTTGAATATGTTGATAGAAATTCAACTCGAAGAAGTTTTCCTATGTAATTACTATTCTTGAAGATGATATCATAAGTTGGTTGGCATCCAGATTTACTATTCACATGGGTGAACACTCAATAGAAGCGACACGAACAGCGAGTCACGTCTGTTATTATATCTACTGATCCCTCATCGTTGAATACATTTTTGTGTAACCTACGTGAGTACGTCCTAATTCGAAAAATTAAAAGATGTGTAATACAAAATGACATACATGTAATCATATGAATTAGAGACGCCTCCCCCAAAAGTTTGAAGATAACCTATACAAAATTACAAACTTCATCGATGGCCTAAGCTATATAATAGAATCATAGCTGAAAGGGAGGCTAAGTTTGATCAATACTGCTGGGGTGCCATGTTAATATAAGTGTTTTATTTTGAAAATCCCACAAACGGTTACATGATAAACAACTGAAAATCCCAACTAGAGAAATTTAGGCAGAGTACAAAAGTAACACAGAATATAAAAAACATTAAGAAAAACAATGAAGAAAATTACATAAATTACATTAACAGATATTTGGGAATAAGTGTCTGGAGTGACCTCACCCACAATCTTTTTAAATGTGTTCTCCAAAGCTTTCTAAACTATCTATCTATCTATCAATGAATATAAGAATAAACCATCACAATTGTACTTCAGCGCTGACTGAACCTGGCATACAGTATAAAGGAAAAGTTTCGATCTTACATATCGCAGTTTACTAACTTTACTGCTACTGCAGCATTTCATCAGTTAACTGAAATCCCTTTTACTCTAACCGATTGAATATTTCTGGTAACAAGAGAATATATTTAATGATTAAGCACGGGATTCTGTATGTTTTTTTTTTACTCAAAATTTGTCTTAGTAAGTTTCAGCACTCAACCTGTATGCTGCGCATTGAAAATCAGAAAAGAAGATGACTATGGGTCAGGAAATAAAGCAAACGTTACCGGTAGATTGGGGCTGTTATATATTTGGAGGAGAAGCATTGTTGATCACGCTATTACAAAGAAGGCATTGAAAAGCAGAAAGATAGGGATCGTTAATGATCAGGAATTGACGCAAGCATTACTGAGATATTAAATGTATGATGCAAATGCCCTGATATATTAAAAGTATTTAAAATCAGGAAGGAAGAGATTGCCAGTAATAATAAACTAAAGAAAAACATTGCTAATAGACTACAGCTTTTATGAGTATAATCTAAATGCATTGAATTTTTTTTAACACAGAAAAGATAGGAAATAAGGAAGAAATGGGTTTTAGATGACCAAGAATTAATGCACTACTAATAAGATAAGTTCATTATAGATATAACCTATTTGTTTCATTTATCAACATCTCAGTACGAGAGCATTGCTGTCGAGGGCGCTCCTATACAACTAATGTTTCGCCAAACGTTTCATTTTAACAGGACTTATTTGCAAAAAGTGATATTTTCGTACTTCGATATGATTAACAATCTAATGGTTTCTTTTTTTTCTATGTCTCAACATAAGGAGAACCGATACAAATTGGTCTGATGAGCAGTGAACCACCAAGGTTTCCCTAATTCTTGCCATCAGACGCGTGTGTGTCAAGGCTGTAATAGCAATCTATTCAACGATATGACAATCCAAGAAATTAAACAAAAGCTCTGAATAGGTATTCGTTATATTCTACAGGTTTAAGTCTAAACTTATCTTTTATGATAATAGTCAGAAATCTTATTATTAAGTTGGCAGCTTTGGTTAGTCACTCAATAGAAATCGTTATGAGACTAACATCGTTCGACAGCATGTTGTGATGGGGCAATAAATTATGAAATTGGATCAAGAGAAATCAATGTAGAAGTTACTTCTCTAGTCTTTTGTTTGTCAGTGATCACAAAAAGATTTTTTAAAGCGTGAATGCTGCCAGACAGAAAGTAATGGACCTATTTAGCATAAATTCACGAAGACAGAGGAATATTATATTCCGCTAAAATAAGACATTGACAATACTGCCCGGAATGGAGAGAAATAATCACCCAGAAAAAGGGTATGACTGAAACTGTTTTATGATATATGTTAGTGAAAATATTGTGCGTGCACGTGTGTGTCCACATTCGTTTGTGTGTGTGTGTGTGTGTGTGTGTGTGTGAGAGAGAGAGAGAGAGAGTGTGTGTGTTGCTTCTCATGAAAAAAGAGGAAAGAATTACTGTCAGGAATTCCACTTAGGAAGTCTTGTGTAGTTCCATAATATAAACGACATGGATTATAAATACGACGTCGATAACTGTTGATTTTAAAGTGCATGTCCAAGTGCTTGTCAATATCTCCAGATTTAAAACGGCCTCCGCAGTTGGAGCATTGTTTGTCTCTGTACATGGCATCAACAAGATGTCTGTTGGGCCTGAAATGAAATGAACATAAAAAATACGTGTTTTTTTTTAATAGAAAAGAAAACATGAACCCACGAAGAAGTTTTGAATATTGCATGTGAGTGACCGAAAATTCTTGATAAAGTTGGGTCCTTAAGGAACTTATGGACACGTTATTAAGATTCTCAAATTTACTGGAGCGATATACTAAAAAAGCTAATCCGTTTGAACAATTCCAAAGATGCATACACAAGTTACGAGGTCTGTCCAGAAAGTATCAAGCCATTTTGAATATCTCGAGAACTGGTCGCACGGTCTTGATGTAAACTGGCCATCTTACAGTGCATGTGTGAATAGACACTATCCCGTTAGGTAACACAATCGGTAGTGAGATGCATCTAGTTGGCTTGTGTGAACGTTGCATTCACAATGATCGAGCGAGTCATTCTTTGTGTCGTATTGTTTTTGCTTTTGTTTTGTTTGTTTGTTTTTTTGTGAAACATAGCATCACCCAGGTCTATCATCTCCCACACTCTATTGTCAGCACCAAGTGGTTTTTGGCTTTCCCGAATAGATTTCAGACGGCTAAAGGCGATCCCGAAAGAAGACTTTGCAGTCTGTTTTGAAAGGTTGAAAGGACGCAGAAATAAATGTGTGAGATCCCAAGAGGAATACTTTGATTTGGACTATGGCACAATAGCCGTAGATGGGCCATTTTATAGTTGATATAAAATGGCTGGATACTTCCTGGACAGACCTTGAAGCGTTTAATAATCGCTTTTCGCAGCATTAGATTGATAGGGTGATGAAGTGAGCATATTTATGTTGAGGGAACTACAAGCGAGTACCATTGCTTGAATTTAATATCGTACTTTTGTTGAAAAATTAATATTTGTTGTATGAAATAAACTTTTTTCATTGGGCTGTGGACTTATCAATTTACCGACATAATCATGAAGTGAATGAATGTTTTGACGTATTTTTTAATCCTTGTAACAAGCCCCTTTAGATATATAGTTTTAATTTATGTTTCACATTTACGAAAATGCTTCAGTTCGACTTACACTTTTAAATGTTCTTTGTTAAACTGGGGCAGTAAGCTGTTCTTATCCGAAATACATGCCTTCTGGTTTGCAGCTCTCTCCCAGCTCCTCTCCCGAGAGCATTCCACGTGCAAAGGACCAGTGAAGGGCAAACCATTTCCTGTCTATCATAAACGAATAAAAATAAACCATACAGAAATTAGGAATGGAACAGCTCTTTTTAACAAACAGTCGTTGGAGGAGAATTTCACACTTAAAATAGTTATTGCCTCAAAAAAAAATATATATTTTCTTTTCCTGTTTATACGAAACATAGGACATTTATTTCAAGTTATGCGAGGTACCACCGACAAATTTCGGAAATTTGACCACGAAAAACAATAGATATCCTAACAGCTAGTTTCTACGGTCTCCTTAAAATCACGATACCGAATAAGACGATGAAAACCGAGTGTCAGAGTATTGATTACAAAAGATAGATGCAAAAATCAGTTCGCATACTGTTTGAATTTACCCAACTTATGTGGAGTACGTCATTGAATAACTGATGGCTCGCTGTGGTGTCTAAAATAAGTGATCGACGTTCAAGTCATGTGAATACTTGAACATGATTTTGAATGCTGATTCTCAAGGAAAGTACCCTCTGTGAGTTTGGTTCAACACAATTTCTCAAAATTTATTTCTACTTCCATTTGTCCTTGTGTCGTAGTAAGCTCGTTTCGGAAACTAATTCGCTAGTGCAGAAGTCAGCAAACCATGGCCAAACCTGGTCCACAATAGTATTTCAACCACCCCATAGAACATATGGAATATGCTATCATTATTGAATAATTTTTCTATAATCTTCCTTTAATATTGTTATTTTCAATATACACTGACACACATATATATATTTATATATATGTATATATATATATTCATATAAATATATATAGATAGATAGATAGAGAGAGAGAGAGAAAGAAAGAAAGACAGAAAGAAGAAATAATGTGTACAAAAAATTTGAACTTTTTTATTTAAAAGATATTCAATCATAAGAAAAGAACTATCAAACGATGTATAGCAAATTATTCGAAAAATGTTCACAAGACCATAGTATATCAAATTGTTAAAGAACTTAAGCTTCAAAGAGCAACTGTTACATCAATCATTGAAAACATTTCGATAATGATACATTTGAAAATATGTATTGAGAAATAAAGCAATCGTGTTCGGAAGCTGGTTATCAATTAATGTCTTATTTATGAAATGTTTTCATTATTTTCAATGATTGATGCTAACAGTAAATATTGGAAAGTCAAATTCATTATAAATATTCAATTAGCTATTTCATCATTCTCATTGATTCTTCATCTTTAACTCAACCGGTTAAAAAATTGCATGTTTAGAGTTTATATCTGTTTCAAAATGGAAAATATTAGTATTAATTATCATGATTTAAAATAATTGATTAAGCATATAGTGTTTTCTTACGTTTATATATATATATATATATATATATATATATATATATATATATATATATATATATATATATATATATGTTTTTACTTTTATTAGTCTTGGTCCAATAACCCAATTGACATTGCCAATCTGGCCCACTTGAAAAAAAAAATGCTGACCCGTGGACTATTGAAATGGATTTTTTAAAAATCGATCCTCACTTAGTACTCAACTTCTATAACATCATGCCAGACTAAACTGATTGTATAAAGAAAAGTAATGGTGAAGAGTGATGTCCATCAAGTTAGTCTCGTTCGACTATTCAGTCTCGAGTGGATTCGAATCAGTGTTGCATAGTCCTGTGCCACAGTGTGCTAAAATTCATCTATATCAAATTGAAGGTCTGCTTACAGCCAATTAGTTAGTATAAAGAGTTTGATCCTCTCAGGGTGATTCTCTTCGATTAGCATAGTCAGATTAAGTTTTTTGAATATCTATATTGATATATTTTAATAATAAATCAATGAATGGTAAATACTTGCACTGTTATATATCAAGTGGCTGAACATTTTTTATGATTGAAAAATACATTATTTTTCACCAGTCTTTCTTTCATCTCATATCTGTTGCTTCTTTTGTACAACTATCAGGTCATTATTCTACGACTTTTAAAAAGAGCAGTCTGCATAGGAAATAAAGCGACAAACATACTTTCTGTTTCCGGTCCACGCTGCTTGTTCAATTCATGCGAATAATCTTAACAACTAAAATTAAGTTTATTGACAAGGAAAGAAACTATGTTGAGAAATCAATATTTGCTGTGTAAATTAATTTTTTTTTCATTAATAGACTGAGGACTTATCGATGTGCCTACGTATATACAAAAACGTTAATCATCGTGCATTGTGCTCGTTTACCTGTACGCGGGGTCGCTGATACGTTGAATGCATGTATTCCCTCGTTTCACCTCGGCTGGTGTACACATAGGGTAGAATATAGCGAAGGTTTTCATGGAGACCTAGTTTGAAGAGGAAAATGATTATAATTGTTTGATCATATATTATTGCATTTGCGTAAAAATAACTGTCTTCGCACGAAGGAGATGCACCTCATATACTACAAGGATTAATGTACAAACTTAACTAACCAGACACAAGATCTCAAAAGTAGAGCACTATCCGCCAAAACAATTGAATCCGGTGTGTTTATTGGCCTGCTGAGAGGAATCAAAAACGCGTTACATTTACAAATGTTTCTCCACCGCCAGCATCTTACTGACAAAAGGGGCGAGTACAACATCCGTCCGTCTCAATGACCAGACTGCGATTGTTCGAATCCACTGCAGTTCAAAATTGTAAACAGGCTGTCGTCAATCCTTTGACGCTTATGGCTGATTGTTCTTCTTTCTGGTGACTCGGCATGCAGTTCTGCTGCACTTACTTGGATGATTTTTCTTACCAACATCACAGGTCAGTTTTCGAGATCAGGTAAATGCCAGTAATTCGAATCTTTCTACGAGAGGCATAACTCTCCACAAGGAAGATTATCGCTACGGTATTTCCCTTTTCTACGTGAACCTGTGCAAGGCTCAGTAAATATCTACTTAATCACATAATATTATTATGAAATAACATGCATTGATAGATAAATATATAGATGGACAGAAAGAAAGATAGATATGGTGACACAGATAGATAGACTGAGAGAGAGAGAGTGGGGGAGATTAGCTCACATAATTCGTTACTTTACTCTATTCAGCATTTATGTAAACCAATGCACAGAGAATCCATTAGTATATTTCTTAGATAGATAGAGCAGACTGAAACAGATAGATAGATAGATAGATAGATAGATAGATAGATAGATAGATTGATAGATAGATAGATAGATAGATAGATAGATAGATAGATGTTAATGCTTACCGTTTCTCAGTAAACTTATTGTATCCTTCGATAAATTATTGCTGTTTTGTGCTGAAATCTGATAGGGTGGTTTAGCAAACCTACGAAATTTCAATTCTTTCGGCATGATGACTGTTGACTTTAAAAACGATTCCTTCTAGTCTTCCTGAAGTTTCCAGTCGATGGAGAAAATATCCAAAATAATCTTTGAAAGATTTCAAAACATTTAATCCCAACAATTCAACATTCATTGTAGAAAAACATTTCTTATTGTTTTCAAAGCTATAGAATTAACCGTCTCGTCTTTTTTTTTCAATATATATTTTGGTAATTGTTTGGACAAAATTCGCCTCAAAAGAGCAGTAACTTGTATAGACACTAATATTCAAGTATTTTATTGAATTTAACTACAAAGGATATAATTCTGAACGACAACCGAGCGCGAAAAATCGTTTTCCATTCACAGCGTCACGATTACGATTGAAAACTATACTTTTTCTAATTTGAGATCAGCAGCAGTCGTAGTTGACGAGTTAAATGTTCGTTCGTAAACCCTTTGCTAGAACCTGTAGGCCATGATTTAAGATTAGTGTTTAGGATAAATGTCAGGGTTTGTATTTGGGGTTGCGACTAATAAGAAAAGTTTTTTTTTTTCATATTTGCAACAGGAAAATGTATACACAGATAAACTCAATATCATACTGACTTTATGCTTTTATCATGTACATAGTCTATACCAGTTATCTCCCGTGAACTCATCCATGCAATCATCAAATGAAACATACAATGATGTTATTATAGTAAAAAGGTTTTAAATGTTAAGGTTTAAAAAAAAAAAACAACATATTAACAATAATAGTCTACAGTAATATACAATAGTAATAACTTTTTTTATCGAGCGTTGACATAATTTTTAACTTTTGGCTGTCCTTTCTTTCACCCTATATGTTTCTCTTGATCACAGCACCGAGATCGTTTTTCTACGTCTGTTAGATAAACAGAGTGAATGAGAAATAAAGAATAAGCTTCTATCGGTACATGAACGAGCGCAACAGATTCATTAGCAATAATAAAGGCTAATTAGTCATGTAATATTTTAGAAAGCTATAAGGTCTGTCGGAGTATTTTTCAGTATTTTTGGCGGGGAGATTGGGAAAAGTTCAACAAAATACCGATATTTGGTAAGGAAAAAGATACAAAGAGACACTGTAGCTGCTACTACTTACCGATTAAATTTTTAACCTGACCATTTTCTAACTACGAAATGTTGCTAGATTTTGTTTTGAAGAAAGGAAAGCATAAATCTATGAACATTTCATACAGTCTTCTATTGAATTCAAATAGAAAAGATACGATTTAGGATTTGGGATTAGTGTTTAAGGTTACTAACCCTAATCCCAAACCTACTTACTTACCCTAACAACAAACTTCCTACAAACCTCAACTCCAAACATTCTTACTAACCCTAATTCCGATTTGAACATCGGTACATTTCTAACCACTTTTAACCATTTGGAAATGTATCGATTCAAAAAATGTACTCAGTAATAGTTTAATAATAGTAGAAATTATAATGTCTCCGTGGATTATTTTGCATTTTGTTAAATTTTGCCTATTCCTAAAAATTACCATTTTCTCGGTATGATCTTACAGATTCTGTTATATTTGGTATGATCACCCTTGAATCTCAAACAATAGTTGTTTGTCAGAACTATATCTGTTTTAAGAAATTGTTTGCATTATCCAGTTTTTGTTTATTTTTTGCGAGGAATGTAGATATACTGACTTATCAAAAATATATAAATAAAAGTGCATATAAGTGCATTTTATGATTATCAACAAACCCCTTGGAATTACTTCATAGATACCATTAAATCAGATAAATTAGTCAATCTCACCTTTTTGTCTCTGGTCTGGGAACAAAATATCACTTTGATTTCAAGGGCATTTATATATAAATAAAAACGTCTACATATATTCATAAGTACACACACACAAAAAAATTATAAAATTCAATGAGATTTCGAAGACTGAACACAGTGTAATTGTTATGTCATCATCTGATGACGATGTAACAAATGTATTATAACGTCAGAAAATATGAACACTGAAACTGACACTCTTTTAGTAAAAGCAATTTCGTAAATGTTTAAAACTACTCGTGTAATTTGGTCACAGATGATGGATCCACAAAACAGATTTATGACGACATACCTTTTACCGAGTCGGTTATATTGGTATCAATAACTTACGCAGGAAAACATTTGATAAGAGCAAAATTGAGAAAGATCTGACCCTGAATTTATTACAAAGAAAGTCCTGAAAAATACTTGAATCTGATAATGAGTAGGCTTAGTTGGTAGGTTAGGGGCTAGGGTTAGTACCTAGGTTTTGTTTTTTGTTTTTTTCTTTGCTATAACCCTAATACTAAACAATAATCCTGAATCCTATCCTTTCCAGGTAAGTTTGATGAAATACAGTTTCAAAAGTTTATAGTTTCTGCTGTCATTTTATCTGTAGAATGTCTAAAAGAATCTAGCCACTTTTAGCCGTTCAAAATGGCCAAATCCAAGATGATAAATTGGCATGGTCATTAGTCTTGCCTATTCCAAACAATTACCGATAGATCTATGTACTAAACGCATTCGTTGACAGTTCCAAGACTCCATCAATGTCAGTTAGCGCTTCTTGGCCGTTTGCAGCACCTATAAATATATTTGTTCTAGCCTACCGACTTATGGTGGAATTAATGTTCTCTACATTAATTTCAAATGCATTGATTTTATCGTTCCATGTTGATATCCAGCCCATTGGCTCAGCAATTATTCAAGAGAAATAGTGACAATATATGAAGCCTGACATTAATCATCGACAAGGTCAGAATATAACTTATTTTCCGATAAGTAGAATTCATCTTAGTATATGGCCCATTCCAATATTCGGAGCACTCTTCAGGTCGAAAATAAATCCTGAAAGATAGAATGAAGCATTACACTACTCCAAGACTTTTCTCTGTAACACGTGAGATGGCTTTCATTGATGACATTCGGCTTGTAAAGAACAGGAGTCTGGGGGTAAGATGCGTTTTATAGATTGAAAATATCTCACTAACCGCAGATCATTTTTCTTTCTTTTCCCAAACCTTTGGTATTGAAATCATCAAGTGGTGGGTCCATATGTCTTTTTTATGGTGGTTGCAGAAGGTCAGGCATCCGCAGAGAGTTCTGATTATGCGGCGTTGACTATTTTCTACATATGTGCAATTAAGTTTTCAAGCTATGGTTCGGTCTGCCCTCACTCATTGAACCAAGAATATACCCGCATAGCCGAGCAAGTGGGACAATGGTAATAAGGTCCTAGTTCGCAGGTTTTCTGTCAGAGTTCCATTCACTTCAGTAGTCGGCTGATCGGACTGCTGTCCTTTTAAGATGTAACTGACTCTAAAACCGACGGAATCAGCTCGTAGGCTCTGATCCTGGACTTGACGCAAAACCCAGTACGTATGCTAGAGGGTTCAAGTTTTAACTCAGTGTAAGTTCTCACTGTATATCCTATATATCTTTTTTTAACTTTTGAAACACTCCCTTTCAGGTGTAAACACGTTGTAACTTAGCATCATCTTAAGTCAAGGCAGAGGTCTGGACAAGATGATATCTTCTTCCCCGTCATGACAAGGAAATATGAAGACAAATAGATAGAAGAATGATGCAGGTGTAAAGGAAATTTTTTTTACAAGGAATATTGACTTTTATTGGAGGTTAAGGATTACGTGTGGGTGTTTGGGGCCAAAGCTTCCACTTTGCAAATGAATGAACAATTATTCAAAATTACATAAATTTTATACTGATTTTAATCAGGGATATAACAGCAGAGTACATACAGAGAATCGAACACACTGCACAAGCTCATGATTTGCATCATCATCCTACGGTTGGCTTTCTTGCTTTTAGTATATTTGTTATCAAAACAAGGCAGTATCCCAAGGTGCATGTTTTGGAAAGGGGTTTGACTTTATGTGTGTGGAGGAGGCTGCTATGATTGTCATGAAAAATAATTTTCCTTCAAATGTACGAAACTACAGCTTCGAAATATTTCGATTACTTCTCTTCAGTATCGCTAATTTAGATATTTTATATCTGAATTTAGATAATGTGTTATTCATTTTACAAACATTTACTCTTGAGAGCTGCTGATCAAACATTCTGGTGAATGTCAACTTGGTACAATTGCCAGTTTCTTCAGTTGTAGTTATATATATATATATATATATATATATATATATATATATGAATTTGTCTTCTCTTCTAAAATTTCGGAGATGCACCACTTACAAAAGTGAGTAAATGCATCAGTAACCTGACAAGAGGTTATAAGCTGAATTTTTATATAAACTTTTCGCTGAATTAATAGCAGAGACAAAGAAGGAGATTATGTTATAAAACGAATATTTGCTGCGTAAGAATAATGCTTTTTGTATTATTGACGTACCTACGTGGTTTTCTATCGTTACTTCACTTATTTTTCATTTTAAAGATGAAGAAAGAATATCTAATCATAATCGAAGAAATCTCACTCAGTGTGTTTCAGTGTGCATGCTGGCTACTGAATGAAGTTGATATTTGCCAGATATATAAATCTGCACACAACGTAGTGCATTGACAAGTTTATTAGATTTTTGAGAAAGATTTTATGAATATTTTTTAAACTAAAGATTATAGACCTTTTTCCACAGTTTCTATAAATCATCTACTTCCGCTCTTTAGAATTATCAAGATTTAAGTATAAAATATCAAGCCTAGCAGCACCGAAGAGGAGTAAACGATAGCCGTAGTTTTGTACGAAGGAATAAAAATTATTTTTTCAGAACAATTATGGTAGCCTGTTCCAAACACCATCAAGTCTGGACTCTTCCAAACATGTACCTTTTGAATGGGTACTACGGGAGTCTATTATAATTATAGCTAACATAAAAATGAGAATTCTCTTTCTCATATCTGAGATGCATGAGAATCAGAATTTCACATTTTTTTGGAAAGCTGTACGATCAAAATGGTAAACTGGTGGATGTATACATTATTCCTCTCTTCTGATGATTAACCAAAGCACCGAAAGGAATGGTTACTTCTTAAAGGTATTTACTCTGCTTTGCCAATTCTGGCCGAATGATTTCACATCTTTTTGACAAGATAATGTAGAGATAACCAGGTAAACCATGAAATTTAGTAAAAAAGATTTTAGCATCCCCCCCCCAAGATATCGATTTCTACAGTTTTTTTAGTAATGTCATCAGCGAATAACGAATGACTGATTTTACTTCGGAACTTTTTCTTCTCCTTTTTTACCTTTTTCTTGTTCCTGTGTGATAGGTGTTATTTTCTGGTTGATTAAGTCTAGAAAAGTATAGGAAATAAAGTCAATTATTCCCTTCGAAATTTGCTCTCGTGGCCAAGATAATGATAATTTCAAGAGTACTTATTTCGAATTGGACAAAAGATAAATTTGCACATTTTTAATCAAATAAAGTGAGAAAAAACAGACACACATGAATATCACTATTCTGATAAATAAAAATAAAGTTTGAAGCAAATGGTTAACATTTTTTTATACTTTTTGCACATAAGCAATCAGAAAATATACTAACTGCTCTGGAACAAAAATTACGTTACACAATGTTATTTTACTCGTAACAGGCTTACTGTAGATACAAGTAGATGTGCCTCTGTTATGAGGTGTCATTTAACAAATTCGTCTTGCAAGCAATTTATTAGTGTTGTGAATTCGTCCTACCTGGGGTTCAACTACTGTGGCATCGTGCCAAAATAAGCTAATACTAATGAATAACTAAGAGCACCTTGTCGTGGAGCTGTAATTCTCAAATTAGACCATCACCACTGCTGTGAGATCGATCCTTACTGAGTGATCTTCACTAGAGTCCCCGTTCAAAACTAAGTCAAACCTAATACCTAATACCTAAATATACGCAGATTACGGTATTGAATAGGAACAAGATTTGCCATCAGAGTAATTAGATAGGAATCCAAGTCCTCTCGGTTCTCATTCTTCTACTCTAATCACTAAATCTAAAACTACGAGTACAACCAATGATTGCTTACTGTAGCAGTTCTCTTGATAACGATGATATAGAAGTCACCAAACTGATGGAAGTAAAGAATCTAAAAACTGGTGCGGTTGTCGTACGATTCTTCGGGCTCCATATTGAAGCTGACCACTGCTGACCCCGTCACCAATGCGTGACAGACGCGAAGCGGGTCCTGTCTCCTAGAAGCGATGACCGTTCATAACGGAACGTTTATCAGCGGTCAACCCGGCTGACCTGTGCTCACTTTGGCTGAATGAAACGATCATCTAATCTGGGAATTAATCTCAGCTGTAAATATGGCTAGCGCGCCTGCTAATTATTCGACTCCGTCATGCGAAACACCGACCCTTTTTGTCTTCACCAGTGTGCCAAATCACAATGGCGCTTAATTCTATTTCCTTACTTAACGCTTCTGTTTACTATGAACAAACACACGTAAACAACGAGATTATGATGTAGTAGATGGCTCTGTATATCTATAGGACGGGCGGATGCGTAATAACTCGGCCCCCGCGACGCCCTTATTTGTAAGAGTTTTTCAATTTTGGGAACCGGTGCTGGGAGCGAGGTGGCTCGGAGGAACCTAGGGCCTCGACCCCTTATCTTTTGTTACGATCTGGATGCCACCGACTTGTATGGAAGCCCGTGCACACAATCATAGCCTGACAAGTGAACAGTCAGACTCGTGTCTCCATCGAAATCTATGGGAAGTAGTGACAATCATTTCAAATTATTGATGGGAAATCGCCTTTCATACGAACACATCTTCTTCCTACATTTCATACAAATCCCGTATGGACTATTAAATGCACTCACGCAAGTACATACACACACACGCGTACACACATCTTCTCTGCACCTCTCTGGCTTCCTTAGTCGCTTTCACTTAATCTCTTTCTCAAACGTCAATAGATATACAATCTTTCACTCTCACCCAAAACTCATTCACGAATCCTGGGACTTACTTCAGTGTCAATAGCATAGATGTTTATAGGGCGACTTAATTAGACTTTACGACGCCTATCCCAACTCAGAACAGGTAATGATGAAAAAATATGCGCAAACTTTCATTCACAGATGCGTCCAAATACACAGGCCTGCACATACGTGCGCACACACACACACACACACACACACACACACACACACACACACATATATATATATGTGTATGTGTGTGTATTAACTACAGAGTTATAAATATACTTGTACAAAAAATTGAGAAGTTCGGCGATGTATTGTGTCCATATATTTAAACTGTCATACGTATATAATAACTGTCCTTTTCTTTCGCTTGGCAGCACATCGATATAAGATACTATTGTCATAGCAGTTATGAATATACGGTCATTGTACATATGTAATGTAAGAGAAACGTCGGGCAAATATTTTTGTAAGGGGTCATGCATTGCAAACAAAATGTGAACTCATATACTTACATTTCGCAGAAAAACGATTTTTAAATTTTCAAAATTCTGAAAGATTTTTAAAAGTCATGCTGTGCAAATAAAGAAAAAGTTATTTATGTAACTGTGAAGCCCAGAACAGTAGAAGGAAAATTTTGAGCTGTTAGATAATATCAGAATGTCCATCGAACTTTTTTAGCCTTTCAGAAACTAATAGATTAAATGAAAGCATGAATTTTGATAAGATCTTTGTTTATAATCATGGTTAGAGAATGAAGTGAAGAATTGTTGGTAGAAGTGATACCGGTAATCATTCACGCTTAATGAATCGATGAAAGATAGAGGCGAAAAGTAAGATGACAGATGACATGTGAAGAAAGTTTCGCCCGAGGACAGTATATAAGGTCTGTCTAGTAGGGACACCCTTTTCCGATCTGAATGGTACAACACTTAGCTTTAAGTCATTTCAACCAGCAGCTGACGAGATATCTTACGATTTTTTCCAATAGTAGTGAAGACATCGAATGCAATGACTCTCCTAGAGCAGTTGATGTGATGTCTCGTGAAAAATTTATTCGTCCTGGGTCTTCTTACTCTGGTTGCAAATCGAATAGCGATTCAAACAATTCCCCGATTATGGTCAAAATAGTGTTGACAATGGCATCCCTAGAGCGGTTGACGAGGTATCCCGCAAAAGATTTATTCGTCTTGGGCCATCTTACTATGGCAGTGAATCGAATAGTGATTCAAGATAATCAATCTCTTTTTTCGGTAATTCTTATGCTTTAAACTTGTGAAAATAACTTGAATTCATCTATTACTAAATAATGCTCGTGATATTTAATCTCTAACATGTGCACATGAGAGAATCATGCTCGACCTTACATGGAGAGATTACAAGACAGCATAGTATATAAGGAAGAAAATGGGTGTCCGTGACATCATAGAAACTATTGAAAACTCAAATGGCAATGGGCAGGCCATGTTGCAAGAATGAAAGACAACCTATAGACATCACGTCACACAACATGGATCCCAAGAGAAACCGAGGCCGACAGAATACGAGATTGAGTGATGAACTGGACAGATTCAGGAAATACTGGCTCCGCGACGCCCATGATAGAGGATTGTGGCGAATCCTGTGGAAGGTCTATGTCCAACGACGGACGTTAAAAGACTGATGATGATCGCCCGAAGTATGTAATTGCGTCGTTTTTTTTGTTTTTTTTTCACGCGATATTAAGATACACCTGTGTAACAAACTCATAAACAATATTCCTATCTTTACTGAGTTTGTGGCAACAAGTCTCATTAACTTCGACTATGGATTTTCAGACTTATTAAGGCATTGATCACCAAACAAAATTCCGCAGTTACTTTCAGTTAAAAGTTGTTGCTCGGCTCAATAGTTCTATTTCGAGTCGGACCGTTATAACATCCGCTGTTCTTTTCCAGAGCAATTTTCCCCGCTCTTAATACGGTACACGACCAATTAGATGCATATTCCAGCTTTTAATTAATATCTTAGTAAATATTCACCATGGCTGACTGACATGACCCTCCGATCGTAATGTGACCACTGGACTAGGCAGCTCGACTTAAATAAATTCTTCCAAAACAGATTTTGCCTGTATAGTTGCGTCTCTACATCAACTGGTTTAATTTCGGCCGAAATGATTGAAATTAATTACATGCCCTCGTTAAAAGGGTAATGTATTTATATTCGTATCCTCTTGGTGTTTATGTGGTTTCGTTGCTTGAGGTTCCTTCAGGGAACGAATGACAGAAGCAAGGAGACGTGGATTACGACGTTCTCTCTCTTCTTACGCACGGTCATAGG
>OY735213.1:35649867-35667367 GCA_963457665.1 Thysanoteuthis rhombus | reverse complement strand
CTGTTTTAAGTCTGATTTACTTGAAACTTGGAAAAAAAGTGTCCCTTGACTAAAAGTTTCTTGCCTAAAAAATCTTCCGCTCAGGATCACGTGATCTATCAATAATGTCCTTCAAACTTTATGTCTTGAAATCGTTTTTTCTTTCCCTCATCTGTTTTGAATCAGATTTACTTGAAACTTGATAAAGGGGTTATCCTCGATAAGATGCTTCACATTTAAAATTATTCTCTACTCAGAATCACGTGTCTGGCAATAATGATGGTTACATTTTATAGTAGACGTCACATTGCACTTTAGGTTCTTGTTTTGTTATTTCTCAATTTCCATCTTTTCTTTATCGTGTGTTGTTTCTATATCTGCTAACTGAACTTTCTGTCATGAATATAATTGTCTTAGCTTCACTATTTGTACTCAGATAAACTAATTGCTCTTTTCTTCTCCGCTCTCGAACCTCTTTCTTTAAAATGATTCTGTTAATTGAGGAGAGTGTGCAGGTATACGTATACGTATACATATGTATGAGAAAAGACAAAAGGTTTAGTATCAAACGTAGTTCATAAGATAACATTTGTTATCCTGAGACTATCAGTATGATACGCACACTCGCACACATATATATATATGCATATATGAATTTAAAGAGACAGACTGAGTGACAGACAAAAGGATAGACGTATATATATATATATATATATATATATATATATATATATATATATATATATATATGTGTGTGTGTGTGTGTGTGTGTGAATGATATCTAAATTCTCAAATACGCAGATTTACTAATGCATGTACACATGCATACATACATGCATGCATACGCACACACACAACTTTATATATATACAAAGTTAATATATATATATATATATATATATATATATATATATATATATATATATATATATAAAGGAATAGAGAGATATGCATATATCTATCTGAGCGACGGACTGACAACATGCAAAATTGGAGAGACGAACTAGTCAAGTTCAGATTCCCATGATGATGATGATGATCTTCTTCTTGCGTGAGCCTGTAAGCATACATATTGCAAGAATAAAAATGTACCTTTTCCCTTTTGTGTTCAGACTTATTGCTCCAACTGATCCCAGGAGTCAAACAACTACTTCGTTGGTTTGTACGAGATCTGGATGCTTTAAACCATACGATATATGTAAACGGTTTGTTTTTCACATCCTCAATGAGTATCTACCCATATAATGAGCTTATATGCATTTTTCAAATGTTTATTTGTTTCGTTTATCGTTTCATTCAAATGAGACGATCTCATTGGTTGATTCACCTTCTTGACATAAAAAAAAATCCGTCGTAGAGACCCTCGAGACTTCCTGCCTGATCATCACATAATAAAACGGCTTGAGTTGAGTTGAGACTTCTGAAAAAAAATCGATCCATACATAAATCTGGTCATTTAGGACAGGTATATTCTAGTATTTTATATTGTATTAGAATATAACCGTCGGATTTTTTGTCTTAAGAGTTTCTATGGCGTAATTTTCATTCTGTCATAATAGGAATATGGATTTGATCCACTATGTGAACATTATTACAGTTATATGTTTATCAACCAATGAGATGACCCTATTTGATCCCAAAGAAACAAATAAATGAATAAACAGAAAATGTGCATAGACGCTCATTATATGGTTAGATGTATATAGAGTACATATTACTGAATGACGTTCTTGGCCACATTTGGCAATTATTTTACTATAGAGAAACCACATAAAGTTTCACGTGACTTAGCTACCTCACTTATTATGATTTGTCATTTCATCACCTTAGGTTATCATTTGTTTCTGCTATGTTTGCTTATATCTATTAATAACAATGTTCAAATTTACCATATTCTATCACTCGTCTAAAATTGGATATGAATTTTTAAAACGTTTGATCTGATATATTCATTATATTTTTCCGATGAATATTAACATACTGCAAATAATTTGGTACACTTTAGGAAATCACCTTTGCCAGTTTGCGAGATTTGGTAGAATGTGTCTACCAATTTGCTTTTTTTTTTAGACTTCCCAAACCATTTCTGATACGTGCTTGCACCCATTGCATGATTACTATAAAGGGTAGTAATCCACTTCATAGCTTTTATTCTATTGCACATTTCGATGATTAAACACCAAGAGTAAATAGTGTCGAGTATGCATATTATAAACACTCAATATTGTTCAGTTGAATAGAGAATCATTATCACTTTTCCTCAAACACCTCTTGAAGATTATGCACAACGAACAATAAAGAGCTGAGTAAACTTCAAAGACTCTTCTAAGATTTCACTAAAATTCTACAGCAGATGGCGCTGTGAGCTTTTGCATCAACATAAAACATATCTATGTTCTCTTTATTTTCTTCATCTGTAAAAGTTTCGAAGTATTCTTCTCTTGTGGAAGTCCTTTTTCGTCTTCTTTCGTCTCGGCTTTTCCATTCTATTTCTTACTCTAGTTGCCTTCTCTGATACTCTGTCTCTCTTTACATAAGTTCCTCCTTTATTATCACTGGAAACGTAAATGCTTTCTCTATTTTTTTGGCATGTTTCCCCTCCTTTTTTTCCCTTCCATCACAGATATACATTAGCATTACCTCTTTTCGTCCTCTGTAGCAACACTTTTGCTTATGTAGTCATGTCTGTCAAGTGAAGATGCTGTGATTTCTATAGTTAAGTGACAGTTGCGCAAAATGGCGCCAATCAAACGATTGGCGGGAAAGTTTCTGTCTCAATGGTTGGCTGCCTCGGGCGATTTCTGTGACTTCTGTAGTTGTGTCACCCCTGTTGAAAAATAGGCAAATTTAATTTCTTTCTTTTTTTTATGTCAGTATCATTGTAAATGGGTGGGTCTGAGAGCGGTCACTGATTGCTGAGAATGCTTCTTGACTTGGATGTGTATTGCATTGTTCAATAGATAGATAGATAGATAGATAGATAGATAGATTTTAGAGAAAATGTTGATAATGGAAAAGTAGGATAAGGACTCGAAGGTAGAAAGAGGGAAACATCAAAAGAAAGAAAGAAAAACCGCAGATAAAAGATAGAGACAGAGGGAAGAGACTCTAAAGAGTGGAAAGAAGGTGACATTGAAAAAGAGAGAAATAAGAAAGAAGTAAAGAAACAGAGAAATAAAGGGAAGGGAGAAATGTGAGAAGTTGCAATAGACTTACTGAGGTACAAGTGGTGAGAGAATTCGGTCTGTACTTAAGATGGACGGTTCAAGTAAGTTGGCAGATATAAATGCAAAAGACGAGAAAAGACAGGAAATTTGGAAATAATGAAATAACAAAAAGGAGGAGGAAACCGTTCTAGGTAAATAAATGTTAATGGGGTCATTTAGGACGTCAGTTGAAAGTGGTGGCGCCGATTCAAATGTAGAAAATGATTGGACATTTTACAAATGAACGCATATATACATACACACATTACCAAGTATTTGTGGTGCAGTTACCAAACTAATCTCAAAAGCCATTAACGCTGGGTTCGATCCTTGACGAGGGCACCTGAATAGTGACTAGATCAAGCTAAGTTTAATTCATCCCTAAACCAACGTCTTTACCGTCAAATATGCATTTTAATCTTTCTCGCGTATTTCCCAAGCTATAATAATACTTAGTAACATTAATTCATGTCGGATTTGATCTACGATATGAACATCCCTACTGGTATACGTTTTTTAATAGTTTTCCTTCCAGTCCTAATTTTTCAAGTTTTGCTTCAGTCGATTGTACGTAGAACGAACGCATTCACATGGAAATTCCAATAAATAACTCCATACCTAAATTAAGTAGACAGGAGCAATGGTAGAGAGTTAAAAACCGGACAAATGCCATTGCATTTTGGTTAAGTCAGACCACTCTCCTGTCTTCGTCCTTTTTATTACAACGTTTCAGCCGCTGTACCCTTCAGCCTCTTGCAGAGGTCTATTGCATTCTGCGATATTGAATCTTGCTCCAAGTGGAAATGTGTTTCTCCTTTCATACGCGTCATATCCGAACTCCGGAAATAGTCCCACTCGGAGCCATATACTGAACTCGTGACCTTTCAGTTAACTGGGTATTTCCTCATATTTCTACTTTTTTTTGGAGGGGGGTCATCTTTTTGAAATCCAGAATTCATCATTCGTTCCTTATGATCTGTGGTTCCCATGCCTATGCTAGGTCTGCTGATCGAATGATAAGAGCACAGCATGTTCGCTAACTCCTTCAATCTTCTTATTCTACAATGCTGTTCTTTGTCTAGTTTATCAGTTTCAATAAATAAAGATTGGTGTATCTCCTCCTCCTTTATGCATGGTCGGCTTTACCTAGAGAAATTCATTGAAAACTAGAAAGAAAGAAATTATCAGTGGTCAGGAATTAATGCAAGCCCTACTGGCTGACAAAATGAGACTGCTGTACGTATAACTCATGCTTGAAAACAGTACAGACTCTTTACGATATATACTAGCACGAATTGTACCCGTGGAAATGTTTATATGTTATGATAAGGAAACCCAGAAATACGTTTGAGTGAAACCAAATACCACTTATAGTAAGATATTCAGCACCGTAGAGTGACCAAAGACAGTGATGGCTGGTAATTAAAGAATCCATCTCTCGTAATCGATAATCGTGGTTAAAGAAGAAAACCTACCTTTAGGTGTTGATGTGGATTTAACCAAATGAGGTCCCTATAAAAGTGACCAGTAAGACCTTCGCTCCTGCAGTTGTTGTCAGTTCTTTTATCTTATTTTGTGCGGTCAGATGTGGCCAAACAATCTGAAATATGGTCTTGTGCTTTATTTGGCTTTTTTTCTCCTTTTTGCATAAAATTAAGTAGAGTCTGCTATCAACCATACCGCACTTGATATTTTCAACAGTGTGATTTAACCCCTGAAGGTAATGGTAGAACACGTTAATGTATCTCATCAGGTTTAAACGTAGAATAAAAGGAAAAAGTACTCAATCAGGTCACATGATTGTTATAAACACATGATTATGTAGCTTTAACAATGAAATCGTGTAAAACAAAGCTGGCTGCTATTCAACTTGATCAAAGAGAGAAACTTTAAAAGAAATGACACCCTAACTGTTGTGCATTTAAACTCCTCTTCAAATTATATTCCAGCTGAAGTTTAAATACAACTATTTATTAGAATGAAATAAGCCGTTCTGTATCTGTAAGATGAATTTCGTAGACATGTATGACTTGCCATAATGGCACAGTCGGTAAGTGAACAGGCTGTCCCTTACTTGGTCTTGATTTCAAATCACAGAATGGAAATGTCAATTCTATTGATGCATTCACGCATTAGAATGAAATCGGGTCTTGCATATATCTGGCATAAATTTTGATAGATGGATAAGACTTGCCAATTTAGCTCGGTAAGAGACACGACTATCAATTGTTACTCGTGATTTAGAATTCAGGTAGGTATATGTTCATTTTTACTCCCCTAAATTTGGTGAGTGTTGTTCTCATTTTTTCTCGTTGTTTTTGTTATGATAGAAAAACAGTCAACTCCAGATTTGGACTGGATTCTGACAAAAGCAGCCAGTTGGTTACAAGTGGTTGGGGACTAACCAGCGAAGGCACGTAGAGACAGATTTCACTTACTGAGCGGTTGGAAGTGGTCAGATGATCTAAAATGAGAAAACCTTATCCTTCGTTTGACCTTACATTCTTTTCCAACCAACATTGGGAATAAAGCGAAAACTCATATAACCTCAATAACAGAACCCCAAGTTGTAACCTGTTGTAAGTCCTCTCTGTGAACGAGGATCATCGGCTTGTCCTTTAAGATTGTGTTCTTACAAACAGCAAACTGTGTTTTTCCTTCCCCTGTAACAGAAGATCAAATGGGCTAAGATTTAACCAACAATCTGTATATTTGATGCCTTGAATTTTATTTTACTAAAATTGGTACAATGAACTACCAATAATTTTTGGCGATAGCTCTATTTCCAAACAGTCGACGCATCAGTGACAAAAATAGTGTTTTTTCACAAAGTAAGCCTGTTTCTAAAGTCTGACTAAAAATAATACTCATTTGAAAATAGATGCAAAAAGCTCTTTGTTGCAATAAGATTTCTGAACCCGGTGTCTGAAGACATTTACACAATAAAGAACCTCATTTTCTTTCTGTTCTGTGTCTCTGTTTCTTTCTTTCTTTTCTTTTCTTTCACTTGTATTCTATTTCTTGTTACGTACATCTATCTTTCTTTCTTCATTCTCCTCTTTCATTCTTCATCTCTATCTTTCTCTATCCATCTCTTCCTTGTTACCATCAACTCTATTTTCACCTCTCCTCCATATCTTTCTGCGTTTCTATCTGCGACTACTTTTCTTCTTTTTCTATCTCAAACTAGTCTTTCTTACTTTGTTATTTCCCTCTCTCTCTTTTCTGTCCTCTCTCTTTCTTTCTCTCTCTTTCTCCCTCTTTCTCTCTCTCTGTCTCTCTCTGTCTCTCTCTTTCTCTCTCTCTCTCTCTGCTATTTGATTCCTTTTCTCTCGTCACGATTTCTTTCTTACAGCAATCTTCATTCACTCTTCTATCTCTCAACCACCTTTTTCTTTTTTTGCCATTCCAGCCCCTCTCAAATCACCATCTATTTTTTTACTTAACCAAGCCATTTAATTGGTATAGTATAGTAAAAAAAATCTTGTTAACGGTGATGTAATTCTGTGGGAAAGGCGTCCACTTACTTTTTGAGGAGGGGGGTGCTTCTTTCTCTGACTACTTACTACTAAAATTTTTAATTTAAACAATTCACTGAAAAGAAAAAGGTAACAAATATTTGTCCAATCGGACATCCAATAAGGCCTTAAAACGTCTCTTAAGTTGGCTAAACTTGGAAAGAGAATCTCTCGAGGGCGGTAACCCCTGCCTTCCAAAACTTCTTTTTTTTCGCACGACACTGCCGGTTATAAATCAATGAGGGAAGTGTGAGGCTTATCAGAATAATTAACTTCAGTGAAAAACATTTTGTTCAAATGAGAGTGAGAACTTACGAACGTCTCTTAAGGTCAGTCTAGAAAACAGGGTTATGTAAACGCTCACTGACTGCCTTTTCTGTATCTTGGGGCAAAAACTCCAGGGATCCCTTCTTGTTCTCCCGATTAGCGGCCCCTGAAGAACAAAGCTGTCGTTGCGATTATAGATATAGCGGAAAGGTTTTCGCCTACTTCATCCTCACTTCCGTTAGTCAAACATTTGCTTGTAAAAAAAGAATAGACATAGTCTTGACAGCTGAAATATACAATCTTTATTTTGTTTCCAAATAAGAATACTGTGATATATATATATATATATATATATATATATATATATATATATATATATATATATATATATATATATATATATATTAGGAAATAGATATATGATCCGACAAAATGATTATGGCCTATACAACGTAAATAGAATAAACGATTAAAGAAAATAAGTTTACTGCAGGAATAGGACCTTCGACCAATAAGGTAGCCGCTTCAACGTTAGCGCTGGACTTGCAATTGAGCTAAAAAGCCGCCATTGATGCAGAGGCCCAGATAACATACATATATCATATTTATTCGAGGTTGGATCGATAAGATACATTCATTTTCTGAATTTTGACTAGAAATTTTCACAGTAATGTTTGATGTATATGATTAATGGACAATTTTGAAGATATTACGTAACGAGTTTTTTTCTGCAGCATATATGTAAGATTGCACATACAAACAGACACACACACACACACATATATATATGTATATAAATACGTAAATCTTCATTGATGGATAGATAGACAGATAGATAGAAAGATAGATAAGCAGTGACATAGAAAGAAAGTGTAGAATGATGAATCAATAGAAATCTAAATCATATTAGAATATTAAAAACTTGGACGATTTTTTAACTATTATTAACAAAGAATGAAACAATACCAAAAACAATTATTATTATTATTATTATTATTATTATTATTATTATTATTATTATTATTATTATTATTATTATTATTGTTATCATAATTATTATTGTTGTTGTTGTGGTTGTTGTTATTAACCTGCATATAAGTATTGGATAGCAATAAGACTATTACTGCTACGACAGAGAGTAACCCTGCATATATAATTGTTACACTTGATGCCATCAGCGGGTTGGTCTGAACAGTATATTTGCCATCATTTGTTTTCCAAGTAGAACTAAATTTTGGTTCGCTGTAACATCTCTTTTAAAAAGTTATTTACCAAGCTTATGTTAGCACTACACAGGGACACATATTTCTCAAAGTACTCGTAGTTCCTAAACAATCACATCGCTAAGGACCGACAAAGTTCGATGCTACAAACTCTGCAAGTCTCATTAGAGAAATACAAAACATTTAAAGAAATATTTTTTTGAAAAAAAAAAGCTTGAGCTTTTTGAGGCCTTATTTTGATGGGTTTATTATAAATTTTGATGGGTTTATTATAAATATTATAAATTTTTAGATGTTATTTTCTCTATTCTAGATGTATCCCCCTGGAAAATACCGGTGATGTCATAAAAAGAATTTATTCTGATCATATTTCATAGATTTTTTTTTTTTACATGACTCCAAATTTAGACACATCACAATCAATAATTGATCACTATTGACAGTAATGGCGGGTTTTACAGTTGTCCAACACTAAACTAACTAAAGCTGAATTAAAATCTGTTCATATATCGCTAGAATACAGTAATGTTATGTGACTAATACAACGTTCCTTCTTACCGTGGATTTTAGCAAACTCAGCCAACGATTTTTTTTTCTTTTCTTATTAAGTCGAGAACTTTCACATTTACATTCAAAGAAAGCACTCTACGGCTTCTACTTGACACAAAAGAATTGTTGGCATCACTACTCCCGCGCTTTGAAACCATTATTAAAGTAAAACTTATGAATTATTCATTTTGAAGATTGTTCACAGATAACTGAAAACGCTGAACACAAGACCGCGGATAAGGGAACACCATTGTACTCTAACGCCACTATTTATATGATATGTATTTTGGAATCAATAAATGAGCTTCTTATACGTGATATCTCGACTGTTTAGAACAAAAATTTTATTGATGCCATCCTTTTTAGTTCAAAAACTAGTTAAGTAGCCATAAACTCGTGAAAGACAAAATAAGGAATCATTTTCAAACACATTGTATTGACTATTGTCAGCACATGTGAATCTCTGTAAAACTCACCATGCGGTGCAAAGTAATAATGTATTAAAAAAAGATTTATTAATTCATTTTTGTAGCCGTGGCTAATAAATCTTGATCTCAGTCGATATTGACATATGAGAAGGTAATGTCCTTCTGAAATCTTAATAAAGTCTAAGCTGATAAAAAAGAAAAAAAAATTAAATTATATAATTGCTAAAAGTGCAATTTCTAATATACCAGTACATCTGTAAAATATGTTTTATTCCTTTGCGCAAAGAAATTGCCTTTTATAACAGCTTTTTCTAATATACTGTTTTGTAATTGATATTTTTTGTATTGGAAATTTCAGCGATGTTTCTAATATTAAAACGATTCAATTTTTATATATATATATATATATATATATATATATATATATATATATAGAGAGAGAGAGAGAGAGCGGGAAGAGAGAATTCTATTTGATATATATATATATATATATATATATATATAGATATATATATATATATCTCAAATCAAATTAAATCATGCCATAATCTACTAGATCGTCGGGGATGCTGGATCCTACATGGTATTTACCCGAGAAATGAATGTGCTTGGCAACGCCCACCTTTTGTTCATAGAAATACGTTAAGTTATGTGTGCGTATATTTTAAAGCTTGGCTTAGCCTGGTACAAGCCTTAGCTTAGCCTGGACCAAAATTGGGAGCTCACTGTCCATTGTGCAACAGAAGGCAACGCCATTGAGTTTAGCTTAGTGCTGAACAGGGTCAAGTGTCGTAAGGAATGGGAGTAAAATGGTGTTGTCACTCTCCCAACTGAAAGTAACTGCTTGCCTGGAAAAAAATCTACATTCAAAATTGAGACTCTACCAGGGTTTGAACACCGATCTCTTCTGTGTTAGGGCAATGATGCAACTCAAACTGTCCAACAGAACAGCAACGGTAGGATTACACCAGTACTTCGAAAACACTCAGGAGTTAAATCACTTTTAAAACTAGTTAAGGAATATGAATGTTGCAGTCAAAAGTAGAATAAAGTTAAAAGCTTGCAAGAGAACTAGATATGAACTACAACAGTGAGGATTATACACAGACCATAGATGTGGAAAAAAATGAGGCAACATGCACAGGAGCAGGGCCATAAACAGCTTGAAGTAGAATGGGGACAGGAACCTCTGCACGGAAAGTATACCCTCCGAAGCAAGAACACTGATATAGATTTTTAAAAAAAGAAAAAAAACCCTCTAATAGACCCGGAGCAGTGGATTGAAAGCAGAAACAGAAGGGTTTATACTGGTTGCTCAAGACCAATGCTTGTCCACTCGAAACTTTCAAGTAAATATCATAAAAATGGTACTGACCTTAAGTACTGCTTCAGTGACTTGTGTGTAGAAACAATTGACCACCTTGTATCTGGCAGTTCTGTTTAAATATCTACAGAATAAAAGTGACAGAATGACAGAATGGACCAATATCTACTTTGGAAAATCTACAAAGAATTACGGAATACCAACAAACAAAAATTGGTATAAACATCAACAGTGACTGAAAGACAGGATGCCACGATATTATGGGATTTCGCAATAAATACCGACAGGACCATCAAAGCAAATAGACCCGACATAGTAATCATGGAACGCCATTAAGGAACATGTCTTCAAAATGTCTGTGTTTCCTAGTCGAAATATAACGGTAAAGGAACTCGAGAAACTCGGTAATTACAAGGACCTTGGAATCGAGATAACGAAGAAGTGGCACTTGAAAACACGAACTATCCCCATTATTGTCGAGGCACGAAGGATGATCAAGGAAGGCACTGGAAAACACATCGCCCAAATCCCCGGTGACCCTTCTCTCTGCGTAATCCAGAAGACAGCGCTCACAGGCTCTGCCCACAAACTGAGAAGGACTCTATCATCTGTTGTATACTTATGTAAACTGCAACACGAAGGAAAAAAACCCTGCAAAATACACCAACGACAACATGTAAAAAAACTGCAACACACAAAATATGTCCGGGGAAGAAGAAAAAAGAATGATACATCACTTCAATCTTCTTTTGCCCCAAAGTTGTTGGTAACGACGCAGCAATAATTTGTAAAGAACGGAGGTAATAATAATAATAATAATAATAATAATAATAATAATAATAATAATATTTCATGCATTTGATATGCAGAGTTACCCTCCGTGGTATTGTTATAAGAGATAGTAAAATACTTATATACACGTTAACAACAACAACAATAGTAGCAGCAGCAGTAGCAGCAACAACAATGATAATAATGATAATAATAATAATATCTTTCTAATTGTACAATCAAAAAACTGAAAAACAATTTTAACCTAGAGGCGAAGGGTAAATAAAGAAATCTGTGAGGTTTTTAAATAGTGAGCGGAACAGACGGCTTTGTAAGGCCCGGGGGTAAGAACAAACAATCGGTCAATAAACCAATCTGGCAACTTTGTTTTGACTCTTCATAAACTGGGAGAATAAAGGCAAACAAACAAAAAAACATTCTCTGTTGGAACTTAGCCAACTGGTCTAACTAATGGAGACATTCGTGAACAACTCCACAAAGACATTGATGCAAAGCCATCAACTGCGGATGACGGAAGGTTCGGTCATAGTATTTTATTGCCCAACCTGGAATTTCCGTCATGTTGGTGATGGATTGTTAGAGAAAACGGAGTGTATATGATACGCTAAATCGGTGAAATTGACTAATTGGCGAAATTTCCTATTTTTTTTTTTTTTTTCTTTGTAAAAATCAACTTGATTTAACTCGGATTACGTAAACTTTTGATTGCAAAAAATAGTAGTCTTATATGTTTGTTTTGATTATATGTACTGTTCAAATTAAAACTATGCATTTAGTTCAAACTTCGCCAATTAGACGATTCGGCGCAAAACGTTCATCAAGTCTGTTTTCAGCTCTCTAGACGGGGAAAGCCAGAAGGAGAAGGTAAAAGAGCAGACACTTTGCTGGGTTGAGATAATAACAACGAAAAAAAGGGTATGAATGACGTTTTTTCTTTTCCCTTCAGAAGAGCAAGGAAGGCGTACGTACGATTCCGACGTATGTGTCATGGTATCTTACGTCGTATAGTATATATATTTCACTTCACTTTCTTATGTTCGCCTTATGCCCAGGTCAAGTTACGTCAATACTACCAGTACGTAACCTGGATGCAAGATTATGCATGGCTGTACTTGATGGAATAAAGCCAAGAAATGGTTGTCGAGAAGTGAAGTTTTCATTTATCGTACATAAATCTACGATATTTATTTAAGTGACCCACTTGGAAGGAGAATCTGATGGATAAGAATCGTTTTGATCGGATAACCATTTTTTAGGTATAAAAATCGATTAAAGATGCAGTTTTTAAAATATTAATTCTTGACGAAGGTTTTTTTTCTCTGCTTAGCAATTCGGGTAAAAGCGTTATTTTTAGTCAACCTCTGTTTTTGCCTTTTTCCTATCTTCCCAAACATTATGAGAAAATTTTAAAATTACTCATATTATAACCATTTTCTGTGAGTAGCGCTTACATTACTTCCTGACCACTGACAAAACCTTTTCCTAATTTAAAACGCATTTTTATGCAAAAATTATTTGCATTATAAACATAACATTACTCTTTTAGTTCAAATAGCTCAATTCTCGACCGATAGCACAAATAAACACCTCTCGGTATATATATATATATATATATTTATAGATATATATATATATATATATATATATATATATATATATATATGTATGTATATATATATATATACATACATATATATATGTGTGTGTGTGTGTGTGTGTGTTTATGCAATTATGTATGTACATATATTTGTGTGTGTGTGTGTGTCTGTCTGTCTGCACGTGCCTCAAAGTGCGATTTTTTGTCCTGTGATTGCACATTTATAAAATTTGTTCTGGATTACCAAAATATCTGAAAACATTCGGTTAAAATATTTGACAAATTAACTGGTACCCAAATGATGTATCTCATTGGAGTCATTTTATCATTATTTCAAAGTCTCTTGTTTCTTGGCCAGCTACGGAATCCAGTCCATTAAAAACAGAGCGTGAAAAACTGACCAACGAAGGCTCTATATCTTGGATCGTATATGGTGGCGCTAGATAAGTTGACCATTTTGATTCAGTGCCTTTTCTGTTTTTGTATACGTTATCTGTGAAAGGAACAGCGAAAGTCTAAGAATCTGTTTATACCGAATCTATCTGGTTATTGTCAATTGGGATATTATTGATCGAAGCTGTGGCAACAGTTTTGCTGCCTTTTTTAGTAAGTTGGTTATAACAATTAGAAGAAAACACATTTTAAAAAAAGCAATGGTCTGAAAGAATCTAAGTGGTTAGCTTATGTTACACCGCGTTGTATTTTGTTTGTCATTAAAAACGCCGGTAAAATATCAGATCAAATATGCTGGTTTGTAAGGAATGCAGTTATTTTGATCGTTATGATTTGTGTATTTTCAAAGTCCTCATTATTGGCCAAAGCTTTCATAAATCGATTGAACGTATCGGAAGAATATTTCAGTGGGCAACTGTCCCAAATCTTACGTTCTAATAAATCCTGTAAACTAAACGTGTGCTTTTGCTTTTGTCGGAATAAATTGATTAAATGGGTCTGGGAGAAAGCAGCAGCTCTGTTTTAGTGAGTTTTCGAGCACTTTCATTAAACGAGCCAACCATTTGGCCAGAATGCTCGCCATCTTGGCACAGGTCGACTCTGATTCTAATTCAAACAATTTTGGCTTTTCTCCATTACTTGATCAAACAGAAGATGCAAGATGGAGGTTGGAGAGAGAACGACAGAAAGATTGACGGCGCAAAATAAAGAATGTGTTGTAAATAAAGAAAGAGATTCAGGAATAGATAAATAAACATCAGAGTGATGAATAAAAGAAAAGGGAGAAATATTTGTATGACGAATAAGTGAAAGAAAGAAATATTAGCAAGATGAGCGAAAGAAAGATTGGAAGAAAATTTTGTTGGCTAAAAAGGAGGGAAAAAGAAAGAGAAATACTAGTTAGGTAAAAGAAAGGAAGAAAAACAATCAGTCGGATTAAAAAAAAGATTTGAATGTTAGGTAAAAATGAAAGAGAGGAAATAAGAAATAAAGGAAAAGAAAGATAGAAAGTTGAGTTGGGCTAAAAAAGATAAGAAGAAATCTATGAAGTGCAAGACATGGAAATATGCATCGCGAGAGTCCAGAAATTATGATACTAGTTTTGCAGATGAACATCGTTCTATGGAGTCAACAGTGAAGATGGGGGGTCTGCAGGTGTAGCCATTATAGCTGTCTCGCTTATTAGTAACGGCAATATAAAAAGAGACAGGAAAATAGTTTGTAAACATTTAACCCTCTATTCACATCCATCCCCTACCCTAATGGAACACCGATTTATTTATTTGTTTTGGGTTCGGTCCCTTTTTTTTTTCTTTTTTCTTTTTTTTTTTTTTTTTCGATCTCTTGCCGTCAATTGTCTCAACTAATTTACTAGGAACTTACTGCAGACCGGTTCCCCCTTTCTTAAACCACGTCAATTTGCCCCACCCTATTCTATCAACGGACTTCTCCTCTATACCCAGCCCTTCAACTTTCTCTTTAACACGTTTATTCTCCGCTGCTTTTTCCTTTAAACGTTTTTTTTTTTTTTTTTTTTCTCACCCACACTTCATAAGTGACACACTGATTAGGAAAAAAATAAATAAATAAATAAAAATGTGGGACCGGTTGGCCAGTTCGGTTCTCGGACGGACAGGACAGGATAGTACAGAGAGAAAGAGAGAGATGGGGGGAGAAGATAAGTTAAACGAAGGGAGAATGAGGTTTTATAAAGGAACGACACATTAAGCCATGCCCCGGAGGCTTTGGGGCAGCCCCCGACAAGTTCATTGAATATGTGATTTGGCGTTAGGAGCAGGCAAGACAGTGTGGGCGTCGGGCGAGGGGCAACCAACTAAATGCCCTGGCAGCCAACGAACACGACGCACGGGAGAAATTGTAAGCCAAACAGAATTTGCATTATTCGCTGAGATTAAAAATCTTTTGTAAAGAAACAACGAATGTAAACACTGACGAAGAAAAGTGACGGCCACTGCTGTGTTTGCTTCAGCCGTGACAAAAGCTTAATGATCAGAATGCGAAAGGCACAACAATTATTATTATTATTATTATTTTCTACTCGTTGAGTTTTCACGCCACTAGTATCTGGTGGATATCGCTGGAGATCAAGTGACAGCAAAGTTCTGCTATACTTTAAACGTTCTTCTCAGTAGTCGAGCTGATTTTAGTAATGCTGTTGTCTGAATGAATTCCATTTTGCTATGAGTTTGTAATACTTGTCTTAGTTTTAATTACGCCGGTAATGATGAGTATAACCGTCAACGTCCTATTTCACAATATTTTCAGTCCTCAAGCAAAGTGCAGATATTTTCCAAGCGTTTTGTCGAACTCCAGTCCAAGCAGGAGTTGAATCTATTCTCTTACCGTGACAACAACAACAATCCTCATCTAACTTTAAAGTCTACAGTTTGACCTTTACTCTACTGTAACAATAACGACAATCCTCACCTAATTCAGGGGAGTAAACTCTTCACTGTTTATCCGGCCCATTAAGGTA
This sequence comes from Thysanoteuthis rhombus, assembly GCA_963457665.1. NCBI lineage: Eukaryota > Metazoa > Mollusca > Cephalopoda > Oegopsida > Thysanoteuthidae > Thysanoteuthis > Thysanoteuthis major. The sequence goes on along the minus strand of OY735213.1, from coordinate 35,651,534 downwards.
AACCAAACCGATGATTGAATTAAATCACGACAGAGTATTCAGCAGACGGCTATCTTACCGACTGAGCCAAACTGACAAGCCTTACTTGTCGACGGTAATTTCATGAAGCAAATGTGTAGGGGCTCATTTCATTCTAATTAATAAATACGTTTATAGAATGAGCATTTCCCTACCGTGATTTGAACTCACGACCAAATGATCGATAGGCGGTTCTCTTACTGACATAGCCAAACTGGGAAGCCTTAAACATCAACAAAAATGTATGTAACAAATACACAGGGGCTTATTCCACTGTAATCAATAAATGGTTAAATAAATACATTTATACTAAAAAAAAGGTAGGAGTAAGTTGGGCTTATTTTCTTTAAGTTTCTCTTTTTAATCTAGTTGAATAGCAATATCTACGTGAGACAAATCTTTTTTTTTTTATTCATTATTGATTTTTCATTAGTTTTTCTCCTCATCTTATTTTTATTGCCTATCGTCACTCAATAGTAATAAATGTAGTAGCCTGAAGTTATCCGAATTTCAATGGATGAAGCCTTGTTAACCACAATTATTTTTTTCCTAGAACTTCTTTCATCTTAATTAAATGCTTTTCATCGGAACGACTTGGACTGTCAGACTACAGCCATTTGTAAACAACGCACTGAAGAAGTAAAGACGCAATGACGGTCAGTAGTTGCGATAAAAAGCAACTGAAATTAAGATGAAAAATGATAATAAAAACCGATAATGCTTAACAATGTTTCATATCATCATCATCATCATCATCGTCGTCGTCATCGTCGGTCTTTTATCGTCCGTCGTTGGACACAAACCTTCCCCAGGATTCGACAGACCTCTCTATCGTGGGTGTCGCGGAGTCAATACTTCCAGGACTTGTTTAGTCCGTCCCACTATCTTATATTCTGTTGCACCTGGTTTCGTATGTGATCTCAGGGGATCCACGTTGTGGGTTGTGATTTCCAGCGGTTGTCTGACATTCAAGTGACATGTCCAGCCCATTGCCATTTGATTTTCGTAAAAGATTATATGATGTCTCGGACTCCTTTTTTTTCCCAAAATATATCGTGCTGTCTTGTGATCTCTCCATATGATGTTGAGCCTGATTCTCTCAAATGCACTTTGTAAGCTTCTCAGTTAGCAGGTCAGTCGCTTGGTTAGGTTCTAAGTTTCAGCTCCATAGGTGACTATTGAGAGGATGTACTGGTTGTATACTCTTCTTTTCAGGAGTAATGGGATTTTCTTGTTCTTCAAGGTTGAGTTTGCTCTACCGAAGGCTTGTCATCCTGGAGTGATTCTTTGCTTGATTTCTTTATGATCATATTACTACCAATACAACCAGTGTGTATAAAAACAAAACATCAATTACCAAGTGTTCGGGAAAATATGTTGTAATTATATAAGGTTGAATTTCTCCATGATGTACGGTAGGCTCTCAAAGCTCAAGCAGTAAGAGCAGCTATCATGGTAAGTATGCTTCTCGGGGGATGTGAATTTAAGTTTCACCAAGAGCTTATTCTTTATTTGAGATCTGCGCTTTTTCATCATAGAAATATCCAGACAAGTCTCCTATTATCGTTTTTATCAACCTGGGTGTAATACCTCGGTTGTATTTTGCACCCAGGAAGTATTAAGTATCTTTCAATTTTCATTTTTATTCT
>OY735213.1:35509867-35644867 GCA_963457665.1 Thysanoteuthis rhombus | reverse complement strand
GTAATACATCGAAACAGCTGTTTGTGGATGACACAATAATATATATATATATATATATATATATATGTGTGTATTATGATTTTTGATTTATCATATATTGCAATGGGAATGGAAGTAAGCATGGGGTTTGACCCTGTGGCAGCTAGGCTTGTTTATATTTGATATTAGCGCTAGTAGTTTTCGTTGGGATACTCTCATATCCATATCAGTCAGAAAAACGTGTACCTACACAATATGTTATTTGTAATATAGTATCAAAAATCTAAAAACGCTGAACACGAACATTCTTAACATAAAATAAACGAACACATACTACTAGAATGGCACTATATAGCTACATTCAGGGACATGTGCCAACGTGTAACTAAACTTTCTAGAGTAATGTTGTTTAATTCTAGCAAAATTTGGACTAGTGGCTTTCGTACCCGGTTACCCACAAGGTATTTCGAGGCAAATTTATGGGTTTAATTTGTTCTCGTTCCTTTGTTTATTTCTATGGACATATCTCGTATTGGTTATTCTTCTTATTCAAGTATACTTTGCGTTGTAATTTGTCCACTGAAGCAGCATATATGATTTTCAGAATAAGATTCTTTTCAAGATGGCGTAGATTTTATTAACATTGGTTGAGTTTTACAAAAGTTATTTCAAAATCAAAGTCGTCACTTTGTGCATGAATTCAACTTTTGATATACACACAGCACTACCAGAAAATATGTGCTCTTCCACAACTAATCTTATTTTGAAGAGCATGTCGCTACCGGGTGAATTCTAACTACAAACTCTTCGGTTGCGCCACGATGGTATATGCCAGTAACACCAGAGCTACATATCCTTCAATCCCAATCACATTTCCCTGACTTTTAAAATCTTGTTCATTTTTCCCAGAGCAATTTATTTCGGATTACAGATCATATTTGCTTACCTTTTCAAATATTTTTTTATATCCCATATTAAAGCCCTAATAGACGCAGTTGGGTTGGCTTATAGGCCTGTAGTTGTTGAGGTCTTTGGGGTTTCCTTTTTTTATATAGAAGAATTATGATTGCTGTGTTCCATTCTTTCAGGACTTCACTTTTTTAGACATAAGTTGAATAGGGTAGCTAATTTTTTTTGTTGACGATCTTACCAGCTTTTTTGAGTAATTGGATGGTAATGTTATCTGGTCGTGGGGCTTTTCCTTTTTTTTTGCTTGTTTGATGGCTTGTCTTACCTCCCATGGTTTAATTTCTGTGAAGTACTCGACCTGATGATTGTTAGCGTCTTACGCATTCTGGTCGTGTTTTTTGTTGCCCGTGTCTTGAAGAGTAGGGTTTTTGGTAGAATTCTTGGGCACGTTCGACAATTCTATGATGATGATGATGATGATGATGATGATTAAAACTCATGTTATTTGTTCACAAAGTGGGCAAGTCTTGGTTTTGCCTGGGTTTGGTCATCAATAGGTGCCCCACCCTTGTGGTTACGGGCCAGACTAAGCCTAATTTGGTAAATACCTATAAAACAAATTTTAAGTTTCATTGCAGAATGGTGGCAACAAGCTTGTCTCGTAGACTAATGTAGTGAGTCCGATCCTCAGTATGTGTCCCACATTATGTCTTGAGCAAGGCAAAGTTGAGCTTAGAACATTCGAATTAACGAGCACTGAACAATGGTTAATAAGATAGTTCCATAGACCAAAGATACTATAGCTAATAAATATAGAATTATCCTTTTGTTAATTAGAAGAGACGCAGAGAAACATAAGAGGAAGAAATGTAATATACAAATAGATCTTCACTTAAAATACCCAAATTCAATCGTGTTTTTATTTTCATTTATTGAATGAAAGAATTCATAGACAAGCAGAAAAGATTAATTTGCTGTTCTATTTTCCACCTAAAGCAATTTCCAATAAGTTAAAAAGGGAAATTTCGTGCCCGTATTGGTCTTCATATAGTTTTTTTCGAATTGTTTTGTGCAAAGTTTACAAGCAGTGATAACATTTAGTAGAGGCTAAAAGGCACCTGACGTGTATTTCGCTGATTAGAATGGACTATGAATACACTTCAACATTGTGACTACAATACAATTATCAACGTGATTGCTTTGCCTAATACTTTGTGTGTAGGCCCTGTCGTATTAAAAGCACATAAGCAAACATATAGGGAAAAAAAATCCAAGTAAATAAATAAAACTAAAAAGGCTGCATCAGTTACCGATCAGTTGAAAGACTCTATGGAAAATCCTTGTAGATATACGATTGATAAATGACATCCGGGAACTTAGAAAAATGGTCTATCGCTTACCAAGAAGTGTCAACAGCCGACGGCGAAATATCGGGCCTCCCTTTGGGAAGACTTTCTTAATTTCCTGTTGGCGAATCACACTTCTCCGTCCCACCCGCTTGCCCAACTTTATAAAGATGACGGCAACGGGATATGAGGCAACTTGACGTTTTCGTTTACAGGGGAAACAGGAATAAAAAGAAATAGACCGATGGCAGAAGTAAAAGTTTTTCACTTGTAAATAGAGAAACTGTTTATTTATTGGTCGTTAACTGTACTTTGATCAGGTGTGTGGATAGGAAGATTAATAGATAGATAGATAGATAGATAGATAGATAGATAAACTGTTTATTAATATTATTTTATTACTACTTTTCTCCAACTTATTGTTGCTTTTTAATCACAACACTCCGGGTCGATATGTTCTTCGCCTGCTAAATTAAACAGCGTGAATTCGGAAATGAAGCGATCATAAGATGGAGAGAACTAGTCATACAATAATAGTAAAAAAAAATATGTGAAAAAAGCAAAATTTCACTTCAGTATCTACGAAAACATTAATATCACAGAAAACTTTAAATTACATACAGTGACGAAAAAAAAAATCCAATACATTGAAGAAAAGCTTATTCTAACATTAGCTTCGCAATTGGCACAATTTGAACAAATGATTTCTTATTTTTGTTCACAACACTTCAATATTCAGTCTTGTTTTAATGATTCTTTTGTTGTTTTTTTAATAGATAAATTAATCAATTAATTGATATTAATATTTGGTCAAAATTCTGTCAACTTTGAAGCTTATGTTTGAATAAACTTTTTTACAAATTATTCGGTACTTTTTCGATCTCTCTTCTAACTTTTGAGAGAAAAAGAAGATCAAGCCATGACTGCCTTCTTTGGGATCAGTGGTTTACAAAAGATCACTATGTATTCTACTTGACCAAAAATTGCTGCTGTCATTGGCAAATTTCATTGTTTCTCCTACTGAGAAACAATTGAATGAATGGACCGAGAGAACTGAAATAGAAGAGCTCGTAGATATTGATATATGGGAATAAATTGAATTTCATACCTATATATGCATATATAAATATCCATGTGTGAGAATATCTGACCGGCAGGACAGCAGAATATATTGTATGTGATCAGGTTATAAATAAGTATCTATACTAATTGACAGATGATTAGATAGATGGATAGAATGGAAGATCAATAAGTTCATAGCCTGACATGGTTATTAGCTGTGTTTTGATCATTTTGATCTGAAATGTTCATTATATAATGTGTGATTAATAAGGAAGCATCGGGTTATGTACAAGGGAGGGTATCATCTTAAAAAGTAGATACTTGTATTGTAAAATAAGTGTTGTTTTTTTTTCATCACTAAGCTAAGTGATTATTGCTATACCAATATAGATAGGTATGAAAAGACCGGTATAGATTGACGGATACAAAAAAGTAAACTGGGCTAGATTGATAAACAGATATGAACAAACTGAGTTAACAATATATATCTTTACAAATCCACCAGTGATAGATGGATGGAAGGATAGATAGATAGATGAAAACAGGTTGATATAGATAGCAACCAAGTTTGATATGGACTGTAATTTCTTTGCAGATATCAACTGAGATTGATAGATATGAGTGAACTGAGATAGATAGATAGATAGATAGATAGATAGATAGATAGATAGATAGATAGATATGCAAGCATACATCAGAGAATACAATTCCTCACTTGAGTTTTTTTACCGCAAATTCCTACTTTTGTATCCTTGGCTACTTTTCATTGGATATTGGAAGCTTTTTCCCGTTGGTCGCTACAAAAGCCTTTTATCAAATTATTTACCTTTCGAAATGACTTTTACAATCTAATAAAGCTAAACACATTCACTTGTAAGAGGTTTATGAAGATGTACATCAATAAAATTACATCTACATTTGGATGAGACCGTAACAATGATAAAGCGGTCGATGCGCCTGTGGTTCTCCAATAAAGGACAAACAAAATTGCCTGAAGAAATAATTATAGCGTTAATTGGGATATTCTACTCGTAAAATCTCAGATATCTCAAAACGTGACACTGCTATCAGTATTATAAACTGTAATGATTTTTAACTCCGGGTTAAATTTGGGACAGAGATTTTCAATAAAAATTCTTTTCGTCCTCAAGCAAGAATTTGTTTTTTTAAATCTAGTGAAAATTTTTTTTCCTATCATTATTTTCCTTTATACTATAAAAATCAATGTATGTGGTCATGTCAATCGAAATTTCTTGCCAGTATCTCCATACAGTCATCGCTTCCACTGTCTTCATTGCCATCTACGAAGTGTTTCGAATTCATTGCCATAATATGAAGATTCAAAATTTGCAAAAATATCACGATTTCTTCTCGGATACCACTGATACTAATGCGAGGATATTATTTACTAGGTGCCGTCTGAATCATATTTATTAGCGATAGAGTTCATTACCCGGACGGGGAAAATGAAATTGCACTTTCCTCAGTGCAGAATAAGTAATTATATAATTTGTCAATAGTAAGTGATGTCATATTGACGAAATATCGCGTCAGTTGTCTCAAGACGATAAGATTTCTCGGGAGATATCTCGTCAGACTGTTTGTTCCAAGTGCATAAATATATGAAGAGTGAAAAGGTTTTAAAATTTGTTTTTCAACTAATCTTCCAAGAGGGATAATTTTCTTACTTCATAATTTATTCGAATAATTTCTTTAGTTGTGTTGCTCGGCCAAAAGAGCGAAAAAGATACCTATTAGCATTTTTTTATAGGATAGTAACCTAGTGGGCAAAAAATGGTTTTGTTTCTGTAATATCGATACGTAAGCTGGGCAGTTATTCAATTCATCGGTGGGTCAGTCTTACGCAATATGCTGGTGTAAAGACTTCAAACAACCCCCTTTCAAGTTACCTTCAATATCGCATTACACCCTAGGGTAGCATCAACCTGATTTCGTATCAACAACTCAGCTGCTCGCATTACCATCTCGTCGATTTAGCTAAAATGATAATTTCTTATGCTTACAAGGTCTATTGAGAAGAATTTGATCATAGCCCTGACCCTAACCATTGTCAAGATTTTTTTTATTCGGTTAGAATCACGCTCAACTGTACAAAAAAAGACTTTAAAAAACTGACTTTATTTAGGCAGTAATTTTCTGATCTAAATAAACGTAAGGACAGGTTGAAATTAGCTTCAAGCTACTCCCGTGTAAATAAACATAAATAAGTAGTTAATAAATAAACAAAGATGAATAAACAAATGTTTTGATGGGGTAATCTGGAGTAGGTAAGTTGAAATCATTTTCGAGCTCCCCCCAAGGGTAACTTGAAATGAATGTCAACTGGCCTCCTGATAGACAGAATGCAATTTCAAGTTACTGTGGTGTAAGGCGAACCAGAGGTAATCGGCAATTGCTACACGAAAAACAACCGACGTCCAGAAATATCCTGATCCCTGCGGACTTATGTTGCAGACGTCAGATTATATTATTGACCCTGTCCTTCTTAGTTATGTGGTGAGGTGTGAGCGGGAGACGAATTCTTGGTCACAAGGCTACAATTAATTTTTAGCATACTTATTGCAAAGACGAGACTTGACCTCACATGACAAGAAAACAGCGAGGAATCAAAAAAGGATCTAAACAAATAAAACTGATACATTGGTTGTAATTCAAAATAAGGGCAAGAAACTCGGTAAATAAAGAAATCAAATTGTATTCTGACGTGGGTGAAATAGAAGGTCTGTTTGATACTCTCTTCAATGTTACAGATATTCACCTAACGAGGGCTGGAAACAAAGATTAGTATACCTCTCAGACTGAATCTCAAATTCATCATGAAGCATAACCCTAGAACGTTCTTTCATGTACCATCCGTCAAAGCTTGGACCTAAATATGATAATCTCTGTATAAATATTGCACATTCCGTGCATTATTCCGTTAGTAACGCTTGCACTTATTGTTGTCCACTGACAATCCCTTTTTCGTTAATTGCAGTGCATTTTTATTGTAAAATTCTTTGCAATGCTTTTTTTATAGTGAATTCATCAGCAGTGCATTTACATTATATACATACATACATTATATTGAGTTTTTCTCTTCCCCTTCCAATTGTTACTTTCATCAACATTCTGTCGGATCGATTCACATCCACAATACAAACATATATATATATATATATATATATATATATATATATATATATATAATTTTTTTTTGAGGATTGAGATATCTATGAATGAAGAATGCTCGATATTGGGGGTAGAGTATATGTGAATAGGTGTACATGGAAAATTCAGTGTTCTTCGGGGACTTTAGGTTACGTCCCAGTGCAATTATCAGACCATCTGATATACATACATATGTATGGAGAGAGAGAGAGAGAGAGATGTAGATGGATATATAGAGAGACAGAGACAAAGAAATATAATAATGTTAGATTTTCATCTCGTAAAGAGAATAAATATTTCAGTCGTTTTTTACATATTGTACCAAAGTATCCATTACTATGTGTCACGCAAGTAATTTTTAATCTGATCAGTGTTATTTCAACGTATTGTCTTAAAACTATTCTACTACATAATTCAAGGTTCATGGTACATGTGATTTCATTTTATATGTAATTCTATCTTTTATTATGGTGTTTGTCAGCTGTTTCACCATAACTATTTTCAGATGTAGGTATGCTGATAAAATTTTGGAAGTCGAAGAGAAAGAATTAAGAGAAAGGCAGGTGTTACATCTAAAAAAAATGTGGACGTTTTTTGATACATTTCGACGGTTGCTAGCCATATTTTTCAGTGAAATTGCAGAGAAAACTGTGTGCTGTTTACAGGTTTGATATCATGGAAAGGAATGGGGATATTTCTGTGTTGTGGGTTGTTTAGTAGGAGTGTGAGGTGTTTGTATCTGTGTAGGTGAAAGTCTGAAATAAGAAGGGCCAGCAGTTGGAGGGTTCAAAGGGTATTTGTATCAGTGTCTGTGATAAGAAGAGGAAGTCAGAGGAAGAACCAGGATGAAAATGGTCACTTCTCAGAAAATATTTGCTTGGCAGTGTGTTTTTTTTTTACAATGGAAAGGTGGTGTCTAGCATTCAATGGTTAGGTGTTGACATATATGAGGCGGGTAGAAGCAGGGTGTGTTGTTTTAATCTTTTTGGTTATTGGTAGATGGCATTTCTCTTTGTTTTTTTTAAAAGGCGAGTATGTGTGTTTTTATACTATTTCTCAAATATTTCGTTAGGTGTATCGAAGCAGCCCCTATATCTCAATGCTATACGATAACTCAAAGTAATGGACTCTTCCAGATGCAAACCCTCTTCGTGCATTGATTTTGGAACAGAATCACATAAGTGCAACACATTGCAACTTCAGCATAAAAAGAGTTGGTTAAAACCCAATATATACATATATATATATATATATATGCGTGTGTGTGTGTGTGTGTGTTGTAATATCTTCAGCAGAGTGACTTTAGAAGGTCATTGAAATGCACGTCTATGTAAAACTTAAACACAGTCCAATGAAAGCAATGAACTTGAACTATGATTATGTCGTTTAAACTATACATATATATACATATACATTTAAACTATACATACATATACATATATATGTGTGTGTGCGTATATATATATATATATATATATATATATATATATATAATCGATCGTTAGTCAGGGAAGGTACAGTGCCTGAAGTGTGCAAGGTATTGCTAAGTCAGCGTGAGGTCGGAAGTGGTCACACGAAAAGGGCTGTCCCTTAAAAAAAAAGATATTTCAACGACCAAACCTAAAGATATGTAAGAGTTTGTACTTCGACATTTTACACTGAGACAAAGAAGACCAGAGATCTACGAAAAGAAATTTGAAAATTAATTACTTTGGTGTGTCGTCAAACCGATATTATTTCAATTGTTATCGAGACTATTACAATATATATATATATATATATATATATATATATATGTGTGTGTGTGTGTGTGTGTGTGTGTGTGTATGTATGTGTATATATATATATGGTAAAATAATGGATTCGCTACACAAGCAGGTTTATGATTCTACCCTTTAGGGCTTCCTCAGACAAATGATTTATTCGTTCGGATCCCTATTTGAAAAACGCGATCAACAAAATCAAAATTTAAAAAAAATGAAACAATCAAGAAGAAAAAAAAAATGAAAAATGGAGGTAAAAAATATGATAAGGCTGAGCTTTCCATCCAGGAGAAAAAAAAAACTCACCTCTCCATAACGTTATAAATAGGTAAACGAATTTATCGAAATGATCATTTTCCCGAAGAAGCTCAAAATGACAGAAACATAAACATGTTTGTGTAGCAAATCAATGTTTCTAGTATTGAGCACTTTGGGATATCAACCCATCACACATCGTATATTGAATTACTGATCAATACTTTGGTTTATATATGTATCTTTTTTATACACAAATATATATTCGTGTGTGTGTGTGTGTGTGTGTGAAAGTGCCTACTGTAGTATGATCCTTACTCCATGCCCGGTTACTATTGCCTTGTGATAGACGAAGCTAAGTTCAGTAAACTACCATATACATGACCTATGTGTGTAAATATGCGTGTGTGTGTGTGTGTGTGTGTGTGTGCATGTGAGAGAGGTGTGTGTATTTAGTAGTTACTTAGCACCCTTCTTCCTCTTTTGAGTACACCCTTCATTCGTACTGATACACAACACTACACAGCCACGCGAAATTCTTGAGCATGGAGCAGACGCGAACGCTGCAGTGCGACCACGCCCACACTCGTCCTATGTATTCATTCCTATGTAATCCGATTCTTTCCGTTTATGCAATGGGGGTCACCGTCGTGTTAGAGTGTGCAAATAAAGATAAATCTGTGTCGCAGCGAAAGGTTCTGACGAGGCCAAAGCACAATGTGACAAGTGTGAAAACTTCAACCTATTTGTTAGTTGATTTAATCTTTAAAACTCCGAGCCTTAATGCACCCAAGTTCATGAAGGCGGAGCAAAAGCAAGGCCAAGGTAACAAACCTGAATTTTGTCAAATGAAGTTCGGTACTAACCGTCGAATGAATGTTTCAATTAAATGGACATAATGATCGTTAGCTGATCGAAGGGTTTGCCGTTTTTTAATGAATAGTTTGGAAAGAAAAAGAAATTTAAAATAAACTTCATCGAACGATTTGTATCGTTAACAAAATAATCCCATTCTCCAAGGACTTTTAATCTTTCTCTGCAAATACCGCTTAAAATACTGCAGAATAAATGAAAATAAGAAGACACAGTATCCGCTGAATACGGCGAATGAGAGAAATCTCCTCTGCCAAGCTGACACAATTGTTGCCTGTTCATCAAAGTATCATGCAATTCCGTGCTATCTTAACGGAATATCATACCTTTCATCTTAACAAATTCCGGATGTTCTATATCGATTGCAAAGTTCAGTTGGTTTTGATTTGGAGCTGTGCTTGTTCAGATCAATTGTTTGCTTCTCCAAAAAGAGCTCGTAGTGTATGACCCCTTTCCAATACAAACATACACACAGCTTCATTTTTTGTGGATTAATCAGGTTTACAGTAATTCATTCAGTCCATGCCACAATTTTTTGCGTTTCATATTGTTGTAAATTATCCACTTGCCGGTCACAATTTCTTTGAAAGACCAAACATTTAAATAGGACCAAGTGATTGTTTCAAGCTCAATTTACGTCCAAGTTACACATCAAATCGGTTAACAAAATCAAAATGGTGCAGATGATTTTCAACGCTTAATTTGGATATTTCAGAATATGGGGTATCCACCACATCGTATAACATTGATTATTCTCAATTGATGTCATAATTTTACTGATAAAAAAGAATAATACACCGACAATATTTCTCTTTTTTCCATCTTTGGTGTTAAAAAAACACATCGATTATGATTACATATATAAGCCGTCAAAATACGACTAATTGCAAACTTACTTTTTGAATTAAGTTAGTGAAAAACAAAACGCCCCTAATGCAATTTAACAAAAAAAAAAAACGAACTTTTTTATGCTACCCAATATTTACTGAACTTAGCCCTGTTAGCATTCGAAATCCTGCTTTCCATCTAGGCTGGAAATATTCAACTATCTCAGCTACGGACCATCAGACCAAATTTCAAGTAAGCATAGCTTAATCCGGTAGAAGGCTACAACTGCAGGGCACCCAATGAGGATCAAGTGCTAGAATTTTCTTCATGTTGAGCTGTGAAGATCTTGCCCGGGAGCACAAATTAACGTATCATAATTTTAGCGTTGCAATACACCACCCAATAACGCGCGGATCAAATAAAGAGTTGCGTTCGAACTTCCTGCTGGCTTACCAAATGCAACAAACACCTGGGGAAAGTCGGAGGATGCAATGGTCGAAACTTTACGATAAAATCAAGAAAGATAAGATAACCGTCCCTAAAGAATCAATGTATATAACTCTTGCTTTTTGGTGGTCTTTATATCATTTTTGTGATTGTATTCATGTTTCAAGCAATTTCCATTCAACTTTGTTACAGCTTGAACATTTGTTTATATCTATTTCAAACTTCATATTGCCTTTTTTTGGCTGCAGCTATTGATGATTCGATTTTCTTTCTAATGTTCATCCTTGACAGACAAGCTCCTAACATTTCCTAAACTACGTTCACGGTTAATCCAGCAAATTTATCATTTGTTCTCCTTTTAATCTCCTGATTATTCTTTCTCAGTCCTCTTAATTTAAGACATTTTCCATCTTCCTTCTTTTCCCTCTTTCTGTTCTAGAATTATCCCCGTTTCTCCTTTCGTTATGGTTATTATTACTTCCCCACTTTCACTAACATCTACTTCTTAGCAATGTAATTATTCTTTTCCTCCATTTTTCCGTCTTCTGCGTTTTCGTTCTTTCGACTTCCCTCTTGTTGTTATATCAATTCTTTGTCTTCATTTTCTTCTACTGTTCAACGTTACAATTATTTTTTTCCCTATCTCTCTCTCTCTCTCTCTCCAAACTTTTCCTTGCTCTGTCTTCTCAGCAACATTTGGCCCCCCGGGCAAGCAAATCAACCTTCACAGTGCCATCTTGTTTGTTACCAGGCGTATAAATGGCAAGAAAGCGAGTGAGAGGGCACGAGTCCACGCTTGGGAACGAACGGATGAGAGTCTTTAGCATTCAATCGATTCATTGACAGAAAAGACACTGTGAAAAAGGTTGAAGCTGTTCGTCTTAAGTCGGGATGGGTGGGTGGGTGGATGGTTGGTTGGCAGGTCTGTGGGGTGAGGAAACAGGCAGGGACTAGGATATGAGAGAAGAAGAGTCGATGGTGGAAGAAGAAGCAGGGGTAAAGAACTATTGTTGTGTAACGTCGATGGGCGCGCACGCGTTCCCGCGTGCACGTTCGCCAATAAAGCCGACCAGTTGTGTGAGTCGCTTGTTTTTCCCGCTATCAGTGCGTTAATTTCCTGTGTCGTGTCCCAACACCCATCCACGCTAGCCGCATTCTTGGAGAAAATCGCTACTCCATACCGTGCCCATTGCAATATCCCTCTTTAGTTTTAAAGGGTAGAAAAGTGTATCCTGAAGCACAGCGCGCGCAAAATTAAGCGAAAATCCCGAGATTTTTCACCATCGGCAAATCGCCGTTTCTTTTCTACTTGATGGCTTTCAGGATATTATGGCAGGTGGAGACGCTTACCTTTTAGCGCAAGACACATGGAAAGGCGAGCGGCCAGCCAAACACAATCGTTCCATTTAACCATCGGGTAGAAATGACAATCCTATAAATTGAAGCGTACCGATAGAAGGAAACGTTGAGAAGACGGAGATAGTGACGTTGACGCCCGGGAAATAGCCTCGGGCCAGCACCGTCGTTGGAACGGAATTATTCACCAAAAGAGGATATGAATGTTTGTACATCAGCGAATTAGAACTCTCCAAACTTTTTAGCATCAAAAGGTATATTAAGCAGTCAGTTGTATAAATCGCGCGAGCGGATGATGCCATCATGTAGACATTTTCGAGAGGGCCACTTGTTTTTGAATAATCAGGCTGTATATGTGTATATATTTATATAGGGAGCGTGGCGGAGGTGTTGTTGCGCTTCTCTGGGCGCTGAATTGAGCGTCTTTTTTTTATCGATTCAACCCGTCTTTTCTGCCACATCATAATATTATTGCACAGGAACCATCCATCTTTTTTTTCGTTAATTGTTTTATTTTCGCTTTCATTTCTGACTTCTAATAGTTTTTATATTCCTAATACTCATCATATTAAATAGAAAGTATACTTAGATGAGAGAAAGTAAACTCGTTTAGACAAAATCTTCAAGCTTGTACGAAAAAAACTAACATATGCGTAGATACATCAAATAAGCCGGGGCTTTGTGATGGAAAAAGATTCGTTTCCCACAATTTTCAAATTAATTTTCCATGCACTTAATTCAGTGGAGACTGTTAAGTACGTAGATCGGACCTTATACAGTAAATGTTTCTGATCGAAATTCAGCTAATAGCTAAAGGTTAGGTTGCAGACCCATTGACTTACCCTCGTATATATACAAATGCTTACATGGAAATAGCGACATAAGTTTAATACTCACTTGCACCTATTCATAGATATTTGCTAAAATCAACTTAGCCTGACTTTTGGTCAAAATAGTGAGAAACAGAATTCAGAAGAACCATGCTGTGTCAGTTTTCCAAATAGAGACGGTCTACTTTCATTACTAATTATCACTCGAAATTCTGGTCTTGAACAACAAACTATATATATAAATATATATGAGTACGCAGGGTTCGTTGGAACGTCGGGTAAGTTGGAACATCTCGTTTTCGGAAGAAAGATAACCTGGTGAGCACTATGCACCCATCTTGTGAGAGCCACTTATGTTACCTTTTAACTATATTGGTATCAAGATCACCTTTGTTTGTTGTGTGCATGTGAGACGATTCGACAAGAATTGTGGTAATTTGACAATTGGAAGCTGAAGATAAATTTGAGAGAAAAACAGGGTTACATCTCAAAATCTTTATTTCCACGTTTGCTGATTTCTATGCATTTCGTTGGTTGTCACCAACCTTTTCAAAAAGACTTGCAGCCGTTGCAGAGAAACTTTATGCTATTTACACGTTTGAGGAATGAAATAAGGAGATAAGGCAATTAGGTTGTGTTTTTTCTGGTTATTTAGTGGGGATGGAAGGGGAGATGTCTGTTTCTATGTCAGTGAGAAGCAAGTTGATTGAAATAAGAAGGACCAGTGAGAGGAGGGGATAGGACAAGAATGTCCTGGGGAGGTTCTTCTGGCTATGTTTTTTTTCTGAATGGAAAGATGGTGTCTGGCATTTAATGGATAGGTGTTGACATTTATATGTACAGAGATAGAGGGAGACGGAAAGAGACAAAGAGACTGACAGACAAACAGGGATAGGTTTTTGTAAATATATATATATATATCTTTGCATATGTGAGCATATATTATAGCGTGATAGTGAGAGTGCAAGTCTGTATAAGCAAATCACTTGTTTTCGATTCTTAGTGCAAATAAGCAACATTAATACGATAAAAGAGACACTAGTCAGAAATTAATAATAACGACGAGAATGCATCTGATTATTACATAAATGTAAACTAACAAAATGAAAAAAAAAAGTTGCCCCAAATGAATAACAATGATAATGCTTCATGTAACAAATTCTGAAAACTCAAGACTATAACATCTAATACTGCTGGATGAAAATAGCCAACAGTATTGGACGGGATACTACTTCAAAAAAACCTAATGACATTGCTTTATTTGGAAAATTTGGACAAATTCAGGAATCCATTGAAAATTTCAAATGGCGGTGGGCTGGCCATGTTGCAAGAATGGTGGACAACCAATGGACATCACGACTCACGACATGGATCCCCTGAGATCACATGCGCAACCGAGGCTGGCAGAATATTAGATGGAGAGACGAGCTAGACAAGTTCAGGAAGTACTGACTCTGCGACGCCCATGATAGAGAAGTGTGGCAAATCCTGAGGAAGGTGTATGTCCAACGATAGACGTTAAAAGACTGATGATGATGATGATGATGATGAGATTGCTTGGGTATTTTGATATTAATTTAATGTTTTATCAACAGAAACGAATCTTACTACTGAGATATTTTTGTTATTATTGATCACTTTCTTAGCTTTTAATATCTCTATTTATTTACTGATCTCTAGGCGTAAACAATTGATTGAGCCTTATATTAAACTATATAGCCTCACCTGTCTTAATTTTAAATCAATATATTTTTTGTCCGAATGAATAATAACAAATGAATTACTGCAAGTAGAAACTGAAGCGTAGTCTCCAAAGCAGATAGACGTCTGCTCGAATACACGGCTGCGAGTGAAATTCAGTGAACTCGTTTTCGACAATTGACTTCTATTTACAGGACTTGAAATAATTAGCTGTAATGTAAACAGTTATACAGCTTGAGTTTGAAACGACATCAGTGTTTACGCTCCCCAAATCCCGAAATCCATGACTGCGATATTTGATTGGTTCTTTAATCGCTTCCTCGAAAAAGGGGACATGCGCATTGATGCAGAAATGCCCACACTGGTGTTTAATACTGCAAAAGAAAGAAAGAAAGAAATGCTTGGATGCGTATGTGCAGTTTAAAGGGGGGAAAAAGGAGAGAAAGAAACGATAAAATAAAAAAGAAAAGATCAAAGAAAGGCATAGATTAAAAAAAGAAATAAATGGACAGAGAAAAATGATCGGGTAAGGGAAAAGCTGTAGAATGAATGATGGTAGGAAAGAAAGAAAGTGAAAACCAGAAACAAAGAGAAATAAAGAGAGAAGAGCGAAATAAAACATGGAGGATAGAATAGAGAAGTTTTAGAAAGAAAGACAAAGGAAAAAAGGGGAAAGAATCAAATGAAATAAAAACAGAAGATTTAGAAAAGATATGAAAGCAAACAATAGCAAAGTTTAAGGATCTCGACCAAAAATAGGGGAACATTTATCCTGTGGGGTTAGCACGTGAGACTCTTGATGCCTTGTCTTGAGCATTCAGCTGATATGTGTATCTCAGGCCCGTATCGTTTTCAATTCACTGATAGCAACCCATGTCTTATTTATTCGTTTTTAAACAAGTGTACGAGAAAGCGAAAACCAAAAAACAAAACAAACAAAAAAAACCTCTTGGGTGCGATTGGCTTCAGAGAGTGTTGTTAACATCGTACTCAGAAAAGTTGCAAAAGATTAAAAAAACATAAATAAATAAATAAAATAAAAGCAAAAAATGTCTCTTCGCAAATTTGAATTTGAATGTTTAAATTCCTCCCGAGATTAAAAGAAATTGAATACTTATATTGGCGATAGGTTGCTGGAAATAGACAGAAAAATGCGATACGAAATCAGAGAATAAGCCCTCCCCCTGCTACAACGTGGTCCGTTATAGCGCAGTTCGTGTTATAACGCGGTTCATTGATGGCCTCAAAAATATTAATCTAGCTCCAAAATAGCTAAATCTTACTCCAAAATATCTTGATTTAGCGCCAAAATAGCTAAAAAGGCAATTGGTTTTCTAGACCTCAACATCTGCATCATAACTACAGTGGGCCGCGTGTAATCTTCACAGCCTTCATTGAGGATCGACGTTGATCGAACTCGGAAAAAAAGATAGGATCGCAAATGCTGATTTTCCTAACTAAGAAGACTGTCATAACAAAACTTTCGTCCCAATATATGACTGTGTGCTATATAAAGCTAAGCTCATTAAATAAGCACCACGAAAACATTGTATTTACCATACAGATAAAGAAAATGGGGTCCTGAAAAATCTAACGTCTGAAACTTAGCCCGCCAAATTTATGAGAATTAGTCTATCCATCTATCAATTCATTTATCTATTATTTGCAGTTTTCATTTTCACAGTCCCATTTTGTACTTCTGAGAGATTTTCTCATCAAAATGCAACAAGAATATGTTGCTATTTTTCGAAGATGATTCAGATTAATAAGTAATTCAGAGTCATTAGTTGTCAAAGTATCTTAAACGAAGCATTGCCATCAGTATTAATGTTTTGTAAGCACTTCTTTCATATGAATTCAGAATTCTTCTTTATCCATCGCAGTAATAGGACGCGATAGTCATAAATTTCTTAGACTAAGCAATTGTCATTATTATTTTTTTTAGATTATTGTTCATTCATTACCACAACGCAATACCTATTCTACACCCTTTATATAATGAAATTTATCGGAAATGAAGAATAAGTACCCGTCTAGATCTGAACTTATCCCTGAAGAGCCTGTCTTTTCATAATAGCAATGTTAATCGTTTGACTATAAAGACTTTACCGGCACCCATCGTTCAAATATACCATATAGCTGTATTACTTATTTCTCTGATTCCATTTCACCACTCTCCAGTAGTAGCAGATGTATAAGTCTTTGAATTTCTTAAACGATTAATTGTTATTATTTCAAATCTTTGATTTATATATTCTTCACCTTATTTCTATTGCTTATTTACACCTCGTAATATTAGATGAAATAGTCTTCGAGCTTCTTCGATGAAATCATTACTATAAATTAGTGACGTACTAGATGATGAATTAGTAGTCGAGGGGCGCTCAGCTCTCCCGTAAGCAGAATTAGCTACAAAAGAAATCGTTTCGTAGATACTTTCTACTTTTTTCTTTTAAAGCAATGGATGGAAAATGAACATGTAATTTGACCAAAATTTTCTATTGGTGATTGATTTTACTGGAAAAGCTACTGTCAGTTTTTAGGTGACCAATTGTAATTTCTCTTCGGGAGAAAGAGGGCTTTTAGAATTCTCATAATCTGGACAATTAAAGAGAATAATCTAACCTTTAAAAGGGGAATATGTCTCTTTGAGAGAGTCAACCCTGCCGTAGACTTTTAAGGATGGTTGTGCGGTAAACTTCTCATTGAGATTAGTTTCAACCTTGGACCCCCACTGTACAAAATAGATCTTCAATTTCTTGTACAATCATCTCGTACCCAACGGTAACCTCTTCAATTGCGCCCATCAAGTATAACTTTCTTGATATTTACCTGGCCGTTAGTTGCACATGGGCATGAGTATGGGACACCGTGAGGATCAACTTCATTACATTTTGATGGTCTGCTAGGCTGGCTTGCAAAAGATTACTTCATGGAGAGGTATCCAAGATAATGAATTTTTCATGGTTATTATACATTATTCGCTAGAGAGAACGTTTCTGTATTTCGTGTGTCCAAACCGATAGACGTGAAACAGACGTCGCATCCCCTCTTAAATCTCAGCCATTTTATATATATATATATATATATATATATAGAGAGAGAGAGAGAGAGAGAGAGAGAGAGAGAGAGAGAGAGAGGGGGGGGGGAAGATGAGTGGTTACCTAAAAGGTTTGGGGAATTCGAACGGCACACGCAAAGTGAATATTGTACGAACATTTCCCACTAAATTTTGTCAGCAGTACTCTTTGTGATTTAGTGTGTATTTACGTCTACTTTGAAAAAAAATGTTGGAAACCAGCTGTTTAAGTAACATAATTTTAGTAACATAATTTTTATCATGGTCGAATTCCCTGAACTTTTGAGTAGCACCTCGTGTATAACGATTTCAGTGACCGATACTTATTTTTCTCAATAATTTCTATTCATAAAACATATAGAAATCTGAAATGTCACATTTACAAAGACAAAAGCAAGAACTCTGAGTACTTCAAGCGTTTCCAGGGAAAGAAGTGTTCAAAATTACATAAACATCTGCCTTCTATATTTACTTGCAGTTCTTGATTATATGGAATTATGAATCGAGCACAAGAGAGACGAGCATCCTAGCAAATATGTTTCCTCATTTGTTCTAGCAATGAGCACTCACTTTCACACACAAAATCCGTCGGGGCAAATGAGTGACCACCTGCAATTAGCCAGCATCTTGGCTTCCCTAACCGTTCATAGACTTCCGAATGCGGGCTTGGAAGAAGGAGTGATGTAAATTTGTTTTGTGAGCAAGGAAAAGGAGATTAACTGAAATTAACACTGGAGAGAAAGCAATGTATTTTCAGCTTGTTAACTCCGAGATCATTTTAAAGATGTTGCTACCTGTCAAAACTGACATGTCGGTCAATAGACGACATAGGCCCATTTTCAGCGACGCCCTCTGCCGTCTCACAACAATAATAATGACGATTGGCTTGTTAATAGAATGAAAGAATAACACAACTTACGTGTTTTTGCTAAAAACTTCAGAATTATACCCTTTTAAATGTTTTTTTTTCTCTTTCGTTACTTATCGAATAAGCTTTTTTTCCGGTAGTTAACTGACGAAATGATACGTGTAAGAATGATACTCTTTCGTTCGCTACAACGGTCAGCAGAAGGTTGAGATTTTCAGATTACGTTTCACATGCTAAAACTAACTTCAAGCAAATGTATTATGATACATTATCATTGATTTTACTAGCCTTTATTTCATCTTATTTTCGTTACTTACTTAAACCTAGCAGTAGTAGTAGACGTAATAGTTTTGAGTTGCCAGTATCCCTTTGATAAAACATTATCAGTACTATAAATTTTTGACTATGTTTCATCTTTTGTTTATTGGGTGTTCACGCTTGGTAATTGCAATAGATGGAGATTTTTCCCCCGAATTTCTTGGATCAAGAATAATAGATGAGAAGATCCTTAATATTCCATAATTGTGTACTTATAGGCTTGATGGTTCCTGTTTATATGCGTACGCGGTTTCAGCGTACATTCTGTGGCAACATAACTTCAACAATGTTTTGGTAATTAGTTATAAATCTGGATAAAAGCACTTCTCAAAATATACTTAGCCTTAAACAAACAAAGTCTAACAAAGATCTTTAACTCCAATAGGGAAAGGTGTTGTTTTCTCTGCAGGTGTCATATAACCTTTAATAACCACTGTTTGTCTGACGTGTCAGCAGAATAATTGAATTTGGCTCAAACGAAACACGCAGGACGGGAACTCCAGTATCAAACGACATTTAAGACTTAAATAGGCGCAGATGAATGCGCCAACATTTACTTGTTGTCGTGCGAAATGTTCGGAATGAAAGAAAGAGTGCCCGTATGGAAAGGGGAGTGGGGTGCCCAGGTGGTCAGTGACAAAAAAAAAAAAAAAAATGAGGGAGCCATGAAGGTGTCCGATCAGCGACAGGAAACGTGTGATTAGGAAGAAACAAAAACAGGTGTTTCTGAAAGCCGAAAGAAACAAGTATCAAATTAAAGAGAGAACAAATCTGGTTATTCACTCAAAAGAAATGGTCACATGACCAACGATTTCTTTTTTCTTTGGCAGCATGTCGTGTTGAGGGTGATGAATTAAAAAAAAACAGAACAGGGACGATCAACAAACAAGTTATTTCTCTTGCTTTTTCTTGAGCAGTGATCAATAACAAGAGAAAAAGAGCTGAATTTTTACATGAATGAAAGCTGCAGGACACGTTGAAAGAGACCAATTCAGCACAGACTTACGTTGCAAATTGACCCCCTCTCTGAAAACCTATTTCATTGTTGTTTCATAGACTCAAGATCTGCATACAAATGAATAGATCGTGATACGTTAATCAAGATCCTTGAAATATGGTTACGATCTTCCATAACAGTCAAAATTCTCGCACAACTTTGTACTGGTACCAGCAAATTATAAACAAACAAAAACATTTTTTGAAACATATACTGGATACAGTCAGGTTGAGATGAAATCATCAATCATATCTTACATATAAGTTACACAGGGAAGGCAGCTCCTGGGAAATATCCAAACAAGGGTCTGAAATATTCCTCTTGGATTCCTAATCACTGTTCTAGAGAACAACATTCAATCTATAGTCTTACTGGCACTGAACAATTACGAAATGCTTCTGAATGCTCACTATGTATGAATATTCGTGAATTGGATGATATTGTAAAAATATATGTTGAAACCTTTACCAGGAATGGATTGATAATTTCAACAGAGAAAATTGAGACAGTGGCTTGAATACCACTGAAGAAGTATCATTAAGACTTGTATTGATCTAAATCAGAAGCACCCCTATAATGAATGTTTGGAACTTTACATATCACGGGGATGCAGTCATAGAATATAAAAGTTTTAAATATGTGAAAAAAATTGAACATCAACAGACAATTATCAAATATCAAGTAACCGTGAAATTTATTTGACATTCTGAATATCATTGGCTTTCCGTGAACGGGACGAATTAAAACACAACCCACCTGATCAAAGAATAAAGATGTCAACAAGAATAAAATTGTTAGAGGCATATGTTCGATCTTGACTACATATTGGAATACAAATGAGGGAAATGATAGAACGCGAAAAGCCTAAACTAGAAAATGCGTGGCATGGATTATTGCAAAAGTTTTCTTCCTAGTAGCTATTAAAGAAAAGAAACGCCCCTAAACATAACAAGAAAGGAGTAAATGCTACAACTGAGGTACTTGGCAAATCAGATTGGTTCTTTGAATATTCGAACGTAGACCTAAAGACCAAAACAAAAACAATGACAACGCTAAGTGCAATATTCAAATTACATACGTCACGAGACTACCTAATCTTTCCACTCAGGAACTATCGTCTTTTATCAACGAAAGATGAAAAACATATCTACAAATTCATATAAATATGCATATATATATATGTATATTTACATGTATTTACGTAACGACTTTTATTAGGCGTGATGGTTCTTTCAAATATAATTATTGCGTATGTGTGCCTGTATAAACATATAGATCTATCCCTGTATGCCTTTGCCCTTACATTAAAACCAAGTGCACATGAATATTTATCTATACAACTATACACAAGTACAAAAGTATGTACATATATCTGATTATTGGCAATTACGAACATTGATATGCATTTAAATGTTTATTTAGCCAATTGTTTCGTACGAATTTATCTGAAGGATCGGATTCTGCTCGTGAGAAGACATATTTTGCGTATCATCTACATCATAAAAACATCAAAGTGAGTCACAAATGAACAACATGATACAAATACAAGAGAAAAAAAGAAAAACAGGTCTGGTTACTCGCACAACAGAAACTGTCACGTGACCAGCGTCTTTTAGAGGCATGCCGTGTTGGGGATGATCCATTGGATATTTTAAAGATATGGTGATCAATCAATAATTTACTTCTCTCTTGTTGGGCAGTGATCACTGAATAAAAGTCTGACTTATAAGAACAAAAGAAAAAACAAACTTGAATGCTGGCGGACCAAAAGTAAGAGACCAATGTAGCATGAAATTACATTGCAAATTGACCCATTCACTGAAACCTGGGGGGGGGGGGCTGAAAAAGTTAGCTTTTTCTAGACATAATAAGAGGTAAATGTTTCAATTTTCAGTTTGTAGCTTCATTTGTGTAGACTGTTCGCGCGATACTCACTGACATTGACATCCATCCAGTCAGTCAAACCAATCTAAAAACCGAAAAAAAAAAAAAAACATGTTGACAGTTTTGGTTGACGGTTTCTATAAAGATGATCAATGATTCTCAATTATTTCCTTGCGTTCTTTGGCTTGTAAGTCGTTTGAGAATTTATTGTCTAGTCTCTATTATTACACAAATGATTTGTTTGGAGTCTTGTATAGACGCAGGCCACTGTCAATTAAAAACATTTGTAAAAATCACTTATTACAAATGATGTCGCCGTCGTGATGGAACGAGGGGGACAAGGGAGAGAGAAATATACTTCTATACAACGGGAAAATGTCAATCGAATTAAAAAGGAATCTAATCAAATGCTGAAAATATATGCAGTATGAGAGAGGAATGCTTTTGTCCACTATACAATTGTCGGTTGATATGTCCCATTATCTATGCTCTCCACCGGCTAGTTTAAATATGAACGAAGACAAGTATATATATATATATATATATATATATATATATATATAGAGAGAGAGAGAGAGAGAGAGAGAGAGAGAGAAAGAGAGAGAGAGGGAAATATACATACATACATACATACGTGTGTATGTATTCTGTGTACAGGCCCGCTGTCCAAGGTCCTACTGCTTTGGAAAACTCTCCCCCGAAAATTCTCGTTTGCAGAGCCAATATACATAAATGCATACATATATATATATATATATATATATATATATATATATATATATATATATATATATATATATGTGTGTGTGTGTGTGTGTGTGTGTGTGTGTGTGAGTGTGATTGTGTGGGTAAACGTATATATATACACACACTCATACGCAGACACACACACACATATATATATTGTTCATATAGTCGGTGTATATATACTTATATCAAATATTGAGTATTTAGGCAGCATTTTTTTTAAAAACGCAACAATTTTGATGTGGCTCACATTGAATACAGAACTTTCAGCGATCTTAATAAATTTACCAAATATGTCCGTTACGTCATTGATATATTCAAATTTTTGCTTCAAATGTAAATGCGATCGAAAAACTAAAGGAAGTTGTTCAAAATGATTCAGGCTTTCAATATACTTACGAACTCACCATTGTACCTACAACTCCTGGTGCATATTACTCCATGTGTATGAAAAAAAATATGTTTATGAAAGCATTGTACCATCTGTAAAAGTAAAAGTCCTACACCAATATTTTCTCTAAAGCCTGGGAGTAATAACTCACCAGGTTACTAGGGTTAGGGTCTGATTGAGACCCAACTAGTGATTTGCATAATTAAAAATTATTAGAAATTAAAGCCAGCAATTACAACAAGGATGACGACGACGACGTTGATGATGGTGATGAAAGTAATAATTATTATCACCCATTAGATCTGTTATTGGGGAAAAAAATCTTAAATGGTTCCATGCAAGTATTGCCTTATGTTTAATGGGATTTCTTTCATGTTTTGCTATAATTATATGTGACAAAAACAAAGAGCCCTTCGATGAATTTCTAGTATTAATTTTTTTTTTTCAATTTGAAAAGTAAAAAAAAAAAAACTGTCAGCAAGTTCTTGATTGGTACATTCAAGAACTAATTAAAAAAAAAATTAGGTTATGCTATCTTTCACTTCAAGGATTTCCCTAGTAACCCATAGTAGGTGTCTAATGATTTATTTTAAATACATTGGCATTATCCTATCATTACTCGGTGTGAAAATGCATCAGAAATCAAATGACAGAAAGCCTAGTCACTAATTGATAATCTTATCAAAGAAATTCTGACGACTTGAGACTGCAACGTCTAATATTACAATAAGATGATAGAAAGTCTAATCAGAAATTAATAGTCTTATCTAAGAAATTCTAACAACTTAAGACTGTAATGCCTATATTTACTGCTAACTGTAAACATGCAACATTAATAAGATAAAAGGAAAACTAGTCAAAAACTCATTATGATGCCAACGTTTCATCAAAGATATTCGTACAACTTAAGACTATAGGTATATTTAGTTGAATGGCAAACCTTTACATAATAGAAAAAGATCGACAACACCCACATATCGCACTCTTGTTGTTGTTCATTTCTTTCTTTCTTTCAACGCATCTTCACAGGAAGGTTTATATTTGAATGCGATTCCCTGTATGTAGTGAAAGTCCAACTGTATCTATGCCAAGCAGGATGCAAAATGGCCGCAAGGGGTCGCTCGCCGTTTACCGAGCGAGCGACCGAATGGGCGAGTGAATGAGCGATTAGCGTTTCTTTCGTTGCTTCGCTGCGGGCCTGGCGCGGCACGAACAAGTTAGCAAATTGTGCCTAACAGCCACGCTTTGACTAAGAAAGCCAGTAAATCTAAAAGGCCGATTCAATTGTCAACAGTTTATGTTTGTTGGCCAAGATATTGTACGCATTCCAGTAGTGATTTCCTTAATTCTGTAAACTTATCCGCATTGAGAAGTTCGTGTATAAATAGGATCAAGCAAATGTAAAAGTAGAAGCGAAGACGAACAAAACAAAGAATATGAAGGAAAGGTATTGTTATTAGCATTCAATACTATTAAGAATCTCTTGGTGATTTCTATTATTCCCTATAGGGAAATTTTGCCAGGCTAGTGTGGGACCGAGAAGGGGGGGGGTTCAAAAGATTTGGTGTGCCCCAGATGCTGGAAAGAGGTGCATATTTAAAAAGCAGATGTTACCAATTCAAGGCCACAAGCGTTAAAGACAAAAAATCCGTATTTACCGGCCTATAAGATATATTTTTTAAAGGTATTTGGGGTCTACCATTGACTGCAACTCAACAGCGGTTTGAGAAACTTTGCCAAACCAATGTGGGAGTGAAATATTGTCTGAAGCTAAGACGTGTCCCCAGATGCTGTCAGGAGGGACACATTCCAACTTATGAACACTAAAAATACATTATAAACAGCTCAATATAGGTAACCATTTCAGTCTTGTATATATGGTAAGATGATTCCCTTGTTATTGTAAATTTTAGTATATATTTAATGTGACCATTTCCAGGGATTGACATGTAAAAGCATCATATCCTTTAACTGTCACAATTTATTTTTGTAAACACACGTTTCTTGGTTATCGTTTGCGATGAAGACCCAATGAAGTACACAACTGAAAGGAAAGGGAATATATACTAACAACTCACAGCTTATTTAATCAACAAGGAACGAATAGAAATCGACTTCAACTTCACACTAATTGAGCAGTTCACAGAACCATTCTTTACACAAACAAAAAGTGGGTTCTCATTCTATTCCGACAGTAAATATCATTTCTCTGCCATCTCGCTTTCCTATGAGTTATCATTTTGCAATTTTTGGCTTGAATATATATATTTGCTTTTACCTAATTTTTCAAGAATTATAAGTAGGTATATCAATAAGACCGTTTTCACATCATATCTAATTTCCAGCATAGTCTCCTTCTTTGTCAATGCACAAAGCCGAAGGTTTTTCCATTAATTACTTTGAATGGATATAATACAATGAACATTTATGGTCAAATCATGCTGAAAACACCGGTTCTCGTTCGATCATCAAAATAAAACAACGCTAAGCACGATCCACATCGAGATGAATGGCTGCTTCTGAACATCAGATATTATAAACACTTACTGATCATAGGTAAATGTGTTAGCCTCCAAATTAAAACCGATCAGGTGTCATATTCTGTCCTCATGGGGAGGTTAAATGATAATTTGTATCATGTATACCTAGCTAATCGCTTTGATTATAAGTTGGATATTAACTTCCCAAATGATGGTATTTTTGAATGCAAAAATAATTAATATATTGATCAATCTGATTAATTACCACCCATAAAGCTTAACGTTCCTTGTTGTTTCTTAATTGATAGCGTGTTGTATCTTCCAAAATTATCAATAATTCCTTTAAGTATCGTAATTGTTCTTTGTCCAAACGAGATTTCTTCTTGGTAGCTTTATTGGAAAGGTTTCCATTATCAATAAATATGATTCATTTGAGAATGAATATATATATATATCATAATTAAGTCATCCACAGACAGCTGTTTCGTTGTATATCATCTCTTCAGCGTGGTTATACACTTTCCAACTTCTAGTATCACGGGGTAGGATCGACACCTTCACTTCAGACCCAGAGGCAGACATTTTACCCCTGCCCTACGCAGAACTAGACGGTCAGTAAGATCGAACTTTCCGTTGGAGGGGAAAGAGTTGCAAGGTTCCTATGACAACGAAGAACACAATCCAATTTAAAAATCAGCATACCCTTGTATTAAAGTGGTGTGAAACATCGAAACGCGTCCCGTAAAGGAAGTATAATTTTTCTACTAGTTTCATTAAATTATATATATATATATATATATATATATATATATATATATATATATATATATATATATATATTAGGATGTGTATTCGCTACACAAACAAGATTATGTTCCGCCCTCTCAGGGCTTTATCAGGTGAATGTGTAGCGAATCCAAATCCTAATTATATATTTCCAGCTCTACTCTAAAACGACTTGACTTTTGAAGTATAAAGTTGAATGTATCGAGCTCTCTATGAAATAAATCCATCATATATCAGACATTGCTTTATATTATGCTATATTGCTAACCTGATTGGTACCATATGTACTATATATATATATATATATATATATATATATATATATATATATATATATATACGTCTCTCTGCTGCAAGTTCTATGTAAGTCAGTACAACTTGTTGTGTGTTACTCGGAGAGGCACGGACATTGCCTCAATAAATACCTTAAAGGACACATCATATCATATCATTGATAAACCAAATCATGAATTGATTTGATATGCTAAGAGAGACAGGACAAGTATTATGAATTATTTATTCTCTGAAGTGAGTTTGAACCTATCTGGGTAACCAAATATTGCGACTTTGAGTCAGATCAAGCTAATCTTTAAGGCGCTTACCGTAAAGCACTTTGTTTTAGCAATTCATGCCTCTCACGAACTCTGCCCACCTCAGCTAACTTGGCCTTCCTTCTTGTCTAATTTCGTCCATGTTTTTCCTTTCTCTCTGTCTGTCTGTCTGTTTATCTGTCTCTCTCTTTCTCCCTCTTCAATTATTTCTTCAGCTTAATCTAAATTCGATTTTAACAGCTGATTTTCTCCCTGTCTTTGTCGTGTCCATCATTCAGTAACTGTGAGTCTTCTCTCCACCAGATACCAATATTGAGAGAGAATGAATAAGTTATCATCATTTCGACTCGTTTGGGGCGTTCTTTGTGCGACGACTCGAATCAGCCGGCCATCCCACGAACAAAAGGCACTGTTGATTGAACTTTGAAATATGGATATCGATCGATGCCCGACAAAATTTCCTACCCAGTACCATTACATTCCGCTCACCGGAACCATCCTCGCCGCTCCACGAGAGAAACTTATCCAGGATATTAAACTGGATGTTGGGTAATGGTGTCCAGCTCTCAACGCCGACGCCAACAACTTGTATCAATATTTTCATGCATATTCAATACGGGAACCAATATCTTGTATCCCTTTCAAAAACTCTATTAGATAACAAATAAGGTAGAGAGTAAAGCAATAAGGAAATGAATGAATGCTTTGGCTAACAAAGCTTTTCCCTCTCTAGTTTGCTACGGTTTCTCATTTTATTTGCTATTGTGTATATCTTTTTTCTTTCTCTTCGTCATTTCGTTGTACCATTCTTTGATGGACTTTAATGTCTCAACATTTCCATTTAATACGTGTAACTCTAAGCACTTCCCTGGTGATACACACACACATGTATATATATATATATATATATATATATATATATATATATATATATATATATGTGTGTGTGTGTGTGTGTGTGTGCCTTTTTCCACTTGTTATACTAAAAGAGCATGCAAGTCAATTTAATCCGATCAGTACTATTTCACCGTCTTGTCAAATAACTATTTTATTATCTAATTCTACGTTCTTGGTGAATGTAATTTAGTTTTATTTGTATTTATTTTTGTAATTTAATCCTTATTTTAGAGTTTGTCAGTTGTTTTTCATAGCCCTATTTTGGCAGTATTATATATATATATATAAGAACGAAACACGACGAAAGAAAAAAATGTTTACCCAATGGATAAATACAATCAAGTAAGAAAGAAATTTGTTTGGTATATATATATATGGATGGTCAGCAAGGTTGGTTGCTTTTAGTTGGAAGAGCATTGCATAAGCTTACAATGAACAAGTTACCTCACTTTAAGAGTGCTCAACCCTAAATAGGGGAGTGTTAATCATAATAATCAAACACACACACACACACACACACACACACATATATATATATATATATATATATATATATATATATATATATACTAATAAGAATGGATCAATAATTCCATTATCTGATATGTAAGAATTGGCTGAATTTTTAACTGAAATCTCTGCTATAATTTACTATCTAGATAAGTGCGTGTGTTTGTGAGCATGCATGCCCGTGCGAGTGTGTGTATGTGTGATGACAATACCTTAATGTTGACAAGTGGTTGAATAGTTCCAACTCTTTCGAGAATTCCTAATTCACTCAATCTTGCACCTAGTGTCTTGGTACGATTCCAAAATGCCAGCTATTATAGGCACAACCCAAATCTTCATGCTACACATTTTTCGTAGTTCCCAGGAGAGATCTGGGTATTTTCCCAATTTCTCGCTTTTGGTTACACCCTCTGGTTTATCTGTCAGGTCGCCCTCTCTTTGTTCATGACTATTAGATCCAGTTATCTCCCTGGATGGGGTGGTCGACCTGGATTTCCAAGACAAAGGGTATTTTTCTACGACCGTTTTTTCCTGGTACCATTGTCTTTAGGGTCGAAGCCTAGTCGTTCCCACTGTTAAAAGTATATAATGGTTCCTACTCTGTTGTAACTGCTTTTATAATACTAGGCCTACTTGTTGCATTGGCTCAGGATATGATCCTTCGTCTCATCTTTTTTTCCCTGTAGAAACGGCTTTTTACCTTTTTTCGGAGTTTTGTCTGTATTTCGTTCCATTTAGTTTGCCCCAAGCATTTATTCTGGGCTTCAATGATACAAGATGCTGTATCCCTTCTTATGTGTCCTCTGCGTAATCTTATCCATGATTGTTTGAAAGCTGTCCTGTCGTTTTTACCTTACCTTTATTTTTCGTTGATTTTCGTGATATTTTCCCCAATCTGTTATACGTATTTATATAAATCCCGTTCCTTCCAGTCCCTTATGCTAATGTCGTCCCGGAGGAATAGAGCCTTGTGCAACTTTATTGATTTCAAGGTCTATCTATCCATCGTTTTATCAAATGCCTGCCATTTAATTTCGTTCCTAATATTTTTCTCATCCACATTAGGTATTACTTCCTTATGTTTTTCCTCCCTTCACTGTGCTTTATTGCGTCACATTTGAGGAGGCATTTATAGCCGTCCTTTGTGGTTAATATACTACCATATTTTATTGTCTGGTAGTTCGATACCGTTTTTAGTCACATGTCTTCCTTTGTGTATTACAAGTAGTGCGTATTTCTCTCACCGAATTTCCTTCCAATGCCATCACTATAGTGATTTTGTTTTTTTGTTTGTTTTTTTACTTTTATGATCTACGTTTCCCGCGTTATTTCATTCTCGGCCGAGAATTTCAAGTGATCCATCTAGTTTAGGTGATTGACCTTTAGTTACCGCTACCCACAACAGATGGATTTAAACACTGTTGCTGGTTTCAGGTTATTCATTGGTTCTGACATTTTTGTCTATTTACCTATGTATCTATCCGGACTTAATCCAGCCCTTACCATTCATTGTAGGGACTTGAAATTTTGCACACACACACACACTCAATAAGTAGGGAAAACGTTCTTGTTTTTTTTTGGGGGGGGGATTGTATTTTGCATCCCCTCCCTTCCAAATAGGTTTTTAGTGGGGGGGGGATCAACATGCAATGTGAGTTTATGCTAAATTGGTCACTAGTTTTTGGAAAGACAGTCCAACAAGAGGCGAGAGAAGTAACTCATGCATTGATCACTCTTTTTTCCAACTTTTTAATTGATGACCCCAAACGGAGCATATGTGAGTGACAGTGATTCATGATTCCCCTTGGAATGCTAGTTTCCTTTTTGTTAGTGAAACAACTTTCTCGACTTTAAAAAAAGTGAATATGTATCGTGGAATAAGGGCAATGACAAATAGAATTGGAGACTGACAACCCGTCTGAAAAATCCGTCTTTTGATAATTACCACTGCTAAGGAATCCATTTTGGTGATTTAGTCTATTTTACAATTTTCTATGTAGTTAGCCACGAATTTTACAACTGTTTCATTACTCTTGAACAACTTTAAACATTCAAAGTTCCAGTTATAATGGGTTGTCGCTCACTTTAGTCAACGCATCCCGATGACAGTTTTTCCATCTTTCTTCCGAATTATCAGGTTGATGAAGCTAGTCATTCAGACCCTTGGTTCATTTTGTAATCTTTTTTTTTTTTGTTGCTTTCTGAGCAGTTGTCCTTTGCTTTATATGATGCTATTTGTCCAGTAAATATTTTCTCCGTTGAAGGTTGACATGTGATTGGTCAATCGTTGCTCGCCTGGGATCCCAGGGTTTTGTTTTTTTTTTTGGGGGGGGGTGTTCTGCCTCTGATTATTAATTCTAGGACTTCTTTTCTCAGGCAGTTTTGAAGTCGCTTAGTCAATTTATCGTATAATGTGATGAATTGTACAACTATAAGAGGGTTTCCTCTTGACTTGGTGCTTTCCAGTTGGCTATTTTCTGGGGAGTGTTTTTTGCTATAGTAGATGAATTTAATTTGTTATTGTCCTCCACCTCCATGTAAATGCATTGCTGATTATTCTACAAAAGAATATCATTGCAAATCATTTTATCATAGAAATGCATCATGAATGATTTCACTGTGGAAAAGCATTGCATATCATTTTATCAAAGGTATGTATTGTGAATAGATTTACTATAAAGAAAAAACATTGCCAATCATTTTATAATTGTAATGCTATGTAAATGGTTTTACTGCAGAAACATTTTACAAGCTTCTTTGGGACTATTCTAAACGTTCTGATAGTCATGCGTAAATTTGCAATATTCAACAATTTTTTAGTTGAATTCTGATATCCTGATATTTACATAGGTTTATAATCTCTTTCAAGTTGATGTTGTAGTCTGCAACAACTACCATCTAACACTCTCTAGTATCTATTCAAGATGACATTTTGCATCGACCAGATGATTTGTTGCAATTATAATTCCCAAAGAATTCTACTCTTCCTATTCTCCTAGACTGTGGCAGGCCTGTGCTTTTACTATCTGTCCAAATGGTCATATTTAAATGGTTAGCACTGATCTCAGTGAATCATCATTTCTACTCAGACGTGTTTATTTTTTGCATTATCTCTCAACTAATTTCTACATCTACTTGTGTTACGATTCAGGTTTGTAGTATTCTCCTCAAAATTGCCACCATTCTAAAAGTGTTGTAATCTGCATAGTATCTCACCTATCTGTAGCCATTTTCATCATACTTGAAAATATTACCAGTACTTTTAGACGGGAAAAGATTATTATCATCATATGAAAAAAAAATTATCATTGTTACTTTTCAAATATTGACTTTCTGACATAATTTCTTTTGATGAAAACCCTTTTCTATCGAGATTCTATTGGCGATCCTATCATTTGAGCGAGTTCAAGTTGACATAATAGTTAATTGTTTTGCCAGAAATCGGCAAAATTGAATTCGAATTCCACCTGAGGCTGCTCGACTACATTTTTTCGGAAATGCACGAATCTATTAACTAGCACTCTTTCCTATAGCAGAATATATGGAGGAATAGATCTTATCACTGGCACACCACGATGATAGACGCTAAAGAACATCAGGCAAACCACTTTCTCATGAAAATGTTCAAACAGTAGTAGCAAAACGCAATAACCACCAATTTGTAACATTGATGAAAGCCAGCCGGAATATTGTTCGATCTATACCGTCATCATTATTGTCACTGTTCGATTATTTCTTTTTTTTTTTTTTCATAAATTTACCTGGTCACATCAATTGTATCTGGTGGTTGCTATTTGGGATTAAGTGATTGCCACCCTCCTAAAATCTCCATTACCTTCCATCGAAAATCAGGAAAAAGGATTTTAAGCGATCAGGAATTAACTCAAATATTATTGACAGAGTAAAGAAATCATAAGTATAATGTGAATGCATTGTAATTGATTTTGCAATATGAAAACATCGCAAATGATTTTACAACGGAAAAGCATTGCAAATGAAGAAAAGTGATTATCAGAGGTCAGGTAAGGTAAGTGTTACGAAGAGAGTGGGACTATCATATCTATAAGATGGATGCATTGCTGATAAATTTATCATTAAAAAAAATTGAAAAAAGTTTTGGTATGAAAATTCAGAAAAATCAGAAAAAATATTGTTGGTGGTTAGGAATTAAGGCAGGCCTCAACCATAGACAGTATGGAATTATAATATGTATAATTATAACTATTATTGCTATTATTGTACAACATCATCATCGTCAACATCATTATTTTTATGCTCATTAATAATATTATTATCATTATCATTGTTACTATTATGGTTGTTATTATTCATGAATCTCTTTTCCTCATTTTTTTAAAACTTTTTACAACGTTTTTTACATTTCTTACTTGAGGAACATTTTTATTCAACTGTTTTCCTTTTTTTCATTTCATTTTCTCAAAATTTTTGCCTCAATCATTCGATACATTCTCTTTCTTGTCTTTATGGGAAGGAATATAATCTGACATAGCCTAACAATTTACCGAACAATAAAACAAATTCATAAGAAGGACCTTCAGAGCGTCATATTGCAATTTGATTTCGTGAAAACCAAAAACCGAAGAGAAACAATTCTGTGATGCCTATAAAAGGAATGTACTTTTCTATTTCTTTTTTTTTTATTGTAAAAGAGAAAGAGCCGTCGAGGAGTGTTTTATCGCCAACAACTAGAAACTTGTTCTTGGGATTCCTGGCTGACCGCCTCTCCATTTCATAAATTTGCTTGCAGCAGACGACCGCTTTCTGTTTTCATCTGTGTGTGATCTTTATGTATGTAATGTGATTGTTTTTCAATTTTTTTTTTTCAATTTTTTGTCGTTATTTCCATTTTTTGTGTCAAATATACGCATTATTTTATTTCTTTTACCTTTTTAATTGATTTTTCTTTTACGTCTTCCAATTTCTTTTATCCTATCAGTATGGCCTGTGTCTGGCGTATATTTATAATACATTCGTTCAGTTAGTTGTTTTAATAAGATTAAAGAAACTGCACATATCTTTCTTCTTCTCTGGCTTTTCTTTCTCTTTGCTAATTATTTTTTTGAAAATTTTTTTCTCCTTTTTTTTTGCAGTCTATTTTGAATTTGTTTTGCCCCCTTTTTTTTTCTTCTTTTTATAACTCTCTACATTCAATGTCCATATTTTCTTTCTATTCTTCACCCTGCTTCCTTTTTTTTTCAACTCTTTACTTTTGATATTCACATTTCCCCTTCTTCCCGTTCCATTTTCTTTTATTCTTTCGATAACTTTCGATCTTCAATGTCCTTATTTCCTTCCTCTCTTTCCCTTTCTTTTTTCTTATTCCTTTTATAACTATTTTTGATATTTCCATATCTCTTTATCGCCAATGTCCATATTTTCTCTCTCACCCCTCTTTTCTTTCTTCTTTTTATAACTCTCTACCGTAATGTCCATATTCTCTCTCACTCTCTCTCTCTCTCTCCTTCCTTTTGTTTTTTTCTTTTTCTTTCCATATCTCTTTATCGCCAATGTCCATATTTTCTCTCTCACCCCTCTTTTCTTTCTTCTTTTTATAACTCTCTGCCTTTAATTTCCATTTTCTCTCTCTGTCTCTCCTTCCTTCCTTTTGATTTTTTTCTTTTTTTCCCCATATCTCTTTATCTCCAATGTTCATAATTTTTTTCTCTTCTCATATTTGCTTTTTCCTTCTTCTGCATCTTTTTGAACTCTTTTCTTTTGCTTTTCTATTACAATTCTTACTCCAACTTCTTCGCACAATACTTCACAAAATATCAACTTTCTTTTTAGCCAATCTTTTCTTTCATTTTCCTTCTTCTTTCGATTGACGCATTCTTTTGTCCCCTTCATCTTTTACATCTCACTCCATACTCCACATTTTTGCTTTATCCTATTCTCAGATTATTTTTTTCCTCAGCCAACTATCGTTCGTATTATTTATCTGACCTTATCTTTTACATATTTTTCATTATCTTTTCTTGAATATACAGTAATGAAAAAGTGACGCGTTCCTTGCAGATTTTTTTAATATTTGCCTCAACTTGAATAGATATTAGGAAGATTTGTGAAAATGAACTCAAGAGTAAAAAAAATGGTTTCCCATGACAAATGTGCAACTTCACATGCAAACATTAAAGCCTTGCAACCCATTGTGAATTGTCTCGCAGAAAGGGTTGTTTTCGGCGCAAACTCTTCATCTTACAGAGCCAAGATACAGCATGCATTATTGTCAGTTTGGGAATACCACGCTGTTTAGAATATCTACTTGCAATGCTCCAGCAAAGAGTTCCGATCAAACCAAATTCACAAATCCCAAAATCTGAATCTTGGTCGATTGGCTAATCAAGAAACAAATTCAACCTCATCTTACGCATCGTCGAGAATATCAGCGTCCAATAAAGATTTTAAAAGGACGACTTGGGGAATGTATCGTATACAAAAAAAAAATCGAATTTGTCATGTAGATTTGACTTTGGGAAGAACGTTTTATATTAATAATTTAGTCTTTGGAAGAAAACGAGCATCGAAAATGGATGTATTTTCTTTCAATATCCCAGCTTAGATCCTAATCAGTTTAGCCAGAGAGGACAATAGAAACATCATTGGCTCTACCTTTGGTACCAAACCGGTAAATCCTGCTGCCATCTTTGTGAAGCCACAGAAAAATGAAGACTCAATATTAGAAGATATTATAATAATAATAATAATAATAATAATAATAATAATAATAATAATAATAATAATAATGATGATGATGATGATGATGATGATGATGATAATAAATGAATAAATTAATAAATAAAAGACTTTTGAAAAAGGATATAAGAAGAAGTACCGTAATGAATACCTTGAAGCAAAAAAACATTTTTGGAAGCGGAATAAGACTGGTCATTTTTTCAAAAAAGTGTGTCCGTTTTTACATAAGTTTTTGTTTTTAACACGTTTTAGATGAGAATAATTTTTTTAAGAGATACCTCATTGGCTCCCCCACCCCCAATAGCAGTAGAATTCTCAACAGCCATTGACGTGGTTAATTGGCGAAATATTGGAATAATTAAAAAAACGAACAACAAATGTTGAGAAAACGCATTCGTTTGCTTAAGACTACATTGTCTTTCCTAAAGGCTTCTGATAGGAAATCAACACAGAGATATTGATAGTACGCTTCTGTTTTTAACATGTAAGATGGAAGTGACCTAACCAAGAGAGAGACCCGTAAATTGAGAACCATGCAACGTGGACATGAAAGGATAATGCTGGGCCTCACATGAGACCACAAGACAGCACAGTACGTCCGAGAAAAGACAAGAGTCAGGGACATCATAGAATCCATTTAAAAACCCAAATGGCGGTAGGTTGGCCATGTTGCAAGAATAGCAGACAACCGATGGACATCACAACTCACGACATGGATCCCCCGAGGTCACATGCGCAACCGAGGCCGGCAGAGTGTTAGATGGCGAGACAAGCAAGACAAGTTCATGAAGTACTGGCTCTGCGACGCCCATGATAAAGAAGTCTGGCAAATCCTGGGGAAGGTCTGTGTCCAACGACGGACATTAAAAGACTGATGATGATGGTGATGATGATGATGATGATGATTCATGTTGAAATTTGAATAGATGAAGGATATTATCAGATACTATCTGGAGTACCCATCGATACCGGATTAAATATTTAAGGAGTAAGAAAAAAGATTTCAGACTTCTGAAAGATGTTTCCCTTCAATTTAGACTCCTTAAAGAAGGTAGAAGTGCCCCCTTCACTATTGACCCTTCAAGAGGAGGATTCCTGCTTACTTCTGAGTCCTTGTGGCAATAAAAGGATCCCTTCATTTTTAACCCCATGAAAGACAAAAAAGTTCCCTTTCACTTTTGACCCTTTAAAGTGGAAAAGTTTTCTGTCATTTTCGACTTTTAAAGGGGAAAAATTCCTTTAACCTTTGACCTTTTCAATGGGGGAAGTATACCACCACTTTTGGCCCCATAAATAAGAAAAAAGTTTCCACTCAATTTTGATCCCTCAAAGAATTACAAATCATCAACAACAGCCTTATAATGTCACCAGAGCTTTCAATCATGGGCGTCGTGGTACAAATATCTTCTGAACTTATCTAAGTCTTCGCACCATCTTTTTTTCTATCAATTGCAATTTCCCCTCTGCAATGTGAGTCGTGATGCCCTGCAGTCGTCTGACATTTTTGCCAGAAGGTCTGCTCGTTGCCATTTAAATTTTCCTGACAACTGATTTTCTTTAATACACTGTTCTGTCTTTTGATCTCTCAATACGATGTTACGCATGATCCTTTCTTCAAGATGATATATATTTGTGTGTGTGTATGTGTGTGTGTGTATGTGTGTGTAGTGAACGGAAAGTAAAGCCCCCACCCCTAAAACCTTTTAAGATATTTTCGCAGAACTTTTCAATTTGACCCCCGCCCCCGGTTCATTGAATATACATGCCAAATTTGGTTTTGCTGCGCCAAAATTTAGCGTGACAGACAGACAAAAAGACATTGTGAAATCTCTCGCTTATAAATACAGATTATATCACTACATCGCAAACAGATTGTTTAACATAAAATTTAAGACAAACATTCTTTTTGTGAACAAATTTTACACACAATCGCAGACCTGTAGACTAAAAGGTCATATGATCTTGTAATGTAGAATATATATATATATATATATATATATATATATATAGAGAGAGAGAGAGAGAGAGAGAGAAAGAGAGGGGGAGAGAGATGGAGAGAGAGAGAGGGGGAGAGAGAGAGATAGAGGGGATTGAGAAGGAAAATAGATACTCAGAGCATGAACACATACAAATGCTACAAAGCTTCCAAACATATATGATATTGTGGCCATGTAAACATATACACAAATTCACATTGTTTTGTACGAGGTGTCACCAGAACGTTCGGTAAATTCGACGATAAAAAATTACTGACACTAATATCTAGTTTCCACCATCTCCTTCGAATTAGTACCATTCGACCAGTGTATACAGGAATTTCACAAAAAGGGGCAGTAAATGTCTGAACCATGTACGGTTCGTGCAAGATGCAGGAATTCATCGAAATCTTGGGTAGCACTTTGTATAGACGAAAATATCAAAGACCAAATACGGCATCTGACCAGAAATTGAAAGCAGTTGACTAAGTCCTTTTCAGGAACCGCCATCGGCTTCATCATAAAGAGCAGATACGAGGTCTAACCAGAGAATATCCAGCTATTTGATAATAACGAAAATAGCTTACCCTTTCGAACTTAACACTCTTATCCTAGCATTCATTCAACAATTGAAAAGTCCAAAATGTCCTCTTTCAGGATCACCACCAGCTGCTTTAGTCATGTTCTCCTTAATCGCTGCCCCCCCCCCCTAAAATCTACTCCCTTCTTTTCAAAAGAGAACAATTGGACACGATTGGAAGCTAATCTGGATCGTAGGGGATGCTTACAGGCGCGTGTGACGTGATTCTGTAACTCTACGGGAGAGTGCTTGCTCACAAATACACGATGAGGACTACTTGAAATGGTCGCCATCTTACAGAAAGGCTGTGAAACTAGATCTCGAAAAATTCAAAATAACTGGATACTCTTCCGATAGACTTTGCAAAACTTTAATATATTCTCTCCCTTTTTCTTTTTTATCACTTAGCCAACTCATTTCAGTCTGGAACATGGCTTCAGGTGTATGGCACCGTTATTATAGTTGTGATGAGTTTTAGGGGTATTTTGCTGATCATGACGAAGTGCCTTAACCTTAGCTTAGTACGATGCAACGGCACAGATTTTGGACACTGAATTAGGATCAAATCCTCTGTAGGTATATAAATCTCTAAGACCAATTTTCACATTACTATGCTTAGCTTAGTAAACTACAAAGCAATTGGTGTGAGGAACCTAGAGAAAAACGGATTCATTGTAGTTATTTTCGAGAATAGTTTGCTAACAA
The DNA here is from genome assembly GCA_963457665.1 of Thysanoteuthis rhombus. NCBI lineage: Eukaryota > Metazoa > Mollusca > Cephalopoda > Oegopsida > Thysanoteuthidae > Thysanoteuthis > Thysanoteuthis major. Next base: position 35,606,864 of record OY735213.1, on the reverse strand, counting down.
TTGCTTAACTAATTACAGTGGTTTGCCATTTGAGTGAGAAACTCGGTGAAAATCGAATTTGTCACTATTCCACGATGAAGTACTCATTTTGAAGTCTTAAGGTTCATAGTGCTTGCAATCATTTGTCAAACCGTACTTTCAATATTTGATCGAAGATTCGAAATTGTATCTGTGCATATAACAACCACTTTAGTGCTCGTCGGATTCGAACAGAAAACGAAATCTGAGTTAACAAGTAGACGGTCCCTCTGTCTACCATCTTGTCTTCATTGGAACGAATTCTCACCAGCCTTTGCGCAGAACAAGCAGGAAGATCAATTCACTGTTAAGCGCAGGTTCTCCCCTAGAATCAATGCGCGGCACCAAGTAGTTGCGTTGTCGTCGATCTAAAGAAATCAATTTTACTTCTCTGTTAGAACGACAGGACAAAATGAAATGCTGTTATTGTCGTCACTGCAGACCTTTCCCTTCCTACTTCCGTATCTTCCCCAATCAATTCATATGTATCCATCCATCAATCTATCTATATCGTAGTTTGTTCATATCTATCTATCTATCTATCTGTCTATCTATCTATCTATCTCGGTCTGTTCATATCTATCTATCTATCTATCTATCTATCTATTTATGTCTCTCGGTTTGTTCATATCTATCTAGCAATCTATCTATCTATCTATCTATCCCAATCTCTTCATATTTATCGATCTATCTATCGATCCATCTATCTTGGTTTGTTCTTATCTATCTATCTCAGGTTGTTCATATCTATCTATATATCTATCTATCTATCTATCTATCTATCAATCATAGTCTGTTCATATCTATCTATCTATTTATCTATCCATCAAACCATCTCAGTTTGTTTCTATCTATCTATCTATCTATCTATCTATCTATCTATCTATCTATCTATCTATCTATCTATCTATCTATCACAGTTTGTCCATATCTATCTGTCTATCTATCTCAATCTGTTCATGTCTATCCATCTACCAATCCATCTATTCATCTTGGTTACTTCGTATCTATTTATTAATCTATCTATCTATCTATCTATCTATCTATCTATCTATCTTTTTCAGTCTGTTCATATCTAGCTATCTGTCTATCTATCCGCACTGCGTTAAGATTGAATCGTCCCCGATAAGGCATCACATGATTACGTATTAACCGCAAGATTTTATGAAAGGCAGGAACCCAATAACACCTATTTCTAATTTGTGCTTGAAACCCATTGTCACTTTACTGGCGAATAAAGAGATTTACGCCACCATCCTCTTTTTAATTTTCTTTTACCAACTGTATAACAGCGTGCAAAATGGTTTGCACGGTACGGCAAATCAGTTAACTCCGAGGTCAATAACAGATAAAGCCTGCGCTTTCCACACAAGAATCAAAACATGAAAGAGGCTCGCTGTACACGCCGACCGGACTATATGCGACCAATGGAGGTACAAAGACAACGGTGTCAATCGAATTAAGAGGAAATGGCGTCTATTGAACGTGTTGAGTATCGTTAACATCGCTTGACACAAGGACCATCGTCTGGTAAAGGGGGAGGGGAGGTGTTGATAAACAAGAACATTTATGCACAGATGAATTCAATCCAAGGATTCAACCACTACATATGTTCATATCTTGGTATATCCCCTATTGGTCTGAATATACAAGTACTTGACAATATCATGAGCTTTTGAAAGAGTTTATTTGTACGTGTATGTGAGAGAGAGATAGAAAGAGAGACAGAGAGAGAGAGAGGCTGACGGATAAATAGAGAAGGGGAGGGGGAAGAGAACTATAAGCACTCTTCAACGCTTGAACTGGTGCGACATGATTTAACAGCCCTCTCCTCAATATGACACAGATATTCTCACTAAATTAAACAGGACTGGCAGTTGTAACTACAAGTCCATCTTTATTTATTGTAAAAATTAATCTTATTTTAATCACCTTTGTATATCTGAAAAAAAAATATTGGAAAATATTCCAATGAGAAAATTATTTTTGTATTTGAATTTTTTTTAAATTCTCCAGTGTGTTCGTAATCTACTTATATAATGAACAGTGACATTTCCCCAGGTTCTATACTCGTAACCATGGACTCTTCCACTTGAAGGTAAGAATTTGACAGATAAGAATATCTCCTACCCAGCATTAGAAACAGTGGACTCTTTTCCAGGAGATTTCAGTAGTTTTCTTTTCCATTATTCATTTAACCACGCCTTCCTATACCAAAAGGGGCGTGAGTTCTTATCTCTAAGAAAAATTATTTATTCTTGATCCCCGCCATCGATTCACTGCCACAGCTCGAAAGCCTGGCTTAAGTTTTGATTTGAAAAGAAAAACAACAAAAAATTAGGATGAGGGAAAATAATAGTAAAAAAATTGACTGTAGTACTTATAATTTAGTTGCTGTAGAAATTTGAATATTCCCCGCGATTTTTTCACGTGAATTACCCCTTTTACCAGTCGAAAGACATTTCTGTCACGATGGACACCATTAGCTTATTATTGCCAGTTGAGTTCACTGATGGATTCTATGATGTCATTTTGTCCCTAATATGTCATTTTTTTTTTTTTTTTACTGTCTTGTAATCTTCCCAATCGATGTTGTGCACGCTGCATGATTCTCAGTTTGAGGGTCGGTTTCTTGCTTGGGTTCCATATTTCAGCTCCATAGGTGACTATCGGGAGGATGCATTAGTTGTATACCCTTCTTTTGTGGTACTAATGGGATTTCCTTATTTTTGAAGGTTGAACTTGCTCTACCAAAGTGATTGTTTGCTTGATTTCTTCTTCTTTTGATGATTTGATGATTCCATTGAGATCAGTTGTCCTAGTTAGATGTTGTGGTCCACTTTCTCCAGCCCAGCATTTTCGATCGTTGTTTTTTGTTTTTTACTTTTTATTTTGTCTTCAACATGTTTGCTGGAGAAAAAAATGACCGGTAAAAAGGACCCCGTGATTCAATTTACAATTCTCCAATGTAATGGTGATTTTATTCTTCAGTTGAATATTTTTTTTTGAAAGTTCTAAAACTAATCAATACTTATTGGCAGAATCTTGAAAAGATTGATTGTTTTAGAATGTACAAGTTGATGTAAGATTGCTAAACCCTGGCATCTGGCATTTGTTTCAACCGTCGAGTTATAAATAAAGAGGCTTTGTTTATTTGCCAGATTTGGCCCGGTATCATAACGATCAAACTAATAATATACTTTAAAGATTTGCACAGTTTACTTAAATATCGTTCGGACCTCTCACCACAGAGCTACCACATTGTGATCTTATTTTTATTTACATTACAAGAAGTAGTCTCTATACAATGTTTGTTAAAAGGTTAGGACGTTTGAATAACCGACATGTTCTGCACATTTAAAAAGAGAACCACTTGATATTTATGATACATTACCATATATATATATATATATATATATATATATATATATATATATATATATATATATATATATATATATATATATATATATATATGCGTGTGTGTATGTGTCTGTGTCTCTGTGTGTGTGCGTGGGCGCATATGTGGTAGATATTTTGCTGTTTACAAGTGTGAAGCTGACATTCAGGGTGTGGGCAGGTCAGACACATGCAGAAGCTAAATAAACTAAAGCTTAGAGCTTCACATAAAAGAATCCTCGTTCTATCTTTTTTCAAATTGCTTTTTTTTTCAGCAATATCATCTTACATAAACACAGATATCAGAGCGCACATTCCTAACTCAGTTGGAAACTTGCATGTCTAACAAACCATTGAAAAAGAATCGAATTTTTTCGTATCACACTCCAGATAAAAATATGAGCAATACTTACTTTTTAATTTTCTCTCCCCTGAAAATCGAATGAGACATCGTACAGATTAGGTAAGCTCTAAAAAGTATATATGTTGTTGGAAATTAATCGGACTATGTACGATTCTTTGTTTTAGGGTGAGTCTCTTCGTTAGGTTCCATTTTTCATCCCCATAGGTGACTATCGGGTGGAGGCTTTGGTTGTATATCTTTCTTTTGTAGGACGAATGGGATTTTCTTATTCTTGATGGTTGAACTTGCTCTAAAATGATTATTTGCTTGATCTCTACTCCATTTGATGATTTCATAGAGATTTGCTGTCCTAGATAAATGTAGTTTCCGATTTTGATCGTTGTATATTTGTCTTTAACATGGTTGTTGGAGCCTTTTTTTCGGACAATGTAATCCCTCCTTCCAATCTTCCGAATCATTCTACGTCCGTCTTCAGATGTAATATGTGATATCTGTAAGGATAGAGAGTCTCTTTTATCAATCTCCTGAAGAAGGATGCCGAATGATTTGGTGGAAATATTATGTTAACAGCAGAGATGGCTGAAAGAGATTGGGTTGAATGAAAAAGGTTTGAATGTTGATGACCGTTCTCAAAGTTATAGACAATGAAAGTACTTTATGTTTCAACCAGAGCTTCTCATTAGTAACTCGCTATCAGATTTCGAAACAGTTGTCGTTCAACTCTTCATTATCCACAGTTCTCGTAAAGTTCTAATCAGAGAAAGTATCAGCTGATCAACAGCCAAAATATTTTCCAAGAACTTACTAAGTACAAGAAAGGGCCATTACTGACACCTTCAATATCCCAAGAGTTCAAATCCGAAAGAGTTAAAGAATATCAATCGGGAAAGTAAGCAAATTAAACATACCACTTAATTCAACTAAAACTTGTATATTCATTAGGGGTATTATTTTTGACTTTCTAAAAGTGTTGAATGTACTCCCCTAATTTTGGAAAGGATTGTTATTGTTGTTCTTGTTACAGGGAAAGTCAATTCTGATTTGGACTGGAGTGCAACAAAAGCCTGGCTGCAGCAGAGTCAACCTACCCCTGCTTTTTTCCGACTTAAGACGATTACTGCAACTTTTGTAATATATATATATATAGGTCCATAGACTATATAAGAGTTGTCAGTTTAGGTCAGTCGGTGAGACAGCTGCCTTCCAATTTCGTCATTTCAAGTCACGATTGCGATATCTTGATTTTGTAGAAAGGTTTGTTTTGACGTATCGTGATAGACTGAGAGTGAAGAGTTAACTACCCTGAATTTGGTGAGAATTGTTCTTGTTGTTCTTGATAAGGATTAAACAAAGTCAACAAAATAATACTATTTCAATTGATTTTGAAGTTGTTGTTTTCTTTTTCCTTTGTAGAACAAACCTCTTTATTTTATCTTTATTTATTTATTTTTCTAGAATATTTACTGACGTCGAAATAAGTATTTTACAGAGTTATTCCATTCATAAGGAAAGCTGAAGACATACCCAGTAGGACACTCATCTTACTTCTTTCTCTCCCTCTCTCTCTCTCTCTCTCTCCCTCTCTCTCTCTCTCTCTCTGTTTTTATCATGGTTTTTCTGTCTCCTAATACAGATTTGTAACAATATACTTTCGTGAAGCACTCGTACACGCTCACACACACATGCATGGACATAGGCACAGTCATTCACACACACACACACACACACACACACATACACACACACACACACACACACATATATATATATTTGTATATATATATTTGTATATATACATATATATATATATATATATAAAGATATATATATATATATATATATATGTAACACTTGGTCACGTACAGAAACATACTTGAACTTTGAAATAAGGTGATCCACTCGAAATGTACGCTTACAGAACTAAGTTCCAATGTCACATAGAATATAACTGAAGTGGTTGTGTCGTTGTTGTAATCATTGTCATCTTCAAGTAATATATCAACGGAATTTCCAGGGCAAATTTTTGGACAAATGAGTGGCTACATTCGTAAAACCAAAAGCTTAAAAACTGCTAAACGCGTTCTCGTGAAATTTCACTCTTAGACCTACTGCTATTTTATCGGAAATAGCACATTTCTTTCCACTTTTTAAACATGAGATCTCTATGTCAGACATTCGATTCGATCTCTTCTAGACAGAGATTTGAAAACAAATGGATATTTGAAGCCACGCCGTGGGTAATAGTTTGTATACTAGCAGGCTATTACTAGTGAATGACTTCGAGATCCTCACCAGGTGTCACGCATTTTTTATTAGACTAAAGCAAATCAAGCAAATACCAATATGTGATATTTTTCGAGAAAGATGAAATAATTGAGTATCCACAGTCACCAGTGAAAAAAGTTGGAATAATGATTTTCAATGAAATAATTATCATTTAACGTCCTGTCGTTAATAAAAGAAAAAAATAGTGCAATTTTGTGGCTGGTTTGAGTCTCCCAGGCCTTTGAGAGTATACAATAGACTAACAAGAAGATCTATAACGATAGCTTTCTCTCAGCATAGGACTAGTTTAAAACATGATGAAAATGAAAAGATGTGATCATACACTATCGTCACCTATATCAAATATAAACCGAATTTTCTTAAGCGTATGTTTTATGCGAAAAAACATAAACGAAAGAACGAATTATCCTCAAGTAGAAACCGGCAACCAAATCTGTCACCATAAAAGTCAACATAGGTTTCTTTAGTTTTTAAGTTCTGCATGGATCATGCTCACAGTCCACACCAATGGAGCTAGAGGGCTGGAAATTTTAATATTTTCTCCTTATTATGTATAGAAAAACTTTTTTGTTTTATTTTTTGTTTTCCAAAATTCCTCCGTTATAGGTTTTTGTTCAATTTGCAATGTGAGTTTATGCTAAATTGATCCTTTTTTTTATGCCTAAAAGTGTTCACGCTTGTTTTTGGAAAACTTGTCCTTTTCATCGATAATACATACTTTTTTTCAGTGATAACTACCCCTGAAAGGCGAGAGAAGAAACCTATTCATTGATCACTCCTTATTCAAATTTTCTATAACCCTCAATATGGCATGCTGCTAAGAGACGTTGGTCACGAGACGGTTTTTTTCATAGCGTGTTGGTTTCTATTGAGTAGAGTAACTAATCAGACTGGTTTTCACCAAGAGTATGGTTGCCAGGTGTCCTGTATACGCAGGACACTACTGCATTCTATGGTTTTGTACTGTGTCCTATCTATAACCACATCATCAGAACGCCTTAGTTCTCCTGTATTATTTTTTTTTAGAATATAATGTGAAATTCGACGGTTTATTTCTATTTGGAATATCCAATAATTGTATCTGTATTCTGAGAATATCGCATTGAAAAATACATTAAAAACTTCAATATTACTTTGAAGGGGTCATTCGAAAGCTGGTTGTCCCATGCTGTGATATCATTCTATCTTAAGATGAATAATGTACACAAGTGAAAATTAGAAATCATTTGATTTTCAATTTGACCATGGTGTCCTGCATTTGTATTTGGAAAAAACGGCAACCCTAATTGAGGGTCCACTGAATAATACCTGATTCATTCAAAATGTTGTCCCCATTGTGGTTGTTTTAGTCACAATGTTTTAGCCGTCGTACACCCGGTCTTCTTCGAGTGCTTGTCGTCTCCTGCAACGTTCTTCATCAGGTATCATCTGGCAGGTGTGGGGAAGTAACGAGCCGAGCCCTTTATTTAACTGACGGGGGTATATTGACTGCACTCCCCTCTTAGCATTAGTAGTATTATTATTGTTACTTCCCCACACCTGCCAGATGATACCTGACAAAGGCCGTAGAGTACAACGGCCGAAACGTTGTATGAAAAACAACCAAGATGAGGATGGTCCGAATATTAATAGAAATAAAAAATAAGTCTCTCCCAGTGGTTTGAAAAAAAGCTTCGGCTCAAGGATACAGTGGCCGAAAGGTTATAGAGATAATTCTTCTCGTCACGACCTACACCCATTACGCTCATTGGTCAACTCTTTAATAACTGACCAATTACGAGAGACAGAAATTTGAATAAATCAGGCAACAGAAGATTGATTATCATTACTTGCTTCTTAATCACGTTATGGGATTATTAGTTAATAAAAAATCTGGTTTAATATTTCGTTTAACAATCCAGCATATTTTCCATTGAAATACATCATTTGCTGTTTTTATATAAATTATATAGATGTATAAAAATGTTTCTTATTTTATAGAAAATTTCATTTCATATATATCATATGAATTAGGATAATACTAATTTATTTATATATTCCTTATTTGATTAAGAAAGGAAGGGGGAAAAGGGTAGTTAGAGAATATATTGAAAGGATAGGAAAGCAGAGAGAAGAGGAACGAGTTAGTTAGTTTTTAAAAAGGGTAAGAAGGGAGAGGACAGGAAAGAAAATTGTGTTGTTAACTGAGGAAGTAGGAAACTTTTCACTCGTGAAACTAATCCATCTCTGTAAAACATTTATATAACATCATGGACCAGTAACGAAGATTAAATTGGATAAAGAATAAAAAGAGAAGTTATAGCCAGAGTGTATGAAAAGAGCAGAAACATGAGATAATTGATAATAAAAACCGTCAACACTTGTGGAATTTCCATGGGTACAACTGGTAATGGTTATTTTCCACCTCAGAAATTCAGATATAAATTCTCAGTGTGGTTAAGCTGAATAGATAGATACAACTGGTAATCTTACTTCGTTCAATATGATAAATAATAGAAGTCATGGCCTTGCAAAGATTCCATTACTTTAGAAAAGAACGTTCCACAACCAATGCTTCGCCCTCCTGATAGTCACCTATGGAGCTGAAAAATGGAACATAACCAAAGATTAGCTCAAACTAAGAACCATGTAGCGTGCCCAAGACAGAACCCTGCTCAACTTAACTTGGAGAGATCACGGCAAAAGATAGTCTATTTGAGAAAAAAAAACAGGAGCCATAGATATCATAGAATCCATTAAAAAACACAAATGGCAGTGGGCAGGCCATGTTGCAAGAATTCCAACAACTGCTGGACTCCCAGTATAGACTCCAAGTGATCATATGCAGAATTGCGACCAGTAGAATATATGATGGCGTAACGATTAAGACAAGTTCAGAAAATGTTGGTGCTAGGACGCCTGCGATAGAGAGGTCCAGTGAACCTGAAGGAAGGTCTGTGTCCAACAACGGACGTTAAAAGGTTAATGTTGTAATGTAATAGTACCATTAGTAGGAGTTCAAGAAAAAGTTAGGATATAGAATACTGATTTTCGAATAAGGCAGACTATTTTCTTTTCCTCCTGGCCTTTTGCCAGACTAAACTGAGGTCAGTAAATATCACGTAATACAATTCATGAAGGAACTTCTCTGACAATGACAACAGTTTCTCGTGTTGTTGCCTCTCTGGTTGCCTTGATTTTTGGTTGCATTCGAATTACCACTTGGTTGTAAACGATTGACAAATTGTTTTCTAAGCGGATATAAAAATCTTGTTCACTTCCATAACTTTTATTGTGAGTAAACCCACTTTAGCTAGTAAATTTGTGCTAATTATGGGATAAGTAGCTACCTGAAGGAGTTACACCAGCAATATAATTGTCACTTGTGTGAAGACTTTGAGTGACTTAAATGTCGTTCGTTTTTTCGATATCAGCAGGTGACGTTGTTTGGAGCTTGAAGTGAACCATGCACGGGTCTAAGATTTGAATATGATGTTGGGTACAAGAGGTCGAGAGTGGCAAAAGGTCATGAATTTGGAATCGACAAACCCAGTTCGATCCCTAGATATCTTCACAAAATATTTTGTCTCTTGCATATCAAGAATATGGACGAAGAGAGAGGGAAAGCGAGTAAAACACTCACGCTGCACCAGATTTGAGTACTAATTAATAACTACTATGACCCTTTTATGAAATAGAGATTATATTTACTTAGGCTCAGTCATGTCATCATTACATCTGCTACAAGACGTCGATAACTTGTGAGGTTTAAAATCAGTAGTAATAGCTTGTCAGACTAGCTTGCTAATTAATGTTCTAAAGCAGATGTTTGTGACATAATATGCAATATGAACATATTTGAACGATTGTATATGCATAGGAAGAAATTATCACGAGGTGTCAGATTTGGCATTTCGTCGGATTTATAACAAAAACGTAATCGAATTCATCATTTTATGAATGTCAAATCAATTTCACCATTTTTTTCGATCAGACAAGGTCACCTGGTTAGGGACTCAGGCTGGGTCATTATGTTGAAGTTATCCGATAGGATAACGGTATGACTGACTGCTTGGCACCCCTTTACGCTTTTCTAGCATCAGGCTAAATAGTGAAATTGGTTGTTAGACAAGAGTTAAGCGAGTGCAACACGTTTAGTGTTATTGATCTTGGGAATAAATAAAAGAATGAGAATAAAAAATCAAATTGTGTCAACAATAAGGAAATATTTACGTGTACACTATACTTGTATATTTACTTGTACACTATACTGAAAAGTTCATCATTGAGTACATGAGTTGTAGTTATGTTGATGTCGGTAGTTGGCGAATTGAAAGCTTCGTAACTCGAAGTAGTTATTTGTCTCGTATGGTAAAAGTTTGTCGTGAAGAAGCCTGTTAACCTCGGCTAATATTGTCACTATTGAGGTGACAAGTTCATTTGAGTAGTTACAGTATGTATTTGAGTGGCAACAATGAATATAGTCTCGGTATGTCTGTCAACACAAAGACCATAATCATTACTGGTAGTTGCAACCCTGATTAAACCAGCGGAATTACGCAGTATTGAAAAAATAGGAGTCACGAAAATGAACTTAAGCAGTGTTTTTATTGAACAGAAAATATTTATGATGATTATTCCATCTGTTTTTATTTGCTACTGGAACCGGTTGTTTGGGCCCCATGTGTTTGCTTTCTCTCTTAATCTGCTTTGGTTGGGATTTTCTTGTTAAATATACCTATAAAGCTGTTCTATATTTATTATTCATACGCTTCCATCTGGAGAACGAAGTTATTTCGCCTATGGCAAAATAGATTCAATTCGTTGATCGGATCAAATCAGCCGAAGGAGAACGATGTACTCCGGTCGGAAACGAATCTAGTGATTGGCAAAGAAAACAATGAATTATGGCCAGTGGCTCGAATGAAGAAAAGGACTAGATTAGGTTAACTTGATGACAGAACAAAGAAACAATAGGAAATGAAATTTCTATTGTGTTTGGAGTTTTCATGGCCAACGTTTAATAGCCCATCCGTTGACGTACTTTACAGAAAATGTTGTCGTCCATAATGATAGGTCTAAGAAAATCTCATTTTCTGGGTTTAAGACATTCGATAGTAACAAAAATACTTCTTTTAGTACAATAATATTCTAATCTAATTGATTCGAAGAAAAACTCAAAATCAAATATTTTAGCTTGAATATTTTGCTTTCGGCAGTCATTAACTCGAGCTCACCGAGCGTCAGTTTATAAAACATGGGAGACTTCCAGAAATAGGTTTCAAGTCAAAACATATAGTGCCTTGTTATCAGAATATGTTGTTTTATTAGTCTGTATTGAAAATGTATCTCAATGGTTCTTGACCAAAAATCAAGGATCAACACGCACTGGATATCAAATGAAATATGCATGCATACAGTTTTTAAAAAATAATGATGGGTGTTTTTGATGACAGGACAATTGCTTTCAAGACAACTGCATCTCGATGAAATGCACCCCGGACATTTGTGTCCAGTTTTTTGTTATCATTTTTACGTCCCGGCATCTGTGTTCCGATGTATATTAATTTCATATTAGATTTTTTTTAATATTTATATTTTCGTTTCCTGGATTTTTCCACATCAAACATGTAGATGAATATGACAATTGGAAGGTGATCAGAAAAACTCAAGAGATAAGTGTTACATCACATTTTTTTTTGCCCCACGTATACCAACACCAATCCATTAATTGCCAGACACTACCTCTCCATCTTGAAATATATATATAACAAAATCCACCCTTTCATGCAGAATGACCATTCAAGCCCATCAATGCCTTTCTGCCTTTCAAGACAAGCCAAACATCCACGGAGGCAGGATGGGAAGACGTATACCCCCTGACCCTGCCTCCCATAGATCCATCTCATTTCAAACTAAATGTCACCATCAGTTACACAGATATAAATACCTCCCTACCCGCTCCAACCAAACAACCAAACACATAAATAATCACATTCTCCTCATCACCATCGAAATGTAAACAGCGTATTTTTCTTCGTGAATTGCTGCAAATATTTTTCTCTGATAAAGATGGCTGGCCCCCGTCGAAATGCTTCGAACTATGCCTACGAAATAATTATAGAAAATACTGAAATGTAACGCCTATCTCTTTAATTTTTTTCTTCACCTTCCTATCGTCTATTCCATCTACATTCTGTCGGATCTCTTCATATCCACAATACAAACACACCAATACATGTATATTTCATATTAGATCTAATTAGACGTACTCAAGATTTTTTTGTTAAGTTTGGACCAATGAACTAAATTTTTAAATCATTGAAATGAATACCAAAATCATTTTTTCAATTCATAATCATCGATATTATAGAATAAATCACATGGATATGTAAAATTATATCTAATATATATATATATATATATATATATATATATATATATATATATATATATATATATATATATATATATATATAAGGTATTGATATGTTCAAAACACAAATATGTAAAGGTAATATATCTAATATGAAATATTTGTATATTGGGATAAGAGCGTCTGGGTCCGGGAAAAAACACGGATGCAAATGTTCAGGGATGGAGTTACCCAGGGTGTAAATAGCCAAGTAACAGCATTTCCAACAAATGAATCACACTAAATTTATGAGAACTAGACTTAAGTATATTTTATTCACTTTAAAAGATATTATCCAAATATAAATTTATTTGATTATCAAGAAATAGCCCGAGACTTTGGTATCAGGAAAAGGATTTTTGTTTTTGAATAATTAGATAACATGAGAAAAAATTCAGATTACACTTGACCAGCTTCTGTGTACAGGTCAAATGAGATAATTTCTTTCTGTAGCTGAGAGAATAATACTCTTACAAGATGAGGCCTCTTAGTCAATAGTTTTTATAAAACTGAATACAAACATCTTCCCAGTTTCTATGCTCTGTAAAAAGCACATTAATCAGTAAATAGAAGGAAATTCATGAAATCTTCATGATAAAAACGGGGAGCGATGTAAGGCAATACAAAAATAATGAATAAATAAACCCTCCTTGTTAAAGATTATGAAGACAATACCGAATTTATCATTATTCGTATTATTCAATCCAAAACGTTCGTTCCGTTTTGGTAGTTAGAAAGTATTAGGAATGTTTGGTTTCGACTAATTTTATTTCAAAATATTACATTTGATTTTATTATCCCCGCTGTCGTACGGTGCATTCAAAATAATTCAAAATTAATAATTTTTTATTTATTGATTTTAGAATTCAAAAATGGGGGGAAAAAAGCAGCCAAATGAGCAAAAAAAAACAAAAAAACTCCAAAACAACTCAGCCATTAGTCGAACTAAACTTTCAACAGTTAAAACCAGTCATTTCTGAGTATTCTTTTTTTTAGTTTGATTTTCCATTGTGAGCTTTATACAGTCACAAAAGTGAGAATAAACATATAACTATTGAAACTTATTGCTGTAAAGAAAACCGAAAAGTTTTCTTTGTGTTTTCATAGAAAAGAATTCATTACTTTAAAAAATTGCAAACAGACATCCATATGCTCTGAATACATGCAAGTATTGAATTAACAATATATAGGTAAAACACACACACACACACACACATACACATATATATATATATATATATACACACAAATATATATATATATATATACACAAATATATATATATATATACAGATACATATATATATATATATTTATATATATATATATATATATATATATATATATATATATATATATATATATATATATATATATATATATATATATATATATATATATTTGTGTAGCGAATCCATTCTTCTATTTATTTCCAGCCCAACTCTAAAACAACTTAACTTCAGGAGTAAAAAGTTGTATGTATCAAGCACTCTATGAAATAAATCCATTACATTTCAGAAGTGGCTTTATATCATTCATATATTATTATATTATGTTATACGGCTATCCTGATTTGTACCACATATACTATATATATATATATATATATATATGTATATATATATATATATATATATATATATATATATATATATATATATATGAATGAGGAGAGACAGAGAATGACAGAGACAGAGAGAACTAGAGAGAATTTTGATTTCTAATGGTGTTATATAGCTATACGCATATATCCAAAAAAGAGTACATGTGTAAATCGCTGGTATGTTTGTCTGCGATTGTCAATAAGTCAAGTAGACCCGGCAATGAGGAATGGACCAAGACGGAGACATTTAAAGATGACAGGAAATGAAGATTCATTTCTGACAGTGAAATCTTATTAAATTCCTTTCTTATCAGACATGTCTTTTCACACTTCTAAGGCAGACAGTCAACACGACACAATCGCGTGTACATATATTTACCTCAAATCTACCCACTGCTATCTTTGTATGTCGATTCAGCGAAATTTTCTAATTTGAAGCTTTCTTTTTTTTTTGGAAAAAATAAATATGTAGTTTTAATTTGATCAAAAGTTTATTCAATCAAAATAAGGATGAAAATATCTATTTTGCGATCAAAAGTTTGTGCAATCAAAATGAAACTTTTTTTTACAAGAAAAAAAGTAAACATCGCCTATTAGGCAATACCGACAATTTGACATAACATGTATCCCCCATCCACACGTATATATATATATATATATATATATATATATATATATATATATATCCACACGTATATATATATATGTATATATATATATATATATATATATATATACTGTTTTCCAAGGAAAGAAAATTAGTGCAACCAATAATTTCTGTTTTGAAGCAGTAATCTTGCGCATATATGATATAAAATGATCTCACGAAGGGCATTTCTCACAAAAGGTTGTGGCAAAAGTCCATAGTTTGTGCTCGCTGTTTAAATACCCTGAATTTTGTGGTAGCAACTCATGTTCTCTCTCTCTCTCTATCTATCCATCTATCTATATATATATATATATATATATATATATATATATATATATATATATATATGTATATTATAAATTGTGTATTGATAATTTGAAGAAACAATTAGAGTGGATATAGACTGTGAATAAGCAAAGATGAGAATTTGGAGTTACAACAGTCATTTGTGGTTTCGCATCATTGGCGGCTGTTTAACTCAATAGTAAGAATAACGCTACATTGAAGCAGCTACCCTATCGGTCGCAGTTTCTATCTCTGCTGCAGCCCCATTTTTTTTCAATTGTTTATTCTATTTACATTGTCTAGGCCAAGTGATACATTGAGCGTGCAATGACTGGAGATCATTTCAAATAAGAGCTTTGGAAGAAAGAGCGATGTTCGTAAAATCCAAAAATTTGTTATACACGATGGTTCGGTAAATAAGAAGTAAGTTTGTTCGTTCGCTGCATTTAGTGAACATTGGTTGGTAAATCCGGAGTCAATTCGGTTTCCCCTCGCTCTATTTTCGAAATAAAAAGAAAATTCGGTGCAATAACGTTTTCGGGGAGCCAAATTTGAATCCCCCAAATGATTGGTGGTAAGTCTTTACCAGTTGTGAGCATAAAGTGCCATTGCTTTTTTCTCGAAACTATACTCACTTCCAGGCTATATATCTTTATTTCGAAAGTTATTCTTTCATAAGACTCTAATTTTTATTTTTTGACAATATTCTTGACCAGCTCAACCAATTGCAAAAACAAAAAAAGAAAGAGGATACTTGGTTTAATCATTTCGAGCGATCCTAATACATTTGAATACTAGAACAAGAATCGATTAAAAACTATAGAAAAGTCATAATGTATTTGTGTTGGAATGATCTAATATACAGTTTTTCATATGATTTATGCAGCTATAATATAGGAGGTATGACGCTGTTTATCTAGGATTGTGAAATTTCGATTGTAGCATTCTTTTAGCGATTAATTAAAAATCGACTAAATCCAAAACACGTCTTCACTTATTTTGTGTAAAAACCCCCCCAAAAACTCCACATAACTCAGTCGAAAGAGATACAGTATAGCTTATGACACTTTTACAACCGTTGAAGACCCGCCCAAAATCTTTCGGCCGAATCAAATAGGTCCCCGAAAAAACGTTATCGTGCCGTAAGATCGCTACAGTCTACGTGTTCGCTGTATTTATCGAACTTCGGTCGGTAGACCTGAAGTCAGTTCAGATGGATCCACAAGTTTGTTAAAGACAAATGTGTGCAAATGTTTTTGAACATGCGTGGTATATGCCATATTTACATATGCACAGACAACAATTTTATGATTTTATGCCGGGGATCCGTTCCTAGAGGAGGCGGCATTAATGAGATCAGCATAAAGCTAATCCACTATATAACGTTGATATAACCTTTTATTATATATAAATGAATATATAATTGATCAGATCTTTCAATATATCAAATTAATAAACATTGACTTGATTAATAAAATACCACCTGAATTACAACAGGAAGAAATAAATTTGGGCAAATCTCAAAATGGCGTTATTGTAAATCAAACTGGCATCAAACCAGAGCAGTCAGTTTACCAAAATACAATAATCTCATCATAAATTGCTTAAATCAAGCGAGCATCGAACTTGTTTGTATACCTGAACAGTTTGATTCAAACAGTTTTTTTTCACTTCCTGATGGGTAAAGTGGTTATCTGCCCCAAAGTCCAATAAATGTCTTCTGACAAGAGCGGAAATTATTTTTCTTATATGTCTGCATTTAATGCGAATTCTTTAATCAAGTTGTCAGTAGTTTGTCACGATAGAAAAACGCGCATGCGCAGATAAGTACATAGTTTTCAAAGGAAAACAAAACAGACGACAGGGGAAAATCGACTGGCCGATTATTTCTATCACTTTCATTATATTAACAGCAATTTCGTCTTTGGATGGATAACTTTACATATTTTGATTTGTTTGGAGGGTGAGAAATTCCGTTCGTTTCGAATTTGTTTAAAATGTAAACTGTCGACTTTTCCTGCAGATGGAAGGCGGCCAGCGAGTATTTTTTTTCAAGGATTTCAACATCAATTTCTTCATATTTATTGTATGAATAAGGGGGTGGATGGATGGATGGATGGATGGATGGCCAAACGTTTAACGGCGTGGAGAGCGGACTCAGTGAGCCCAGTTCAAGTTCCAGCTAAGACACTTTGAACTAATGCCCTTGGGAAAGGAAATCCATATATTCCCCCCAGGTATGGGTAAGTGACGCTACCTCTAAGTCTATTTCATGTATCGCAAACAGGAACTTCGACAGAAAACTTATGAAATGTGCAGCCTAAGAAAGGACAGCTGAGACCGAAACCTGCACGAGGACACGAAACAATTAAAGATAATGAAAATTGTTCAATTACATATATATGTATCGTATGAATGAGATGTGAGTAAACATGTGCGAAATTGTTGCGAAACCTAAGAAGTTTTGTTGTTAGGTGGCATTAGAAGCTTTTAGTTATCAATTATTTAATTTGAAGGGAGATCAGACACAGTTGATAGCTGAATTTTTATGCAAAATTTCCACTGTATAATGCTCAATCTATGTTATGTGTGTGAGGACCGATGAGTGAAATGCATTGACAAGAGAGTAGATCACGATGGAAAATTAATATTTCCACGTGGATTATCTCTCTCTCTCTCTCTCTCTCTCTCTCTCTCTCTCTCTCTCTCTCTAAATATATATATATATATATGTATATATATATGTATGTATATATATATATATATATATATATATGTATGTATATATATATATATATATATATATATATATATACAAATATATATATATACATACATATATATATATATATATATATATATATATATATATATATATATATATATATATATATTACCAGCGGTTATTATTCCACTTCTTCTTTATAAGTTCCCATATCCTTCGATGACGAGAGTGATTGCGCTAATCACTGTTGCGTCTTACCGGCACTCCTCATTTGTCCGGTATTTTCCTACTGCGTAAAAAGTAGTCACAAAATATATAAAAAAAACATATTTTGAAAAAGTATTCATCGTCTGCAGTTTTTAACAATTCAGATCTCATACACATATATGCGTGCGCGAGCGCACTTGTGTGGTGCTCACCAAGTACAGCCCTGACTACAATTCGATAACTTTCAGGCAGCACAATATATATATATATATATATATATATATATGTATATATATATATATATATATATATATATATATATGCATAAAACTCGATTTTCCAAATTGGGTATTATTTTGTTCGCATAATTGATTGTTCGGATAACATATCGATCATAAAAAAAGTAACCAATACGATTCTGGGACCTTTTCATATAATCTGAAATTCGGATAATTGATGGTCGAATAATCGAAGTTTCTGTGTATATATATATATATATATGTGTGTGTGTGTGTGTGTGTGTGTGTGTGTGTGTGTTTGTGTGTGTGTGTGTGTGTGTATACATGTATGTTTGTGTGTGTGTGTGCATAGGCACAAACGTGTGTGCGTTCAAGTGCATCAATGTGCGTTTATGAATGTGTGATTATTTTTCCCTCGCAAACACTCACACAATGTGGCATATATATATATATATATATATATATATATATATATGTATATTTGTGTGTGTATGTGTGTATGTATTCATGTACCTGTATGGATATATATGCTCAAACACCCGTATATCTGTAGATATTAGCTGTTATAATCATATTTGTTCAATATAAATTTGTTTTTTTCCCTGTCCCCCAAGCAATCTTTGGCCGATAGTCGGTAGCAGACGATAGATGTGTGTCGCAATCAGATCGTCCCTAATCAACAAGAGGCTAGTACTGTATTCATGAGCTTCGACTGGCACTTCATTTGCAGCCATTGATTGCGCTTTTGCTATGGCTTGATTACACCATTTCTGGCACCTTTCCTCTTGCGATTGTCTTAGCAAACAACGCATTTGCATGCAATCGGTCCACCAGCCAGTAAATGGCTACGAGTCAGAACACGAGTACTTCAGAGCTTTATTCACACATACTATCGTTAATGACTGATGACAGTTTTCAATATAACATTCTTAAACACAATATATAGATAGATAGATAGATAGATAGATAGATGCATATCTATCTATCTATCTATCTATATATATATATATATATATATATATATATATATATATATATATATGCTAGTTAATCACTGTGAAAAAAAGCATGTATTTTTAGGTTTCCGCCACAATATAAAGGCCTTTCGTAAACCGAAATAGGGCAAAGTGAAGAAGCAATTACCGTTAATTTATATGGCAATTCTTTTTCTTAGTCCCAATACCTGAATAATGGTTTTTCAGTCTGAACAATCATATTCATTGGAAAATTCAAGGAAGCGGCATACATCGAACGGGTGATCAAGTGTATGTTATGTCAGTATATGTTTCAGCGTAGAGTGGATTTATTTGCTCCACAGTGAAAGAATAGATTAACATCTATATTAATATTCATACATGCTTAAATATGAAATCAGCTGTGTTATACGGGTTGCAAAATATGGAATCGTCTGCTTGGTTCATTTCGCTGAAAATGAGCTGAGCCGGTCTAGATATTAGTGTCTATTTCTTTTCTCTTGGCGTATAATTTCAAAAGAAAATCTCCCTTTACAAACTGTATATCTGAAGAAAGCTATGGAATAGACCAGTCAAAATATTGTGGTAATGACATAAGCAATGCAAAGAATACATTCAGTAGTTCTCACCATTCTTGAAATGATTTATCTACTCTAATTGAACCTGTGGTAATGGGTGATCGAGACTTGATACTTGGGTTTTGACTTCTATGCACATATTTCACTCATAGATACAAAATATCTTACTGAAAAAAAAACACGTGCTAATTGTACAGAGCTTATGGATGTATTGATTATATGCTGTATGACAAATATATCATTTCAAAAGTTTTCCTCGATATTTACTACTGAAATGTCTCCTTCTTGTTCACCCTTCACACTGCTCGAACCAACGATACAAATAAAAAATTGTTTTCACATGATACTTTTTTATCAAGTTCTTGAACGACCAGCAATTCGAAGATAAAGTGATCATTTATAACATTTTTTAAGCAATGAAAATTGAGAGTTCGACAACTTCACCCAGTATACGAGGTGCTACACAAACGTTCATGGAACTTACGACCTGAAAAAGTTTTCACAAAGAAATAGTTGAAGATTAATAAAAAACGAATTTCTCTATCTCCAAGTGAAATGATTAGTAAATGACTGGCGAGACTGAAAATACTAGGTCTCTTGAGAGATTAACATATTAAATAACTAGCATTTTATGTAATATCAAATTGATGCATAATCAATAGTTCAAATTAATCGGACACAGTGACACTAACTGAGGATCTAATACGCTATAATAGTTCGCAAGATTAAGTTAAACCATTACTCTAATCTACATACGTTATTTTGCTCCCAATGAAGACATTTCGTACTGATATTTACTTCTCCGGTTAGCTTAGTATGACACGAGGGCTAATTTGGGGAAATATAAAGGTAGGAAAATTGTGTTAGGCCTATCTTCCAAGGTAGGACAGTCTGTCTGTCTTGAAAATCAGCCTTCGAAATCGCTCCGACATAATATGACATTGCGAATACTTGAAAGCCAGCTGTGAAAAAAACGTTTCTAACGTGACATTTAGTCTAAAAAAATGAAAACAACTTCCAAGCCTGT
Source organism: Thysanoteuthis rhombus (assembly GCA_963457665.1). NCBI lineage: Eukaryota > Metazoa > Mollusca > Cephalopoda > Oegopsida > Thysanoteuthidae > Thysanoteuthis > Thysanoteuthis major. The sequence continues at coordinate 35,586,116 of OY735213.1, read as the reverse complement.
AACTTCAGTGGCAGTTTTAAACAAAGTCCGTGAATAATGCTATGTGTATGCATTTATTACATTGCCTTGTGTATGTGTTTATTGCTAAAACTTCTTAGATCGAGATTTTTATAAAAAGGTGCGAATTGATGGCTACAATCGAAGGGAAAAACAAGAAAACAGATTTTCAAGACAGATTTCCGATAACCATATTTCTGTTGAAAGCATAGAATAGTTTACTATGCTACATTAAATCAAATTTCTCAATTTGATGAAAAGAAGTGCATATTGTAATAAAAATTATTGTTTTTTTCTTTTGTTTTAAACAAAAATCCTCTTTTTTTTTACTCTATACGTTTTGTTTTACTTCACACCATTCTTTTGTAGCGGCAAAATATTGTTTCATTTTAGATTTCTTTTCTTTAGCTTCAAGCATGCTTTGTTATTCAGACTAAGAAGGGCACTTAAATCACTGTGAGGACTTTTTTTTTCTTGCAAACATAATTGATGCGTGTGTACAAGTACGTACACGCGCACGTAAGCGGAGTCTGTTGTTATCGTTAATGTCAAAAAAGCAGCTTTGATTTATTGATCAAATAAGGATAAATAAGACAACCAGCGGCTATATTGTCTCTTTATTGTGGGGAGAGTGTCGCTTCGTTTTCTGATTATATCGGCCCTCTTTATAACCCGAAGAACAGACGCTTTTTCAAAACTATTGATAAAAACAGCCGTTAGTATCGTCGGCAATTAGATTACCTTTTCAATTTGTTATACGTGTTTACTTTCTGGTTTTTCGAAATTGAAAAGTTCGAAGGATAATGAATTTTGAAGCACAATTTTTACCTTCCAGCAAGTATCTTCCTTTTTCTTTCAACTGTGTTGTAAAATTTACGATTGAGAACAAAACATCAGATGTTTTGTATTGTAGTAGTCCGTGCGCAGGATATTTTCCATTGCCTGAAAATGCGTATAGTACTGAATCATAAATATAAAACTAGTGGCTTTGAATGGGGATCAAGTGACAGCAAGTCTCCACGATACTATTAGACAATATAACATTTTCTCCAGTGTTCGGAAAATGGCAGAATAGGTCTTTTCTTCTTTGAGAATTCGTTTTTAAGCGGACTGAAACGCGTTTCACTTGCACAGAACTATTTTTTCTTCTTTCACGACTTAATTGAGGATATTGTTGTTGGATTTGAAATATAAACTTGAAAAAAAAAATCATATTATTTTGAATGTTTTTGTTTTGTTTTTAATTTTTTTTTTTTTTTGGTTTTTTGCTTTTTGTTATTTTCTTTTTGTTTGTTTTTTGTCACGTACCACTTTCTCGTGAGGTGCCTACCACCAACAAAATCGTTCGTAATATAAACAAAACTTAACATATTCAGCATAATATGCATGTATTTTTTCTTTCTTGACATCAGTGTGCTGCCAGCAGCCCGGTTTCAAAACCATCCACCGATCACGTGATTCATTTTACGTCGTATTTTATCTCCTACAGAATTATTTTTTCTCCATAGTTTTCGTCTTTTTCTTTTCAGAATCGGATGTCTGTTGTATTTTGGAATGTCAAACTTCGTTATGAGGGAAGGATAGATGCGCAACCCCTTCTATACACATCTCATCCGGTGTCTCTGCTTACGTACCTTGGAATTGTCCTTCTTTGAATCATGCATTAAAACCGTGAACTTGATGAATTTCAGCAGCACTTTCTGATTTAGGATTATGTACATCGTTTGTTCTTCGTTTATTAATGGCTGCCACATGCTATTGATAATTATGCAACTAAACTGGAGTTGACTTTATTTTTCTACTGTAACAAGAACAAGAACAAGAAGAAAAATCCTCACTAAAAGTAGGGTTGTAAATCAATTCGTGAATTCCACATTACCCTACCGTCATTTGAACTCCCAACCAACTGATTGACAGATGGCTGTCATACTGACTGAGCTAAATTGACAAGTCAACGAAGTTTAAACCTGCTGCAGCCCGTCATGATTGATGTGTGATTTCTTGTTAAAAAAAATTAGCTGTGTATTTGACTGATGTGCATTTTCCCACATCAACTAAAACTGTCAAGATTAACACAGTATAATTTCAAGGTTTCTTCAGTTTTTAAGTGGGCCAGACGATCTATGTATGTGTCAAACGTACGGCCCCCACAAATGGAGGCTGAAACGAGGACTGAAAATACAAACATTTATTCTTTATTATGTGTATAAAAAATGTTTGTTTTTTGTTTTTAGTTCCTCCTTGGAGGAAGGTTTTTAGTGGGGCTTTAATTTACAATGTATGTTTATGGTACATTGGTCCCCTACTTTGTGTTCAGAAGTGTTCACGCTTTTTTCTTCATTTAGAATCTTTTAATAATCAATTCACAACAAAAGGCAAGAGAAGTAACTTATTAATATATCATCCTTTTTCCAAAGTTTTAATTAATCACCCCAGCACTGTCTGCAGGCCAAAGATGTTGACTACAATATAGTTTCTACTGAGTGATTAATCAGACCTGTTTTTTTTTATGAAACAGTGGCACACAGTCGACAGTAAAAGGCTCAAACGGAAGAAAAGAAAAGATTTGCAAGACAAAGTTATAAACATCAACAATTTCAATGTCACACATGCTTACACAACGCAATATTATAAATGCGTACATAAATACAAACATCAGACAATATAAAGCGTATACTGTAAATTGTACATTGTGTACACAAGGCAATGTGATTCGTATGCAAGACAGTGTAATGAACGCATATATATGACCCTGTAAATGCATGAATGAGACAATATATGCATTAATTACATTGCCTTGTATTTATGTTCTTTACATTGTCACGCATGCAATATTTACAGGCATTGCCACTGGAGTTACAGGCTTAAAAGTTCGTTGTTTGAGACATCGTGTAATATTGAAAATCGCTTTTGACGACAGGTTCCTGAGTATTTGCAATGACATGAAAAATTCTTCCTGTCCCCAATTGGGCAATTGTAAAAGTTTTGAAGGAAATAGACAGGCAGTTGTGTGACCGACCAAAGTTCAGTTTGCAGGTGGCAGATCACCGCTACTAAATATACAAGGGGCACAGAAAAAGTCAGAACTTCTTGAAAAGAACGGCATGTATTATTGATTTTTGAACAGTATTTCTCTCCAGTGTTTCTTTCATCGTATTTCTGTTGCTTTTCATCGCAACTCCCAAATTGTGTACAAAAAATATATCAATAATAATTGACAATGCTTTATTAAATAAATTCGAATCATAGAACATCATATAATTATCTAACACGGGTCCGCTATATTGGGACATCAACTCGCTTCACTAGCAATGGTCTGTGAGATCCTCTTCTGGGAAAATTGAGAAATTTTTCGATTGTTCAACTTTTATATGGGCATTGCAATAGCTATGGTTCGTTTTGAGAGACATGTTCCTTTTCTATATTTGAAGTGGATTTATATTTTTTTGAAAAATCTGAAGATTAAATATTTGTGAAACGAAGCTAAATTTGGCTCAAGGCTAAATCTACGATATTTTCAAAACAACCAAAATATTGATTTAGAAATAGTGACGGAAGGCAAATAACACTAAAGAAGTTTTCTTGAATAAATAACGTTAGGATAAAGAATTTCTTTTTTAAATGTTCAGTTTCCATCAAAATTCCTTCATAGCCGGGAGCGATATTTTTTTAAGAGGAAAATGACAAAATATATTCACTCCAGATTCTGACAATTATTATTCCACATTAATTTTACTTAGAATAGATTTGATTTGAAGAATCTACTCGGATAATATCGCTGTAATTGTTGATTGATTCTTTCTTCTTTCTTTTTCTTTTTTTTTTTTTCGTTTCTTTAATTCCATCATTTTATATTAATCTAATACAGGCGTATTTATGCAACGAACGACAAGCACACAAAAGAAGACAACAAATATTTATGCAAAAGCATAGACAAACACAAACACACACATACAAACATACACACACATATATGTATGTATGTATGTATGTGTGTGTGTATGTATGTATGTATGTATGTACAGTGAGTCATCTTGGTTCTACATCTTTACAAACGTTTCAAGAAGAAATGAGGGTCATATTTAATCAAAACAGATCGAACTATATTTATGAAAATATTACTCTGGTTTGCAACATAGGGAGCCATGAGGCCTTCTACCGAAACTTTGTGTCAGAATGAACTAAGCTTATCGAATAACAAAAGTTAATTTCGACACACACACACATATATACATACATAAATATATATATATATATATATATATATATATGTGTGTGTGTATATGTGTGTGTGTATATATATACACACACACATATATATATATATATATATATATATATATATGTATATATATATATATATATATATATATATATATATATATATATATATATATATATATATATATATATATATATATATATATATATATATATATATATATATATATATATATATATATATATATGCCTTTACATTAGATCAATGGTAGGAGTATCGCTACACGGATGCGGCTAATCTATTGGTCGCAGGTTCGTTCCCTGCAGCAGCCCCATTTTCTACGATTGTTTATATCTATTTGGGTTGTCTTGGCCATGTGATACATTGACCGTGTAATGACAGGAGATCATCTCAAATGAGTTTTTGTATAGTATAACGAAATTTATTATCATTCTGTTGGATCATATATATCCATTTCTTCATATATATACAGAGAGAGAGAGAGAGAGAGACATACATACATACATACATACATACATACTGAAGAATTATTGAATGGCTTAGATTGTTGGGGGGGGGGGATTGCCAGCGTAGTAGGACCACAGACGCCGGGGCCTATGTGCAGATTTTCCCTCCTGCCTGAGCAACGGATTATTAAGGTGGGGCCAGCTTGCCCAGGGCCAACCCTACCCTCTAAACCAAAGGTAAGCATCCTATGGTCCATCAAGATGGAATAAATTGGAAGAGGATTCTTAGGTCGTAGGTTTGACAGTAGTTTCCTTCTCCTGGCAGATGCATGCTTGCTGTTGGGATCTGCTCCCCCCCCCCCCGCTCTGGCAGGAGTATTCCAATACTAGAGCTTGCCTGTGGGTGGACCACAGGGTGTAAAAAAACCGGTTCGCTGTGATTAAATACCTACAATAGATAAAATCCGTTTTTGTTCATTTTCAGTTAGTATTTTTACAACATGAGAATATACATTATAAACTACATACATCTATCTCTGTCCATCGATATATATGATTATTGGATGGATAAGTTATATCCTACATAATGATGGAAATTTTCATAGCCAAGCTTTTTGCTGGCTATCTACAAACGACCTCTAACACTCCCTCCCCAGTGCATGTGTATGTGTTGTGCATGCACGATCGCGTATGTATGTACATTCGTATGTATATGTGTGCATTTGAAGGCCGATATTCCTATTCTGTAAACTATTCCTCAGCACTATTAGAAACCATCAACATTGTTTTCTTCAGTATTTAAGTTAGTCTGGCTGAGTGACTTTGTATGTATGAGCCAAGAGCACAAGCCACCCCAATGGAGCTAGAGGGCTGAAAATTCCATCATTCACTCTTTATATCTTGAAAAACAGTTTGCTATTATTTTTTCAACTTCACCTCACCCAAAAGTTTTTTGGATGTGATGTTCAATTTACAATGTAATTTCGTGCAAAATTGGTCCCATAATTTGTATCAGGTAGTCATCACGCTTGTTTTTTTTGTTTATTTTTTTTTTAAAATATTTTTGTAATGTTGCAAAAATCGAAAAAAGGGAATAATTCATTGATCACCCTTTTTTTTCTAATTTTTATCGATCACCCTTGTCACGGCATGCTGGCAAAAAAACGTTGGGCACGAGACGGTTTCTATTGAATGACTCACCAGATACGTCATTTAATTCATTACCCTCTCGTTCATCAGTCCCTTCCTGTATCTACGTTTATCTAATAAGTATTAAACAAAGGCATCTCTATTCTTTCGCCTTTCCTTTTTTTCTCCCCCGTACATTTAAAGCTACAACTCATCCGTAGACAGTGTATGTTCGAACATCAATACACGGTTCACACATATCTATACACAAACAAGGCTGAATAAAAACATATGCGTATACATATGTTTATAATCTTGTTTCTAGGCTGCTTTGGCGAAAATAAAATAGAAAATGAAGTAAGCAATTTTACGATCGAGTAATAAATATTTGCCAGCGCATAGACAAACAAATGAATGTATTTCTCCATAAATAGCTTCATATGTACTCGAACCGAAGTGGTTTATGAAAATGTGTACAGAAATAAATTGGATAGCAAAATGTCGTCTGCAAACTTCTAATTTTGAATAAATATTTATTTAGCTTTTTAAATTGCTCATTTCGACACTGAAGAGGAAAATTTTATTTAATATTGCTCTCTCTTTTTCGTTTTGAAGGCTTGGAAACACAGTTAAATATGAATTTTCTCTTCAGGTGGGGGAGGCTTGGGTTTTTTCGCATGGATTTCGATGGCCAATTGTGGTTTTCATGTGTGTTTATTCTTCCACTACAATTTTGGAACGCTGGAAGCTTTAAAGGCTCGAATGAAACGGTAAATCAGTCGGAGAAGATAAAGTTGTAGTCGTTTTAGTAGGAAGAAGAAAAAAGAAGAGAATGGAAGACTGAAAGAAAGAAATATACAAAGACGGGAAAAAAAGAGAAAGGATGAAAGGAATAATGAATGGGAAAAAGACAGAAAAAAAGACAGAAAAAAAAGGAAGACGGAAAGAAAGAAATATACAAAGACGGGAAAAGGAGAGAAAGGGTGAAAGGAATAATGAATGGAAAGCAGAAAGAAAAAAGGGAGAAAAAGAGAGAAAGGAAAGAGAAAAGAATGAATAGATAATTGAAAGAAAGAACAGAAAAATAAAAGAAAGAAAGAATGTGAACTGAATGACAAATTATGTTTATAAAGGAAGAAACAATCCTTGAAAGCAAAAAAAAAAGTACGAATTAACAATTATTATTTTGTGTATGTCTTTATTTAAGTTAAATGCCTGGTGGTTATCATTGGAGGTTGAGTGACAGCAAGTTTCCTCAAATCACCAGCGCCTTCTTAAGTATATCCACGGACAATTGCATCACCATAGTCCGGCCTGTGATATTACCGCTTTTATCATTAGGATAGTCACTGTTGTAATCAATGTAATTTTCATCATCATCATCATCGTCGTCGTTTTTGTTATTTTTGTCTTTTTGTTTTTTGTTTTTTGTTTTTCTGCTGTTAATTTTTGCTCTAAAATACACAGAAACTGAACGAGAAAAAGAAAGAAAAAACATAAGGGAGGAAGTTGCAATCATGATAGCAGAAAGAGAGAGAGAGGGAGAGAAGAACGACCGAAAGAAAAGGAGAAATTTAAGACAAAAAAAAATAAGGTAAGAAAAGAATGAACAAAAAACAAAGGTGAGAAATAGAAAGCTTATAGGAATGTAAATTCAGCGGGGAAGTCAACGCAAGTCGGAAGCTGAACTAAGAAAACAAAAAGAAAGAAAGAAGGAATGAAAAGTGACTGAAGGGATGGACGGGGGAAAATGAACGAAATACGAAAAAAAAAAAAAAGAAAAAAGAAAAAAAAACAGCAAGAGCGACGAAACATAAAAACGAGAAATAATGAAATTTCTTTGAAATGTATGGAAAGGGGGAAAAGTTGTCAACGTTAGAGAGGAAGTTATAATCATGTTAGTAGAAAGAAAGAATGGAATGAAAGAGAGAAAGGAATGAAATAAACTAAGACAGAAAGAAAGCTGGAAAGAAAGAAAAAGGAAGACTGAGGAAAAAAGAAAAATGATAATACAAAGAAAATTAAAAAAAGAAGGAAAAAAGAGAAAAAAAAGCAGTCAGAGTTATTGAAAAGAGAAAATAAGAGAAAATTTATCGGAAAGAAAAGAAAGTGGGGTTTAAAGATAAGTAAATATTGAAAGAAAGGCGAAAAAAACAATAATTAAAAAAAATTGAATCTGTGCCCAGACACCCGCAAGTAATGGGGATATCTTAAGTTTAACAAATATTGAAATTAAATAAGACCATGGCAGAAATTGAAAATTTATACGTATAAAAATATAACTCATTCCTCCGAAAAATAAGTCGTAAAATATGATACAAAAATTAGGGAACACATTGAAAGTAAAAAAATAAATAAATAGATAAACATCAAGAAATTATAAAGTGAAAAATATAATACAATAGACGATGATGATGACGACGGAAGGGGAGGGGTATAATAATAGTAAATTTAAATCCGAACGGATCATCTAATCCAGGCCAAGGGACCAGATCTAATTATTGGAAACTAGGAGAAAATTTCTCAGATAGTTAATGTCGCTATTCCAGTAGACCACAAAATAAAACAAGCTGCAGGGATAAACTCCACTCTTATTTCAATACCGACAGAAGATGAACTTTTATATTGTATGTATAACCAATAAAATATATTATCAAAAAAATTTTTCAGTATAATGTGTTTATTTATACAAGTTCAACATTTACTCCTAATTATGTCGAGAAAAAGAAAATCTTTTTTGGCACCCCCACCAAAAAAAGTTTTCAGGGGGGTTCAACTCACGATGATTTATGCAAAATTCGCCCCGTCTGTGTCTATGCTTGTTTTGGGAAAATAGTTTTTTTTTTCTGTAAACAAATTACTTTGGATCGTCCAAAAATTTCGAGTGTGTATTCAGAAAAATTAAACTCTGTTCATGAAAATCTTCCAAACATAACACATCTCAAATAGAAATTTCATACGAAGAAAATTGGTTAATTTAATGATTAAAGGACTGTATTTTTGATAAGTATTTGCGACTTTTTCCTTGAATAAAGTGAAAAAAATATATATGCTTAAAGGTGGCTTCTGCTTGTCTGTCAAAACAGTGCAAAGGTCAGACAACACGCCAATCACCTTCCCCTCGCCAAAGGTACTCTCGGCCTGCATAATTTCAAAGTGCATCTCAAGTTATATTTCAAGTATAGCAAACCAACAATGATACATTCCAATAAAGTTTTCGGTATATATTCATTTATGGATTAATCTATTTTATCATTATAGGTATATTTAAAAGGATTTGCAGAAACATTTTTTAAAAGATTTTTTTAGCAGAAAAGGCTACGACCGTTGGTTTGGGAATCTATTTTTTTTCTTTAATTTAAAGCAACACTAGTCTTTTCCTAAACTCAAGAAAATGATTAATTTTACAATGCCATGATTTTTATACCAACAGAGAGAGTACAAAAGAAAGAAAATTACTCGGAGGAAAAATTGATAGAAATTATCAAAAGATATCGTTGAAATGGTATGCTTACTGCAATTGCTGCCTTGAATTTTGATGATTAGCTTTTCACCAACCAATGTGATGAAACATTACATCCAATAACTTCGTTTCCAGTAATATTATTATATTAAACGTAAGTAATCACAAATCAGTCGAAAGAATGACTCGATAAAAAGTCTCTGCATTTGATTTAACAACTGTGTTAGTTTCATTGTTCAACACACAACACAAAATGAAAAAAAAAATTTCTCAAGTCTTCATGGAAAGCAGTGAAAATTTCACACACGTTAAATTGAAAATCAAAATACAATACATTGCTTGAAACTTTGTTTTGAGAGTAGACAAGGGAGACAATAAAATAAACATAAGGTTAAAGAAAATATATTATTTTTCAGCTGGTCTCCCATACATGCAAGTATCTATGTCATATATTGATTGATATAATCATATTAAAAATCACTGCAATATTGGATTTTGTTGAACTTTACATTTCTGGACCATTACAACATTTTTTCAATAACGACGTTTCATAAGTAATTACGGAAAAAAGGATTTTAAAATAGTAAGAAAAAACATTTAGCCATAAATCAGAAAAAAAACCTTTAAAATTATTTTGAGCAAATATATTTTCATTTTTTGTAGGACCCTGAAGTCTACAACATATTTTGATAAAAGAAAGCAATTACAAACTTTCTAAAACAATGATTTGATTTTAGTTTCCAATTTGGGGCATATTTTCAATATCTACAGGAGAGGTTTCGAATATGATTTTAACTTCTTCTGGACTTATCATCAAGAATGACAACTAATTTCAATAAGCGTAAGATATTTCATGGAGATTTCATAAAACTAAATAAAGTGTGCGTACGTGTATATATATTTGTGAGTTGTTTGGAAAGTTTTTCCTTGCTTTTTTTATTAAGATATATCGTAGTCTCTAGGGTCCTGCAAAAAAAAGAATTTCTCAATAAATAGATGCATTCATAAATTGAGTGCCAAATTTTATTGAAATCCTATGAATGGATCATTTTTAGTAGATTTTCGAAATCTGTGTTTAGCATTAAAAAATATCTATGCGTCAAATCATTACGTCTCTAGGTTAACATAACATAGGCAACTCCTCCGAAACGTCCAGTTCTGAACAACAGATACAAATAATTTCAAAATCAGAATTTTCTCCAATCATTCTTCTTACGAATCACAAACAGATTTATTACAATAAAATTAATTTACAAAATAGTTTTGGGCGTTCTTGCCCCCGTTATTTCTTCTTTAGAAGTGCATGGAGGTAACTGCTCTTTAACATCACTGTTGTCACTGTTTTATAGAAATAAAAGTATTATATATATATATATATATATATATATATATATATATATATATATATATATATATATATAACCTCACTTTTAGAGTGTCTTTATTTCTTTCTCTCTCTCTTTCTCTCTCTCTCTCTCTCTCTCTCTCTCTTTATCTGTATCCCCTTTCTTTTTCCCTGTCGCACTCTCGTCTTCTAATTCAAATAATCTTGTTATGACTCTCAACCTTCTTTCTCCTTTCTGAACTTCTTGGCAACAACCTTCTTCTCCACCCACCCAAACACTGAGCGCACCTCCTCGACCCATTCCAACCTTCTGTTGTTCTCTCTTGCCGCTGGTTGGTGCACACCACATCCGTCCCACCCCTGTCTTTGTTTTCACTTCCCTCTTCATTATGATAATTATTGATTAGCTTTCTCATCTCCGCCGCGGTTGTACGCCGCTGTTGCCATTACAGCCAATAACAAAACCTCTTAATATTGCTGCTGCTGCTACTACTAATAATAATACTACTACTACTACTAATACTACTACTACGACTAATACTACTGGCTACGACGTCACTAGTGACTTAACGTCGTTTTTAAGCTACGTATGGTGAAACTTCGATATCATTATCTTTACAATTTCCTTTCGTTTTTTTCCCCACGACTGGTGTAATTTTCCCCGAAACGTCAATTAATCATTATGTTTCCTTGTTCACACCAGGTGTATGGTGAGTATCAATAAAGGTTGAGTGACAACAAGTCACAATACTCCCTAGTATTTCAGTTGTTTTAGCTGTCCAGTCATTTGGATGGTCCCGATATCCCTGGGATTTTCAATACTTTGAACCTTTTCGCAAGGTTCTTATGACTCGACCATAGTGCTTCAACCATGATGGGCATAACTTTTACTTTCATGTTCTACATTTTTTTCTGTTCTTTTGCAAGGTCGATACTACTACTACTACTACTACTACTACTACTACTACTAATAATAATAATAATAATAATAATAATAATAATCATAATAATAATGTCCCTGGCGCTGTTCCCATTGACGCAACATAAACCATGTTCGGTGCCTTTATTAGGTCTTAGGCCAAGCCCTGGTATTTTTCAAGTTTTTCACTCTCTTTCGTATCCACTTTAAGGTACAGTCATGTCTATGATATGGCAAGTTGTATTTTCTTTTTACACTGCTAGCATATCTGATCTTCTTGCTTGGATAAGGTGGTCGCTTTAGATGTCGAAGTTCCAGAATAATTCATGGTTTCTACTTTCTAGGACAGTCTCTTCTTTGTGATAGCACTATTTGTTTACAATCCCAAAGTCGTGTGCATAGTTCCCAAGGTATGACTGACGCTACTCTGTCTTACCTGATCTTGTGCTCCTTCTTCATTATTTTGCTGCGCTATTTTCTGTCTTTGGAATTCTCAATGGAGTCTTTTTGTTCCAATTCTTCTTTCCTTGTTTTTATTACTACCTATATTTTTTTGTTTTGAGCATTACTTTTCATATCACCTTCCCTGCATCCTTGCATATGCCTCTCCAATCCGATTTTAGCCTTTGGGCTCCATCTTCAAAGCTGATGAGCCCTCTGTCGCCTTATCTTTTTTCACTTATGATTTGTGTCATATCTGGGCCGAAAGTCCTTGTGCATCGTCATACGTTTCCCCGGTTCATTATTTGGAGATCATCCTTTGTCCATTCAAGAAATGATCCCGTGTATGGTACCACAGCTCCTGTTCATGCATTCATTTCTTTCATTGAATTTCGCTTATTAGCTTAGTTTTTAATATTTTTCTCATTCTCCTAAGGTATTCATTTTTTTATCTCCCTTTTCATCCCTTCTTGTTTTATATGGTCACATTCGAGAGCAACCAAGAATTTGCATTGGCCTTGTATGGCTAATGCTCCAATGGTTTTGTTGTCTGGTAAGTCTATTCCCTCGACCATCATAATTCTTCCCTGTGCATTACCAATGACGCACGTTTTCATGGTTAGAACAAATAGTTGTGGTGACAAAGAGTATGTCTGGAAATTTCCTCTCTTCATACTTACCTCAGCTAAGCTTTCTCCTGCAGCTGTCAAATCAACTTTCAAGTTTTTCATAAAATTGGCTATGAATCCCACTACTGATTCACTAATCTTGAATATCCAGCTTTGAAGGATTGTTTGCTTTTTTTTGTGATCAATCTAACCCATAGCAACATTTTTTCCCCTTCCTTACTCCCTTCAGAATCACCTGGGCAACGTAGAGCTAATTATTTGCTCTTATGTTTTTTTTTATGAATCCTTTTTTGTTTTTCTGGTAAAAGTCATCATCTTTCTATTCTCCCTGCTATCTGTCAAGCTCTGATTTTCCGCAAAAATGGTAGGTGCGTGATTGGTCTATAATTGCTTGCCTGATTTCCAGTAAGTGTCACGTAGTATAGTGAATTTCTTAAACCAATATCCGTGGATAACACCAGGTCCTGGTGCGTCCAAGTTGGCTATTTTCCGGAAAGTGTTTTTAGTGCAGGTGTATTTAATTTTAGTTTTTCCCTTTCTCTATGCCTCGGTGTTCATTCATTTTGTTTTATTGTGTCTCTCATGATATTGATATTATGTCGCCCAAGAAGTGTCATTTGTGTCCACGGCGTCTGGTTTTATGCTCTGTCTTCTTTCTCCTTTCAAATCTTTTTAGAACTTTCTTCCGCTATTTTGGAAGTGTGGTTCTGTATGCCTGGCAATCATTTGTTTGTATCTCTTTAGTCTTGCTTCTTTGCCCAATCATCTTTGGTGTATTTCTTCCAATGTATAGTCTCAACTTTCTTCCGAATATCTAAATCATCTGACTATACATTTTCGATCTTTTAATTTCAAAATCATCTTTTTCAACTCATTTGATTCTAACGTTTTTGGTACGATTCCAAGTGCACTTATTGTTGCAACGATCCAGCTTTCATATACAACAATCTTCTATTTCTTTCCAATTTTTATTTCTGTTTCCTTCTAACTCTGTGGTCAACTATGTCCACGATTTTGCCAGTCATTTTTTTTATTTATTCACTTCTGTCAGATTTGACGATCTTGCTTCAATGGGATATTCAGTCTGGATGTCAAAATTCAAGTGATTTCTACTTTCCACTGTGGTCTCTCGTTTGAGCTGATAAGATTTTGCTTACTGTGCAGTGTACAGCTGGGCCAGTTAACTACATTCACTGATTGGGTGTTTCCAGTCTGCTTTCTTCCTCCAAAAAGGCTATTCTTATAGGCTTTTCCAATTTTCGACTGTCGTCTGTCTTGATACATATGTCCTTGACACCAAAGGTCAAAAGAAATTTTATTCGACCTTCGAAGGAAAATTCGTTGAAAAAATGGAACTCGATAAATTCTTTGTATTTATACTTCTCACCCGAAGTGGACTCTGGTTCCACATGAAACCTTTAACTCCTAAAAACACATAATCACACAGCACACACCACTGAAAATGGGAATACATCCCGAAACATATCTGGACCATTAACAACAACAACAGAATATCTACGGATATATAAACCTTACCTCAAAACACTTTACTCCCGAGTCTGTCTCACTCTTTACAGTCCATATTATATATATATATATATATATATATATATATATATATATATATGAACTCATTTCAAGAGTGCAAATACTGAAGAGAGTTTTGGAAAAGACTTGCTGTCACTGAATCTCCAGTGGAAATCACTAATTACTACTGGTATGATGAGCAACAATCAAAAAACCGATAAAATTAGGAAAGAATTAATTGAAACATTGAATGAGTTAGGTTTCAAAACCCAATTGAAAGAGGTGAACATGTTAGGCAAAAAACTTGACCGAAAAAATTTCTTCCAGAAACTTTTCAAAGAAGAAAATGACAAAACAATTTATATTCATGCAGGTTTAAGCCAACGACCTAACATTATCAAAAATGGCAGCATCCATTGCAAAAAAGAATCTAAAACAATTACAAAAATAAACAAATGTTTGACATAATCATAGAATCGAAATAAAACAAGAAAAAGAGAATAAATTCCAACTGCATAAATGCTCAACTAAAAGACAATAGCACCCAGAACAGCGTGATTTGGAAAGCAATCGTAAACTCCATTGAAGAACCAAGCAATAGAAAATTCTACATAGGAGCCTTAAACACTGATTTCAAAATAAGGTTCAATATCATCAGAAATAATTCAACAATGAAGGATACCAAAATGAGACAGCACTGCCGAAAAACAAATCCAAGTATAAAAAAAAACAAAAAAACAGACAAAAACGTCCATAATAATATGGGAACAACAGCATGCAAAAACAATTACCAAAAATCCCCATTTACTTCAATGGCGGCTTTTTAGCTCAATGGTAAGAGCAACGCCGCGTTGAAACGGCTGTCCTATCAGTTGCAGGTTCGATTCCTAATTTCTTCAATTGCTAAATTCTATTTACGTTGTTTAGTTCGAACGGTATATTCACCATGTAATAACGGGAGACTATTTCAAATAAGAGTTTCAATAAGATATAAGGCAATTTATAATCATTCTGTCAGATCATATATCCGTTCCTTAATAACCTAGATATACGCAGACACATCAATAAATCTGTGACATAATGATGAAAGAAAGAATTTTTTCCACGATAAATATGCAATTTGTAACATAATTTTCTTCCATATCAAAATACTTACACATATATATGCACACACACACACACACATACACTTTATTCCGATGGATACTCACGACAAATCTGCCTCGTGATAAATTTACGACACAGATTTTGCAAGCCCACGAATTTACTAAATACTGATTGTTGGGCAGAAGTTGTGCAATAAAGATTTCCTGTGAGAAGTGGACATGTGTACCTTAAAAATTAGCTTTCACGATTGTTGTATAGAAAGATATGAACATGTATACAGATTAACATGCTCATAGATAGATAGTTCGATAGATATGAACAGACTGAAAATATCCTTTTCAAAGAGTCATTGACATTCTAAACCTGGCCTGGACAATTGAACTACTCCTCTCTGTTCTCGATGTGCTTGAAACGAAAATTCGGAAAATTCACTCTTCAGCCTTTGTCAGATATATTACCAGTAGGAGGGAAAACCTTATTTTCCATAGATAGATAGATAGATAGATAGATAGATATGAACAGGCTGAAAATATACTTTTCGAAGAGTCATTGATATTCTAAATCTGGTCCAGATAATTGAACAACTACTTTCTGTTCTTGATGTGCTTAAAACGAAATTTTAGAAAATTCATTTTTCAGCCTTTGTCAAATGTATTACCTGTTGGTGAGAAAACCTTATTCTCAATAGAAAGATAGATAGATAGATAGATAGATAGATAGATAGATAGATATGAACAGGCTGAAAATATACTTTTCGAAGCTATCATTGATATTCTCAACCTGGTCCAGACAATTGAATTACTTCTTTCCGATCTCAGTGTGCTTAATACGAAATTTCGGAAAATCCATTTTTTCAGCCTCCATCAGATGTATTATCTGCAGGAAAGGAAACTCAATTTTCCAAACGGTGATAGATAGATAGATAGATAGATAGATAGATAGATAGATATGAACAAACTGCGGTAGTTACGAACACATCAATGGGGTTGAAGAAGCAATGCAAACTCGGTACGTAATTCGAGAAACAAGCATGCATACAGTCATTCAAGCTCAAGACATGAATTTGTAAATTAAGTGAGCCAGCCAATCACCGCCCCAACACACATTTGCTCCGTGTGCAGTGAAGCGCAGGAATTTGCATCAAGAGCCAGGAGACTATGGCAGAAATTGTAAACTGCCATTTTCCACCATCACATCTCAAAGATGCGCCAATCGTCTGCGGCCACTCAGCCCACCCTGGCCGGTACTTCATTCGGTTTACTCATGGTCGACCAGTCAGCTTTTTATGCAAAGCATCCATTGTCGGACGGGTGTCATATTCTCTTTCTTTTGTGCGCTCACTAATTTCATTTGTTATGAAACGAGTATGAAAACTATAGAACGCCTTAGAGTTTCTTTTATTCTTATTTTTATTTTTTTTGTATTACGCTGAATTGACCGATGAATAGGACAAGCCCCGCTTAGAGGTTTAATTGCCGCAAACAGCGCTGCCGTGGACAAATCCCGCCAGATAACAATGGTGTTACGAGAATGGCTATGAGCAATGGAAAAGAAAGAATTAAAAAAAAACGTTTCTTGATTGGAGGTTGGTCGACTACGGAAGATGTGGTGATAGAGCAAGCCTCTGAGCCTTGGTGTGCGCACTTCCCGCTGGGATAACCCGAACCACAAGGAAGTTGTTCGTATCAAGCTTCAATCCTCCCCCTTCTTTTCAACGACTTTCGTCTACCCCTCCCTTTCTCTCTCTCTCTCTCTCTCTCTCTCTCTCTCTGTCTCTGTCTCTTCTTTTCCCTCTCGTTTCTTTCTACTATCTCTCTCCTACATGATCAGTCTAGTTTATTCATGTTCTCATATCTTTTCCTCTTTCATCTATATCACTCCCACTTCTCTCTCACTCTCGTTTGTCCTCACCTTTTTGTTCTCACTTGGTCTCTTTCTTTTTTTTTTACTCCCTCTCTCTCTCTTTCTTTTTCTCTTCCTCTCTATCGTTTATTTCTACTTTTTCTCTCTCTCCTGTTCCTTCATTTTAGTTCATTTATGTTCTCATACTCTGTTTCTCTTTCATCCAACTTTCTCCCCACATCTCTCTCATTTGCCCCACTTTTTTGTTCTTATTCACTCTCTTTCTTTCTCTCTCTCTCTCTCTCCCACCACTCTCTCTCATTTCCTTCTACTTTCTTTCCCCTATTTGATCACTTAAGTTTTTTGTTCTCATCTTCTTTCTCTTTTATCCATCTCTTTCCCCGTCTCTCTCTCTATCGAACCCTCTCTCTAACACTCACTCTTGTTCGCAGCCTACTTTTAGTTCTTACTAGGCCTCTTACTCTTTTTGTACTCTCTCTCTCTCTCTCTCTCTCTCTCTCTCTCTCTCTCTTTCTCTCTCTCTCTCTCTCTCTATATATATATATATAGAGAGAGAGAGAGATTCTTTTTGTCTCTTTCTCTCTTGTTTGCTTTCACTTACATCTAGCTCGTTAACATTTGCGTCGTCTCATCCCTCTGTCTTTCTTCTCCCTACTACCCCCTCTCTCTCATTTGCTTTCACTTTCCTATTCATTCTCTTTCTCTTGATTCAGTTCTCCTCTTTTTTCCTCTTCCATCCCTCTTTTTCTTTCGTTTGCTTTCATTGACTCTCCCTCTCTCACTCGTCCACTTCCAGTCAGTTACACTCCCCCTCTCTTTTATTTCCACATCCTCTCTTTCTCGTTTGTTTCCACCTTCACCTTTTTGCTCGTTCTCTCCTGTTTCCTCTATATTTTTCCTTCATTCCCCCTCCCTTTCGTTTGTTTTCGCTTTCCCTCTTCTTTTATTTCCCCCTCCGCCTTCTCTATTTATTTCTTCCATTTATCTATGCTCTCTGAATATTTTCTTGCATTTTAACTCCTGTGTCTTTCTATTTCATAATGCGTTTGTTTATACTTTCACTTTCACTTTTGAACATGCTAAGATCTTTTTTCAATTTTTCGATTGTGAATGATTACTAGGTATCTTTTCAGATCATACATTAGAAGATACAGCCTATAAAACGCTTTGGTTACATAAGTCTTGACAGGTTTATCATTTTTTGCCAATACTTTTAAAAGATAGCATAACCCTTCGCTAATGAAGAAGTGTCTTACACGGCACCCAAGTCGTATCATCTAAACATATCATCGTTGAAGTTTGCTTCTAACACGCAAAACATTTCTTTCCATCACACCAAAAATGCTTTGCAAACTACAGCTGTTATTCACTCAAAATCTAATCAGTTGTATCCTGCCAATTGCTGCAGCTTATAATCTTTCTGTAAAACTGCTCAATTAGCTACCACTCTTCAAAGTACTTCACAGACATAGTGGATAGTCGTAGGTCTTAACTGAACACTTATCAATCAGAATTTTTCTCCAAATTTAGACATTTTGTGACCCTTCGTTCTCCAAGCATTTCCTTTGTTTTTTTTTGTTTTTTTTTTGGTTTTTTTTACAAAGATGTCGATGATAATTCATTCTTGACTTCATCATCATCAGTCTTTTAACGTCCATCATTGGACATAGACCTTCCCCAGGATTCGCCACTTATCTCTATCATGGGTGCCAAGGAGCCAGTATTCTCTGAATTTGTACCGTTGATCTCTCCCTCTTGTGTTTTGCCGGCCTCAGTTTATCATTTGATGTCCATCGGTTGTCTTTCATTCTTGCAACATGGCCTGCTCATTGCCATTCGAGTTTTTTTAATAGATTCTATGATGTCCCGGACTCCTGTTTCCTTCTTTATATACCTTGCTGTCTTGTGATCTCTCCATGTAAGGTTGAGCATGATTCTCTCATGTGCACGTTGCATGCTTCTCAGTTTGCAGGCCTGCCTCTTGGTTAGATTCCATGTTTCAGCCCCATAAGTGACTATCGGGATAATGCATTGGTTGTATACTCTTCTTTTTAGGATCATTGGGATCATCTGGTTTTTGAAAGTTGAGCTTGCTCTGTCGAAGGCTTGCCACCCGAAAGCGATTCTTCGCTTGATTTCCTCCTCTTTTGAGGATCTCATGGGGATCCGGTGTCCGTGGTAGATGTAGTGGTCTATCTTGCCGAGTTTTGCATCTTCTATCTTGACATTTATGCTTTTATTCTCAACATGATTGTTGCACATGATTTTCGTTTTATTGAAGTTCATGTGTAGGCCAACTTAATATTTCATTACTTTTGCTTTTATCTCAACTCATTGTACGGCTGTTGATAAGCAGTGCATATCGGAAATAAAGGATAAGCATCCGACAAAATTCCAACTGGCATCCCTCTTCCTCCGCAATCTGCTCTGCCTGTCTAGAGTAGTTGCCGTACCGATTAGGCCACGAAGACCAACTGGTTACAGAAGGTGATGCCCTTTGTTCTATCTCTGACGAAATGCGGGGAATAATTAAGAATAATGCTACTAGGTCATTGCCACATCACGACCTAATTCTGTCCTAATTTTGTTTTTCTTTGAAAAAAAAAGAATAATTATCTTCATTAAACATATTTTGACTATCCATTCGTCAATTTGAGTTTCTAGGCAGAAAGCACTTGACTGGAAGTAAATGATCATCCTAAATATCTTATGTAAACGGAAATTCACTCCTCTGCAGTATTCTTCGCGCTTGTGTGCAACTATAAAAACACATAATTATCTGGATTTAGAATGGACACTGATTCATTAAACGCGTAAACCAACGGTAAAATTAAATGCTGAAGGCGGGCTTTTGAAACCGTGTTCCGATCACATTAAATGCACATTGCTTTTATTCATTCCTCAATTAACGATTGAATCCGTCAACCATGAAAGATACTGATAACCAGCTTAAAAAGTATACAATTATCTTGAGAAAATACTACCGTTTTAAGGTATGAATATTGAGGTATATCATATGAATAGCGTAACTGTTATCAGCACAGAAAATGAAATCGGCGAACCGAGTTCGGATTTCAGTTGAAGTTGCTTATGTTCACTTGGTACTCATATTCTTCGGAAAGGTTACGACAACCCTGCGCTCTACACCATCTTCAGATATCTTTACAAAAAATGTCCTGTTCCTGGTATGCCACAAGTATCGACGGAGAAAGGAGCAGTTCAGTGATCATCTGGTAAATCATTCTTCCATAACTACTCCCCAGGTTCTAATAAATATTTAATGTTGTTACGCCAATTGACATCTTTCATAAGGGTCAACATACCTTCTTCATCAAGTTCATAGTAGTTTCTCAGTATATCTGATCGGTCCCTGTCAAGGTTGGCTATAAAGGGGATAGCTTTTCAATTCAAGTACCTGGACAGGTGAGGTAGCTATGAAAGAGTGCTTTACCAGAGTTTCCTCTCTCTCTCTCTGTCTTCATCAACCATCGGAATAAGGTCAGTGACGAGACATTCTGTTAAGATATCTAGCGGTCAGATAGAGTGCATGTAGAAGTAGATTTGTAACTTTGATAGTCTGAGTGAGTAGTTGCGATGAAAAGCAACGGAAACAAAGATACTACGTAAAAATCAATAATTGTTGACAATGCTCTATCAGATAAAAAAAAATGAATCAGGATAAGAAGAATTGATTAGAGAAGAATACAAATGGTAAAACAGGTTTTCTCTTCGGAGAATTCACGTGACGCTGAAACATTTACTTTAAGATAGTTGTGCTGATAGTTCAACTTTCCCAATTGTCTCCCTCAACATATCCTTTTCACAGATCCATCTATGGTTCCTATCTACCTTCAGTGTATATAATAATTTCAATATGTCTGCAAGAAAATATACATTTGCACTTGAATTGCTTTATTCTTCCAATAATCTATTTTAATCGTGACAGAAAAAACTTACGTCATTCAAGGAGATAAAATGGACATAGATTGAAATTCAAAACTAGATTTTAACGTTATTGTAACACTCAGAACATAGGCATACCTTTATACTGCTTTTTTTCTAAAAACAGCACATTGCCATCTGCAAAGAGTGATACAATTGTGTCGGGTAGAAAAGAATGGTTGGATAGAAAAACATTTTTTAGGGATTGCCCTGGTTTGCACAGTTCTTCGTAACTGAAAAAAATGGTGTTCTTTCAATTGGTATTCGTGAATAGAATAATTAGATAACTAACTATTTGAAACCAGAAGTTGCAAATTGCTTTTTGTTTTCTTTACGGAATTTGATACATATAGTTTGTGCTCTTCCAATATGAAACGGAGCACTCTAGTAGATGAGGAATATATGCGAAAAATAAATATATAGCTTAAATTACACCTTACTGACCGTCCAGTTCCGTGGAGTAGAGAGACAATACCAGCCTCCGGGTCTGAAGCTAAGGTTTCGATCCTGCTTCGGGATAATGGATAGTCTATAGCCACACTGAAGAGTTGCAATACAACGAAACAGCTCTCTGTGGATGACACAATGATATATATATATATATATATATATATATATATATATATATATGATGTGCTACTCCAAATTTCGGCGAAATTATACAATGTTATCAAGCCGAATATATTTGGGGTTTTGTCGGTACCTTTTGGGTTAAATTTTTTTGTCAGTCATTATCTAAATAGCAAGCAAGGAATTGCTTTGAAAGGAATAGTGGAAAATGTCTTTTTCGTGGTAAAATCATCAGAATCATTTTTTTTTTGTCTTTTGTAAATAACATTTATGATATAAACTATATGCAATATTCGTGTATATAATGTATGAACTACTTTGATTATTCGTAAATAGCAAAGGTAAATTGTAGAATTTTCACACATCCTACTTGGAATGCCAGAAATATGAAATCAAAGCAACGACCAACTTACTTTTGCTCATCCATTTAAAAGGAATTCCTTAATACTCAGCATTACTCATTATTGATTTTTTTACAAATATTTCCTTCCGTCTTCGTTTTAGTTGCCTTTCATCTGAACAACCTAGACTGTTACATATTAGGTCAGTGCAAAAATAACAGGTTTTTCAACACCAACTTAAAAGCAGTATATCTCAGCTTAGAATAAAATATTAATCGATAATATCAATTGAACCTTCAGAATTTAAACATTTTCGCTAACTAGAAGCAGGTTCATTTATTCCGAAAGCATAGAAAACTGTGACCCTGGAACCAACGAAGACGTTTAAAGTCGTTGTTCTGTTGTTGAAGACATTGAAAACTATCATAGTTTTCCAATTTGGTACAAATGTTGAACAATTATGGAATGGTAAACGTTTAGTTCCTCTGCAACCTCTTTAGACGTTTTACGTTAGTCTGCCCCAATAATGACCTTCAGTCACAGAAAGACGTCCACGTTTTTCAAGGCTACCGCCTCCGTTTCGAAATTTTGGGAACCAATGTTGAGCTGTAGGATCGTTAACGGTTCCTTAGCTAAATACCTGGTTGATATTGCCAGAAGTTTCTGCTGCTTCACAACTCATTTTGAACTCATACGACAAATTTGCTTGAATTTGCTTTTTTTCTTTAATTTGATAGCCTCGAATACACCGTAATAAATCGTGAAAAGAAAACGTTCAATACTCTATTCCAAAATAAGTATCAATAGAATATCAGAAACTGCAATTATTTTTCACAAACCAAATATTCTATAAATATACCATTTGATTTCTTGTTTTCATTTCAGTTTTTTTTTTTTTGGCGGGGGGTCAACTCCCTTTGAGTACAAAATCTAAGTCAGACTTTGTTTGGGGGTTGTTTTTTTTTAATGAATAGATAGATGGATAAAAATGTAGAATAAAAAAAATCTCTCTTTTTTAAGCTATCGAGTTATGTATTATCTGGTTGTATTTTAAGTTAACTATGTGAATTTACCAAATTACTGACATTCAGAGCCCAAAGTCATTCAGAATCTGAACGCTAGTAATTTTCCTGCAAAGAATCAATGTTTCTGTCCTATCTTGTGATTGAGACAGTTTGAGATTTATCCCACCGATGCCAGAGGTCGGTGTTCGTATTGAGATGAAATCCAATATTTCCGAAGCAAATCTTCCATGCAAGCAGGCCCTTCCCACTTGGACGTTTACATAACACAATCTTCCTTCCCTCCAATATCCCCAACGTACTAAACAAAGAAAAATATCAATAGTTGTCATCAAATCCTGATAGTTTGCCAAACGGAGATATATTCAGACGAGGAAACCATAAAAACACAGTTAGACACACACTTATATAAGTGGTTACTTGGCCGTCTCCAACAATCATTGTTGTAATTCACATTAGGAATGACAACAGAGCCCGGACTAAGCTTCCGCCATAGCCTCCATCGAAACCAGTATTATTAGTTTTATTATTGCTACCATTATGGGTCTCCTTCTCTGAGGTCAGTTGCTGCTGTATTCTATCTTAAGAGGTAATGGGTTTATTTGAGTAATTTTCTGCCACACTGCCTCTTTATTGGTCTAATTTGTGCATTTCTTACCGGGCAAATTCCGAGGTCGGCCTATCTCTAGTATTTGACAAACACAAAGCCGTGACACGCCTGACTGATTTGCAACTCACTTAGGAGATTGAATTGAGCGACACGCCTCTGCTCGGCCGAGTTTTGAGAGTGACGGGAAGTAAAAGATTCCAATAGACTGTCGATTAGTTAAAGAGTGATAGGGGAATGTATTGATGGAATAGAATAAGTAAATGAGAGTGGGAACCAGTGATCGATTGAGGAAGTGGGAGGAGAGACAGACTAAACAGACAAAGGAGGGGGGAAAGAAGGGTTAGATATAAGGGGGAGGGGTGAGTGAGTGAGAGAGAGAGAGGGGGAGGAAGAAAAGAGATGAATAAGAGGGAGAGGGAGAGAAAAGAGGATAGAGCAGGCAAAGAGAAAGGACGTGAAAGTTGAAACACATTGTCGGAGAAAGAGAAAAAAAATGAGAGGGGACGAAAGTGAGGAAGAGGGAAAGAGAGGAGAGGAGAAAGAAAGAAACGAGGGAATGAATAAAGGAAGGGTCAAGTGACATAATGAGAAAAAGAAAGAGTTAGAGGTGTGAGGAAAAAATTAGAAAGTAGTAAAGTGAGTGAAAAAGAGGAGAAGGAGGAGGAGAGAAGAAAATAAGAAAGCCTCTAACAGAGGGAGGAGGAAGAAATAAGGAAGTGAAAAGATGAGTGTGTCAGAAAGAGGGAGAATTAGAAAGAAAGAAAAAAAAGAAAGAAAGAACTGAAGAAGTCAGCAGAAAAATGACTGCTTGAAAAAGAGTGAACAAGTAAGATGAAAGAGAGAGAGAGAGAGAGAGAGAGAGGGACGATAATTGAAAGAAAGAAAAAGGTAAAGAAAAAGAAGGATGAAGAAGAGAATAAAGTGAAAGACAAAGCGAAAAGACAAAAATGAAGATGAAAACCGAAGAAAACAAGAGTAGACAATGGTAATAAAGATGAGAGACTAAAAGAAGAAAGAAAAGAAGATGGGAAAGAACAAAGGCAAACAAAGAAGGAAAAGACCAAGAAGTAGGCTAGTGAATGAAATAATGAATGAGGTTGGAACAAATAAATGAAAGAGGAACAAGAGGTGAATGAAAACAAGTGAGAGAGAGAGAGAGAGACATGAGAAGAAAAATAAAATGGTCTTGTGGCATACCAAGTTAAGCTTACTAAATATCGAGAAGGGAAAGATGAACAATTCATAGAAGAAGAAGAAGAAGAAGAAGAAGAAGAAGAAGAAGAAGAAGAAGAAGAAGAAGAAGAAGAAGAAGAAGAAGAAGAAGAAGAAGAAGGAACTGAGGGAATAAAAACAAAAAAAATAAAAGAATTCAAACTATAAAAAGAAAGGAGAGAAATTCTTTATGGAGTCTAGCAAGAAGCTAGAATGGTCGTTGCAGTGACGAAGAGAGGCGAGCTAGATTGATGACAATAAAAAGACCTGACGATGAAAGGGAAAACGAGAAGTTGTGTTCCTTTCCACTAAAAACGGCAATCCCTGGAGACACCATCGGAATACAAGCCACATATCTATATATTCCCCGCCGTCTTCGCCGCCGCGTTCACTTTCTTTACGATCGTCTCACCAACCAGCTCCGATCACAAGACATTTACTCCAACTGCAAGCCACCACGGTCTTCTTGCTCTTGTCTACGAGACATACACATAACATACATACAGTTTGTTAAATCAACCACACAAGACGATTTACATATCAATTTGGGAGGGAAAAAATGATTAAAGTTTCTCCCGAACGGTAACCACGCGCCGATAGCGAGATTTGTGCGAGACTACGTGAAAAGAGAGGAAAGCAAATAATGAAAAAAATTGGTTGGGAGGGAAGACGGGGGAGACGGCATAAAACAAGGGAATGAAGCTGGTAAAGGGGAAAAAAGTGAGATTTTGGTTGGGGGTCAACGCAGAAGGCTGGTAGAAGACGAGGTTGAAGTATAAGGACATAAAAGTGACGCTGGTGAGACATAATAACATAAAAAGAGAGAAAACCCAAAATAAAGATTTAGAATGTACACGAAGATGTCCAAAGATACACACTTACACATCTACACACACATATAAACACGCACGTGTACACACATAATGGGCCCAAACGTACCCATGAGAGTGCATACACGCACACATGTATAGTCACACATGCACACAAATGCAAACAATGAATACACACACGTTTATAGATAAACTCAAAAATATACTTTACTAAAACATCAACACTAAGGTGCCAAAAAATCAGATACTCACAAAGATATATACGTACACACATGTAGATAGATTCATACGTATACTGGCAGACGAAGAGGAGATAGGAAAGGCAGAGAGGAGGAAAGAGAGAGTGAAAGAAAAAAGTGAGAACGAATGAAGACAAGAGAGAGGAGAAGAGATGGAGGAGGGAGAGCCTTTGGAAGAGAAAAAAACGTAAGAAGATTATGAGAAGGAGGGAGAATAAAAAATAAGCGAGAGGGGAAAAGAGTGAAAGAAAAATGTGTGCATGAGAGGGGACAGAGGAAAAGAAAAAGAGAAAAATGGTTGCAGTGGACAAGGAAAGAATGAGGAATTAGAAAAATTGGGGAGGGGTCGAAGGAAAGGAATGAAAATAAGAAAATGAATTAGGAGAAGTAGGAGGGGGAATATAAAAATGAGAAGACGAAAAGGAAGAAGAAGAAGAAGAAGAAGAAGAAGAAGAAGAAGAAGAAGAAGAAGAAGAAGAAGAAGAAAGAGGAGAAGAAGAAGAAGAAGAGAAAGAGGAAGAAGAGAAAGAGGAAGAAGAAAGGAAAGAAGGGAGAAAGTAAGAGAATGAAGGCAATAATAAGAGAAAAAAGGAGAAGAAAGACGAGTAAGATATATTGATTGAATAACTGAGGTGGGGGAAGGAAGGGAAGAGAGAATGGGAAATAGAAGGGGGGAAGTGAAAGAGTGAGAGAGCGAGGTCAGAGGAGGGGGGGGGCAAGGAAGGAATACGCGTAAATATCTATCTGTACACATACAAACACACACATGGCAATATTCGTAATCTTACTTCTGCGAACGAACTCGCAGAGGATCAGCAAGATATTGCCATCCCGTATTTACATCGGCAAAATCACAAGAAGAAACTCAAAAGGAAAGTGTTATTTTTCAGTTGAACCCGAAGCTAATTAACTTAAAAAGGGCAGAACAGAATCGAAATTCTTTGCTAATAAATTGTATATCGGCCATATAGATATATGATAAAGTATATCAGTTGCTTCTAAACCGGCTATTTGATAAACTTTCCTTTGTCTAACACAATTATATGCGTTGCTTCTACAATGGTCATTTATTAAACTTGCCCATTGACACATTATATATATATATATATATATATATATACATATATATATATATATATATATATATATATATATATATATATATATTGTTTCTGAATCAATCATTTACTAAACATTTATTAGTTTGATACAAATACATGTATATTGCTTCGCTAAAGGTCATTTACTGAACTTTCGTTAGTCTGACATATGGTAGACCATTTTGTAATAGATTTAAATATTTCGAGACAATAATCACAAATTCACAGGTAAAAAGCGAGAAAAATACACACACATGTTTTGTTTCTGTGATACTTATTATATTGTCCTTAGTCTAATACAATGATACATATTTTGCTTCTATAATTGTTATTTACTAAATTATGCTAATAAAAATGGATTGTCGGTGGTCAGGAATTCATACAATCGTAATTGAAAGAACAGAGTTATTTTATCTATAATGTAAATTCATCTCCGACCATTAATTCTGTTTAGTGCTACGTCGGTAACTGTCTCAACTCCCCACGAATTAATAATGGAATAATCCATTGTCATAGTAAAATAAAAAGAAAGAGAAGAAAGTAAAAGAGGAGAGGGAAAGAAAGAAATGGTGAAAATATTAAGAGATTCCGTTGTCATAGTATCAAAAAAAAAACGTCACTGACGCTGCCATGGAAGAAAGAAAGAAAGAAAGAAACAAACAAACAAACAAACAAACGGACAAACAAATAAATAAACAAAGAAGGAAACAACCAATCAGGCTAGAGGAAAGGAAGGAAGCGACGGCAGAGAGTAAGAGAGCAGAGAGAGAAAGTAAGAAAGCAGAGAGGAAGAAAGATAGAGAAGAAAATATAAAATATTTTGAGACAATGAACACGAATTCACGGGTAAAAACGAGAAAAAAAAATAAAATCACTCCAAGTCAACAACATATGAATCAGTTTATTTCAATAAGAAATTCTTATAGGGCTTGTTTTTTAAAACGGCGCTTGGAAAAAAAACATAACCCTAATGTATAAATTTATGTACGTAACGCTTCAATAAAAAAAAAGAGAGATGACAAAAAAAAAGATTTAATAATATGGGTTGAATGATAGAGAGAAACAGAAAGAGGGAGACAGAGAGAGAGAGAGAGAGAGAGAGAGGGGGGGGAAGTGATTTGGATCTTTCTTATGATGGCACTGCCAGACTTTGATAATCACGAAACTTCACGTAAAGAGAGAGAAAGAGGAGAGGAAGAAGATAACCGGCTAGGAAGAGAGGAAAGGAAAATAAAGGCAGTTTAATAAGAGGCAAAAAAAAAAGTAGTTTTTGTCGTCTGCTTGTATGAAACGAAATTGATTGACAGTGAAAGTCTATGCAGTTTAAAAAGGGGTAAGAAGAGAGACAGAGGTGAACTGCTCGTACACGGAAGGAAGTGAAAGAGAGGATTTCTTTTCTTTGATAGCAGAATCGGGAGGTACAATTCTAAACCTTCTTTCTGACAATAGACTGATCCTGTAAGCAAGTACTTGGGTCTTATAAATATATTCCGTTTATTCATCAGGTGAACGAGTAACAGTTATTATACGTTTACCTTTTCAGCCCATTAAAGCCTTTCAGAAGGTAACGAAATTTGCGTTTTATTACAGGGCTATTATATTCTGTGGAGATGTTTATCTTAGACGAGAAAGAGAAAGCAAAAAATAAATTCCAGATGTGATACTTCTTGCTGTGAGATGGGTGTTTCGAAGAAATTGTCGAAAAGTATTTTCATTCTCTTCTGTTTTCTTCGTTTTGTTTTTTTGTTCATAAATGGTTCAGCCATAAACTGACAATAAGAAAGACAAAGAAAAGGCGACGAGCTGCTTACCTTGGGGTATATCGAGATTGCGGAATCCACTGATTGGGAACATTCCTACACCTGTAGATAAGAAAAACGATATCAACTCCTACTTATCCCATGCACGATTCTCAACAGGTAGGCCGTTGCGTTTTTGTAGCAAATGGCACGGCTTCAAATGCAAGTATTATTGCAAGTTTCATTTTGTTCCAGTTGATTCAAGGAAAGCATTTCGAAAACGCAGACATATGCAAAATAGACCACTACATCTACCTAGGACAGCAAGTCTCCATGAAGTCATCAAAAGGAGAAGAAATAAAGCAATAAATCACACACGTTTGGCAAGCTTTCGACAGAGCAAGCTCGACTTTCATGAACACACTTATCCCACTAGTCCAAAAAAGAAGGGAATAAAACCAATTTATCCTACCGATAGTCACTTATGGAGCTGAAACATGGAATCTAACTAAAAGATTGACTCTCAAACTGAGAACCGTGCAACGTGCACGTGAGAGAATCATGCTCAGCTTCACATGGGGAGATCACAATACAGCAAAGTATATCAAAGAAATCCTATATATCTTCAGGGGCATTAAGAAAAGTCAAATGGCAGTGAGCTTGACATGTTTCAAGAATGGCAGACAACTGCTGGACATCACAACTCATAACGTGGATCCCCAGAAATCATATGCGAAATCGTAGCCGACAATAAGTAAGATGGTGTGGCGAATCTTGGGGAAAGTCAATGTCAAATGACGGACGCCAAAATGCTGCTGCTGATGATGGCGTACATCAAAATTCCTTCATTTGAATTACTCTGAAAGAGAGAGAGAGAGAAAGAAAGGTATTTAGTAAAAAGAACTTGAGTTCATAGTTGTATTTCTTAGGCCATACTGATTTCTCTAGTAGTATTCAACGAGATTATCAAGAGAGAATTGATAGATAGATAGATAGATGGATAATACATAGATCCATGTTGATACAACAGTTTTGTTTCAGAATCCCCGAAAGTATTACGTGGTAAACAACTGATGACCCCGATAAGGAAAATTTACACATATTACCATAATATCAATTTCTGTGTGAAACATTTTAGAAAAACACTGAAGAAAATAATTTGAATTACATTAACAGTTATTGGTAAATAATTGACTGAATCTTTTAGAATACATTTATTTCTCTCTCTATATATATATATGTATATATGCAGTCTGGGATTGAAACAGTTACAATGGATTTGATATTCGTATGGCTGAACACTCAATAGAAGTGACACGAACAACGAGTCAAGTCTGTTACTATACTAACTGATCCCTCATCGTTAAATAACTTTTTTCGGGTAACCTTCATGAATAAGCTATGTTTCAAAAAGTTAAATGATGTGTAGTATAAAATAACATCAATTAACATTATGATAATGGGAAATAAATGACTGAAGTGACAAAAGTTTTAATGCGTATAGTGTTTAAAGCTGGGAAACTTCCTAAACTATATACATATGCAGTTGGATCAATTAGTCCATTGCCAAATGCGTAGGAATGAGCTGAATTTTGATCCGAAATATCGCTATAATTTTCGATCTAGATATCTGGATAGATATTTGTGCAGGTACTTGAGTAGTGGTTCAAACAGTATGAGCTCTTCCTTGATTATCTAATTCATCCAATCTTGCCGCTAGGATCCTCCAACTATTATAGGCACAACCCTAACCTTCACATTCATCTGTTTCCGCAAGTCCAAAGTGAGATCCTGGTATTCTCTTCAAGTTTTCGCTTTTAGTCCCACTTTTTACGCTCTAAGTGAGTGCTCATACAATATATATATAAGTATAGGTAAATAAAGGAAAAAGCAAACATTTTATGATATATACATCTTTTTCTCAATATGATCTCCTTCCTTGTCACTGCACTTAATTCGCTGGTGTAGATTAATCACACAGATCGAACGGATCAAATATTACGAACGTGTACTTATATAAATATATGCTCATACAATATCTATCAGATTTATGTTAAGGTGAAGGTGTACTTACGTATGTATATGTAAATATATGAATGTATATGTGAAAGAGAGAGAGAGTGTGTATTTACATATCTATATGTATGTGAGGGATAGAGATAATGCACATATACATGTACTTATATGTACTTATATATATATGAGTATGTATGAGAGTGAGAGAATGTACATATATCTATGTGCGTATATGTGCATGTATGCGTACAAATGCATAAAGTATATCTATATCGTATGTGCATAAGAGAGCATGTTATACCAATTGTTCCATCGATGATCCGTATAAAATATCCACACAGACGTACGACAGTCAACAAGATATCAAAGTCTCCTTTCTCTCATACATACGTGCACATCAGTCCTTGAAACTCAATATCACATATCTACCTCTCACTATCTGTATTGATGCTTGTTAACAAACCCAGACAGACATGCGCATATACGCTCTAATATCTCGCGAAAATAATTTCTTTGATGGTCCTCTCATGGTTATTCGCAAAACCATGCTGGCGTCCAAGCCTGAACATTTTTCCCGCTAGGATCAACATTCTATATTGGTAATTTGTTATTCCACAAATGCCAATTACTGATTCAAAGACATTTCCCTCCCCCACTTTATTCTCTCTGTTCTTCATTATATGATCCCGTGCTGTCATCCCGGGCCTTGTTCTCTACCCTGTCAGAATGAATGCTTCACTCGGCCAGCCTGTCACAAGAATGGAAACGAAAGGACATGCAGCGACTCCAAGACATCAGCAAATGTCGATAACAACACGAATCTCGTCCCTATTACTGCCAGGCTGATTTTCGTACAAGCCTTCTTGCTCCTTATGCGAACTAAATGCGTCCATGTGATCAGACATTGCCGAGCACCGATTTTATTACATTTTAGAGACAAACATATTCGACAAAATGAGGAACATATAAAACCTTTTTGCCAGATTTTTCGCCGCCGGAGGAACAACTCTCATCCATTGAACGAAATAATAAAAACTTGGACCAATAAATCTTTTCTAAACTTCCTTTTTATATGTATATATATATATATACATATATTTCTTTTCTACTTTCAAGAAGTGCTCATTGTAAAATATCAACGACGTAAAAACAAAAGTTGTTGAGAGTTTTCTTGTCTCGAACCGTATTTTTCCCATTATTGCCCACGCAACGTGTTCATTCTCAGAACCCAGACAGCTCCAACGCATATCATGGGAGAGACACGATTTGCCAATTGGGGTTATAAGCCAGCAGATATTCCCCCCAGAATATACAATTAACAGCAATGTCATCTGAGATATCGAGACAGTAACTATTGAAAGTTTTGACATGGGATTCATTAAACCAATACGTCAAAGTTTCTTTCAACTGACATAATCCATGTGTGCAAAAGAAAAAATGCAATTTTAATTTCAAAATGAGCAAACATTATAATGGACACACATATACGTACATACATATATACACACACGCACACACACACATATATATATATATATATATGTGTGTGTGTGTGTGTGAGCACCCACGTGTGTGGTTGTTCCATATGCATACATTTGCACAATACAAAAACGAACAGAATTATGCGCACATATATAAAGACACATGTACTAACACGCAGACACACGAAATTCGGAAATCTCAGATCAAAATTCAGCTTATGATTACGTGTCAATCTTCAGACTTACCGATCACCCTGATGTATTTTGTGATTTATACAACGCCATTAACATGTAAGTTTTCCTCAAGTTCAAACGTACTTTATGTTTTTGTGACTTGGTAAACCTAACCACAAAGGAATTCGGTTTTAAAGGCAAGGCCTCGCAAAATCCAGTCTCTGACTCTCCTAATTAGGCCAAAAATGCAAACAATAATACGAGCACCCCTCCTGTTACAACACAGGTTTGGGGGTCTGAGAAAGCCAACCGCGTTATAATCAAACTACGATATACAGAGTTGATAATTTAGCTATTTGGGAGCAAGATCTACCTATTTTGGAGCTAGATCTTGCTATTCTGGAGTTGGATTAATATTTTGGAGTCCACTGCGTTATTATGGAGGAGGCCTGTAATGATTTACAGCCAGAGAGAATAATCCAAGTGATATAATGTTGTTAATTCAACATTTCTTTTATCTATTGATCAAAACACTTGGAATGGCACAAAAAGGAAGACACGGTTTGTGATTTCCTTTCAGAATTTGAAGTTTTAAAAAAAACTTCTTTGAGAAAGACGGCAGGTAGAAGCGTATGATTACAAATGAGAATGCTAAACAACTGAATATCAATGTCAGAGGTTAAACATAGATTTACAGAAGGTGATTGTTACACGGCACCTGTTGACAAGTGGAGTAGTGAACAACTACAAAGTATGGGTTTCACTGAAAGGGACCCAAGTTAACGGATTACGTTTGAGTGAAACTGTTTAATAGAGACGTAGACTACAACACTACATGAGGTCCGAACCGAACGGCTCGTTTCTTTTGAGAGCTATGTTGAGTAATTCTTGTCAGTTTCTGCTTTGTTGAGCATAGACTGAGGGACTTTAAGAAAACATCTTGAGGGAAGAAGAAGAAGAAGAAGAAGAAGAAGAAGAAGAAGAAGAAGAAGAAGAAGAAGAAGAAGGCGCCTGGTAACTGCAGGGTCAAACTCCTCCGTCCCCACTTCCATTTCGACTGAAGATGATCATATATACTTTGTAACTAAGGTTCTGATACGTGACCGTAGAACGAAAGTCAAAGTATTTATGACCAAATGCAAATGATATTAACTCCTTCAGCGCCAACATTTTTTTTGCTGACTTGTGTACACCAAAAATAGAACACCGGAGAATGAACAGCGTTATTGGGAAGCATGTTTTAGTCACAGAAGTGGGCAGAGTACAAAATGAAGACAAAGTGCGATTTTAAAAAGTAGAAGATTAAGCAATCAATGCCGATTGGCCTCTTACAGGTGAAGTGGCGAAAACGTCAGTTAACAACCTTTGGTATGTCTAGAATTAAGATCTACTTGTACAAAATAATGACTGAAATAAGTATTTTGGGTAAAAATAAACTTCGTATTTCTCATTAGCACCAGAGATCAATGTTTTGAGAGAAAAACGTAAAAAAAAAAAAAAGAATTACCAATTCAGATTTTCTTGGTTAGCAGGCTGTCACTATTTTATTACTGGCGAAACTAAATCTTTCCATTTTTAATTATCTGTGTTTGGCTTTGTGTTGTATCAAACTAAATCTAATATAGGTTGAGAACAAGAAGAACGTTGAGAAGGATTTAGAAATAAAAGGTCTGGTTCGGGGTGATCAATAGAAAAATTAGAAAAAAGAGGTGATCAATGAGTAAGTTATTTCTCTCGAATTTGGTCAGAAAAAAGTCAGAATTTTCAAAATACAAGCGTGAACGCTGCTGGGCACAAACTAGTGATCAATTTACCAGAAGTTGTAATCCATGGAAGAAACCTACGTTGACAATTATGTTGACAGTAATAGTGGACGATCTTTAAAAACAGAAATACATCAGTTTATTTTACAAAAAGAAACATAAGCAAGAAAGAAGGAAAAAGACTATAAAAATGAACGGAAGAATGATTTCACTAAAACGATGACTAGTTATCGTCCTTGCCATAAGACACTCTCAATCGTTAGAGTAGCAAAAGTTGTCCACGATCGACTAATGACTTTAGTCTATTCACTCTTGTCCCTGCAACGTTCTTCGCTAAACGACAGTGATTTTCCCCTTGACTAAAACAATAGCCACTTATCTTCCGAACAATGCAGAGACGATGCATCCAAATGCAACAGTAAACATGTTTTGACTGGAAAAGATGGGATCAACAAAACTTGAGGTTCAAGAGCGGGAGACGATATGATTATAACTTGTCTGACATTGTCCAACAATGTAATTATATGGTTGCCCGACGAAACTCATCTTTATGGATCGTTACATGATTTAGGGATGTCTTTTTGAAAGTTTGCACTTACACGATTAATGGATATCGTAAGGGACTTCTAAGTTCGAACTGGGCTGAAAGCAGAGCAAAGAAACAATCATAATACTAAAATATCGTAGTCACCTAAAGTGGCGAAGGGCTCAATTCCTATTTATGTACGTATGTTTGTCTGTTTGTGTTCCAGCACTTCTGTTCACGGCCTTGAAAATTGGCATGAGAACTTCACTAGAACACTTTTATATATTGGTCGTGTTTGAAAAAAAGCTTCTTTTTTTTTCCTTCTGAGGGGTTCGTCCAGACTATATTTAATATTCGATGGGATTTTTTTTTCTTTTAATTTTGACACATCGGTTTTTCATTTATTGACTGTGGTGGCGTTATTGCCAAAAATTTTGAGAGTAGAAACTATGATTCAGAGAGGTCTTCGGATTATGGAACTCATTCTTTGCATTAATTTTGGTATCACCCCAACGTTTTAATCGATTTATTCTGCAACTTTTTTTCAAGTAAACGAAGATCCTTCCAATAATTTTGGAAAGTGTTACCATCATTCCAAGAGTTTTTCGGAAAACTGAACTTATTCTTAGAGTTATTTATGCTGTTGCTACAACGTTCCAAACGACCCATTCTACAGACTTCTTCAGGTCTACAGAAGTCACTTTCTATAATTTTGACAAGTCCCTATATTCTGAGAGTTTTCCGAACGATTGAACGTATTCGTTTCATTAATACTCCACGGAGTACATGTAGAGTTGCTTAAAACGGAACTCTGATGCGTTCGAATCATGTTCAACCATTTTAGACGGCACAATTCTTCAAATACAAATAAAAATGTTTCCAGAGTTTTTTTTCTCAAAAATACTTAAATCATATAAATTCAAAGCATCATTATTCTGTCATGAAACCATGTTCGATAGTTTTATTAGCTTACACTACCAGGTAAAATGTGTTTTCAATCATAGAAAAGCGATTCCGGTTTCGATTAATTCTTGAAACAAAATTTTTGATATCTTGAAATTTTGGAACTACTGACCAGATAAAGAGTGCTGCATGGAGCGGGGAAGTGATTTTCAGAAGGTGATAGGCCTTAGGAATATGCTACATGTCGGATAACTTTCCATCTCAATTCTTTGATAGTTTGTTGGATCGCATTTGAGGACAGGCGATGTCATACTGCAAAATCACTGGTCGACATCATTGCTAACAAGAATATTTTCCCTTCAAATGCATTATCAAAACTAGAAAGTGCTGTGAGGGCCTTTAGCTCTGCCAACACCATTGTCATAAGAAGTAATTGTGCATGGATCTGCTCCAAATCTAATTACTTCTTTCATAACCTACTGTCTTTCCTTCCATAAAATTTGATTCAGATTTATGGAGAACTTTGGAAGTATCGTGTGGACACACAAGAACTTTTGCTGATATCATGTCGTATGGGCAAGGACGTATGGGGGTCACTACGCACGGATCCGCCCCCAAGTCTGTTTACTTCCTTCGTAGCCTATCACCCATCCTTCTACAAAGTTTCATCAGAGTTTATTAGGAACCCTTGAAGATATTGAGGAGATATAAGTGTATACGTAAATGTGTGGAAAAATGAGAAAGTATCTCCCAAACAAAAAAAGAATCGTGGATCCACCCCAAGATTTAACGAATACCTCTTCAAAATTTCATCGAAATACATTCAGAAATTACTTGAGAACTTTTGGAGGTATCGTGCGTACAGACCAAGAAACCGTGGAGTTATTGGTTGGTACGGACAGTCAGCTAATATAAGAGGGTAATTGTGCTTGGATCCTCTCTAAGACTTATTTCGTAGCCAATCGCTCATCCTTCTACAAAATTTCATTTAAATTCATTAGGTACTTTTGCATATATCGTGTGGACAGTCAGACAGACGGAAAGACAGAAAGACAGAAAGAAAGATGTATACATATATCTCTCCAACTTCGTTGACAGAAATAACGAGTTGCTTGACTCAATTTTTTTTGGCTAATCCAAGGGTTGTTTATGCTGCATCTGACTTCAAATATGCCTTACGTTCATCATTGTTCACAGTCTACGGTATTCAACAGCGTTCTTTATCGTTGAGCACGGTATTCCCTTTTTTCTAAATATTTGCAAATCATGTTAAAAGTGTTTGCACCCAGTGTGCAATCACCATAAGCAGCAGTGACCTTGTTGCCTTACTTCCGCTGCACTTTACCCCAGGGTTAGTTATGATGAGTAAATAGTATCGAATTTTCATCTTTCATTCAGCCATGATATGATACGGAAATAAAGCAAGGATATCACTCTTCCATAAAAGAGTCTCAAAGAGTATGCACATCCAAGTAATTGAAGGCTGAGTAAAATTTAATACGTCATTCAATTGAGCTAAATGTTCACTATAGCATTCGTAATAAACTATTCTCTTTGGATCCCAATGGACACAAATAACTAAATCATTTGCTGATTCTGTTTAGGTTGAAATGTTGAAGGCTGTCTTGAATCTACCCATGAATTCCTTTGTTCTGAATTCTCGTTACAAATGCCTTTTAGTGAGTATTATGCCCCAAAATTACTTTTTATTTCTCGTGCAAGTTGGGGAAGCGTTTTAATGTTGACTGATGTTCATTTTCGTAAGTTCATGAGGAACCCAGTCTCCACAATTCGGAATTTTTGCCAAGGTTTTCGCTGATTGTACGTGCATTAAAGACCTGAGTTGACTCAGAAGACACTTTCAAGATTTCTGAAAAGTCTCCTAGTGGTATAAACTTTATCATTGCCGTAATTAGCGGGTGCGTAGCAAACAGAAAAGTAGAGGAAAAAAAAAGCTTTCATAGATATCAGTTCGATGGGCGTCGGTCAAAACAAGCTTATAAGGATTTGTTCATTTAAAAAAAAGCAAGTTTAAAACTTTTTTCTCGTCGTCTTTCTTGTTTCAATATGCAGTCGCTAATTACGGCAATTTCCTTGATACTGCACACAAAAGATGTCGTTTCGAATTTTTGCACCAAGATTATATATATATATATATATATATATATATATATATATATATATATATATATATGTATGTATATATATATATATGTATATCTTTAAATGTATCTACTTGAGAGGCAAGCTACAAGTGTTTTCACACACGTAAAGGGAGATTAGTTTAGAAGAAAATACTATCCACCAAATGTCAGCCAGATGTAGAAAACTCTTTGAAAGCAGTCATGGGAAAAAGTTGATGATAAACTCCACAACTAAATAAAACAATCATTCTCTTGGATGCAAACTGCTTTTACTAACTGCAGGCAGAGATTGGCCAGTTTATTGTTGCATTAGTTTATTTTATTTTCAATGATTCAATCATTTTTTTCCATTGACATTCTATATTTATTTCCCAGAAAGTATTTAAAACAATAAAACAAAGGACTATAAAAAAAAAAGTAAGAGGCTCTCTTGAGCCGAGACAACACCACCGGAGGTATCTAGTGAGATTAAGTGAGTTTGGTACAAGACAATGAATATGTGACACCCGTAACAATGGTACTCACTGTATAGTATACACAGTAGTGGTGGTTCATTTGACTATCTCAGTAGCCATTACTACATTGATTTGATCGGTCAATGGAGTTGAAAAGCGGTATGTGCATTCGGTTACGTCCAATCGTCAATTTGCTCGTCTATCCATACGATATCTCTGAAAGTCCTGTTTTAATGAAATTTGGCAGAAGGTAGGGCGATCAGTTGAGAAGGAAGAGGTAAAATTTTGGTGCAGATCCAAGTTTTTTTCTCTGTTGGAGAGATACTTTTCCGTTCCTTTTTTTCAATTAAATTTATGGCTCTCATGACTGTGAATACGTTATCTCTGTCAGATATCATTGAATTTCAAATGTATTTCAAGGAAGTCTGAATAATGGGCTATGGGAAAAGTGAGTGACTTTTAGACTGGATCTAAGCACAATTATCTCCCCTATCTCGTAATTATGTAGTCAAACCACATAATATCGCCATAATTTTATGATTGTCCACGTGATATCTCCAAAAGTTCTTAACGAGTTTCTATGGAATTTTGTGGAAAAGTTGATAGTAGGCAATGGAAGAAAGGATCAAATTCGGGGGGAGGGTGGATCTATGAACAACGCCCCCCCCTTCACAATGATATTCGCAGAGATGTGCTCTCTCTCTCTCTCTCTCTCTCTCTCTCTCTCTCTCTCTCCCTCAAAGCTTTCTAGTTATTTCAAGTAAGTTTCTGAAAATGGAAATATACTGTTTTAGAGATTCTTCCCTCAAAGTCAGTGCCTATTTCATTTGGGTTGAATTGCATTCAGCGTTAAAATCCATCTGATTATTGTTTCATTTTCTCAAAACCGCAAAAAAAAATTCAATCCTTAGGGTGAATGAAAGTTTTGCATTTGTTTAATGAATCCTACCACTGATATTATGAATTCCATCAACAGATCGTGCCAGATTATATATATATATATATATATATATATATATATATATATATATATATATATATATATACACACACACACACACACACACACACAGAGTATATGTAGTACAAATCAGACAAGCAGTATAACATAATATGATAATATATCAATAATATAAAGCCACTTCTGAAATGTACTGGATTTATTTCATAGAGTGCTCGATACATACAACATTTTTCTCATGGAGTTGAGTTGTTTTAGAGTAGAGCTGGAAATAAATAGTAGATTCTGGATTCGCTACACAAACTAGCTTATGTTTCAGCCCTCTTTGGGCCTCATCTGGCAAATGATTATCTATGTTTTTTTGGTCTATTCATTGGGAATTTGGTGAGAATGTTGTGAGTGTGGTAGTGGGTGGTGTGGGGATATTCATTTTGTCAAAGGGGTCATTCCTGCAGAGGGCAGAAACATGAGTTACTTTGTGTAGCGAATCCACAATCTAATATATATATATATATATATATATATATATATATATATATATATATATATATATATATATTTATAAATTTTGGAATAACGCAAAGTATCATCAGCTTTGTGTACATCCAGACTGAAAAATAATCCCAGATTCTGCGATTTGTAAATTAACCTCTACGGAAATGGATTAATTTCTTTTTATCTAAAATCAATTTGCCCGTAAGTGGTGCTTATTAATCATCCCCAGAATGTAGTACAGCACATGACCTTTTTAACGAAGGATCCAATACACATTTGTATGTGATTAGATACAAAAATTGTCAAGTTCCATCAACATATTGTTGCAAGCGTCAAATACTAAAGCTGACCCTATCTACCCCATTTTAGTGCAGTTGTCGGGTACTGCTTCGGAGACAGATCTACAGGAACTTGGCTTATACTTATTAAAGCTCTTTGGTCACGAATTTTAGTTGGTGGTTAGGCAAAATTGGTCTAATGAGTTAACTTGATTCTTCTACGAGGTCTGAGAACTTCTAGCAGCCGGTCCTCTCACGGATTATCCAAGTCGAATTCGCAAATATAACAATCGATCGCTTTGTATGCATTAGTCCCCCAGCCATCTTTCCTGACTTTTTTCGCGGAACTAACCACCCCCGCTTCCTTGAGGCTATAAACCCCTACTGGTCACTGTGTGTTGTGGACATCGTGGGAATTCAAAAAGGTAAGCTTGACCTCTCCGTGGGTTGCATGGCTTGCGTGATTTTCTATGTCTGAATCCGATAACCCACTGCAGGGTTTCTCAAAGAAGCCATTGACAGCAACGGGCAGTGTAAAGCCCTTCCTCACCGAAGGCTAGTCTTATACAATCACTCAAATCATTACTTACAAAGATCAGTGTGAATTTGGGGACTCATCAACTTATGAGATGCGCTCACAGACGCTGGATACTTTCATCGCTAGACTTCATTGTTAATTGCAAAAATGCTACTTTTGAAAAAAAAAAGTTACGTCAGCATTGGCTTGTTGACTAACTTTGGATTTCGAAATTCATTTTTTTAATTCTTGACGGTCGCTAGGACTATCATTCATACACACACACACACACACACACACACACACACACACACACATATATATATATATATATATATATATTATCAATTTGCCCTTTTCTGCTTTTCTCTTCTCGTTTCTATAGTCGTTTGTTTTTTGTGTATCTGTCATCAGTTTTCTGTATCCTGACTCCACGATGTGCTACGGACAGGCCTGAGGCTTGTTCTAAGAATGCCCTTGTGAGAGTACCAACAGCTGCCACATTGTTTTATCCTGGGAAAAAGCTGGTACTGAAAGTTGGACCCTAATAGAAGTAACGTTGAAGATATGTGAAGATGATTTACGAAAACGAGAAAGTGATAACAGGCACCAACTATTAATAGACATATAATTCTAAATATACACACGAATCTATATATATGTATATGTATATATATATATATATATATATATATATATATATATATATATATATATATATATATAATGGTGTTTAGTATAAAATAACACCCGTATACAACACATTGTGATAATACCTTTAAGTTATATATTAAAATCATTGCTGAAAGATAGATGGAGTTTGATCAACACAGCTGTTGATCCATGGTAATATAACTGTTTTGTTTTTAGATCCCCGAAACGTTTATATGGTAACTGATGATCCCAACTAGAGAATTTCACACGTAGCACCATAATATCAAATTCGGTGTAAAACATGGAAACCACCAAAAAAAGTTATACAAATCAAATTAATAGACGCGGGGAAAAGTAAAGTT
Organism: Thysanoteuthis rhombus; assembly: GCA_963457665.1. Taxonomy (NCBI): domain Eukaryota; kingdom Metazoa; phylum Mollusca; class Cephalopoda; order Oegopsida; family Thysanoteuthidae; genus Thysanoteuthis; species Thysanoteuthis major. The sequence continues at coordinate 35,544,674 of OY735213.1, read as the reverse complement.
TTATAGACTATATATAAAAATTTGTAATTAAGTAATGGACATGTTTGGTCCAACAAAATGAATTATGAATTGCGTTATATCATATACAAACTTTTTTGTGCAACGACGGGAGATCATTTCAAATAAGTTGCTATACTGTATAAGTAATGGACACACATATATATATATATATATATATATATATATATATATATGTAAGCACACACATATATCTTTCTCTCTCTCTCTCTCTCTCTCTCTCTATCTCTCTCTCTCTCTCTCTCTCCATATATATATATATATATATATAACTCAAACATATTTTTCAACAGCCATTACTATCAAGGTCGGTTGGTTCCAAGTACTTAATTTGAAATAAATACAAATTTGTTTCTAATGCCTTTTATCAAATTAGATTTGTCAAAGACGTTCTTCTTCAGGACGGTGAGCTGAAGCCAGAGTTTATGATTTAAGATACACCATTTTAAAAAGTTTTTTTAATTGCCTTTTGGGGTCAAAATCGAAAGGGAAATTTTTGTCACTTCAGAAGATCATGATTGGGGGGGGAGATTTTTTTCACACTTTTAGGGTTAAAATTGAAATGAAATATTTTTCTCGCTTCAAGCGGTCAAACTCGGGAGGGGGGGATTTTTTTTCATTTCCAGGGTCAGAATCGTAGGGTTGGAATTTCTTTTAAAGAAATTCGGGAGGCAACTCTTTCGACGTTGTAGTGGTCAAGTTCAAGTGCGGACTTTTTGTACTTTCGGGGGTCAAAAGCAAGAGGTAACATTTTATCCTTTCGAGGAATCAAAAGCAAAGGAATATTTTTTCCATTTTTTTTTCTTCAGTAAGCTAAACAAGGGAAACAGTCTTGACATATTTGCACTAAATTTCATCTCAGGTAACTCTGAGTATTATTGCTAGTTACTATTAAATTTCCTGTTATTTGTTTTATGTAAAATTGTGTACATATCCATTAGTCCCAGCGCTGTAATAGGACTCTATGGGAATTTTATGTTGACTAACAGGACTAACAGGACTAATTGGATGGCAAAGTTCGAAATGAATTTCAATTAAATTCTATGGGAGTTTGGCCAATACGCTACGATACAAGTTGGAATATATTGGAGTGGATCCATGTACAATATTTTCCCCTTAGTCTTAGATAACTTTCGGCTACCACACAGAATCTCCAATAGTTCTCAATCGTTTTAGATTAAATTTGATAGAAGAGTCGGCAATAGATTAGGAGAGAAACAATCGAATTTTTGGGCAGATGCATGCATTGCTGGAACATACGCCCAAATTACCGTTCATAAATTGTAGCTATCTATCCGCAAAACACAATATCTGTCCTTCTATGCAATATCTCAAGGAGTTCTCAATGAAATCTGACTAACAACAGTCCGTGAAAGTTTGTTTTTTTCTGCAAAGTGCCGATCATGAAAAAGAAAGGTCGAAAAAAAAGGACAAGGTTTTTCTCATTTTAAAGTCATCTTGCCTCTTCGGGGGAAAGGGTGTAAGCGTGAACGCTGCCACCAATGCTTATAGCTAGATTTGTATATGCCCTCCCTAGCCAAATCCACATCAGCCCCTGATTCGTCGTGTGATCCTGCGACATATACTTAGCCATATGATTCTGTGAAATGTTTTATCTTACCTTACCTTCTTTTGTTGCCTAATATATTATAGAAATTACAGCGATAGGACCACGAAATACACTTGAAAGATATTTCATCTTACAGCAAAGAAGATGTTTGTGTTGGCACTCTTGTAGGGCAATTTTTCATGGATACCTTCATCGAAGAATTAGTGACAGACGCCGGAGTATATATCGCAATTACACCTCACAATTTTGCCCTTGACATTTTGAATCCTGTATCTAGCAGCTTTTTATTTTCTAAATCTAAAGTCCCAGTGAGCAGGTATCAAGCAGTTCATCACTGTCAATAGCTCGTCTGAGAAACTCACAGCGGGTTCCCGGAATGAGATTTAGAAAACTGAACGATTAACGCAACCCATGAAGAGGTCAAGTCTACCTTGTTCAAGTTCTCACGATATTCAAAACACGTATGGGCTTGTATGGGGTTCATAGCCACAAGGAATCCAGGATGGTTAAACTTTCTCTCTCTCTCTCTTTCTCACTCTCTTTTCCTTTCTTACACACACACACACACATACACACACACACACTCACACATACACACACAAAATGACCAGGCAGAGTTACATGAATAGAGAAAATGGTAGTTTTATATCCGAATTCGAATCGGTTAATAGTCTGATGATAGAGAAATCAGAAATCAAATTATAGATGATTTATCTCCTGTATTCGTCTCTTTATCGACTCAACTCTTTGTAATGGTTATCCAACAAAGCTGATAGGTAAATTTCCAAATGTTGTTTACAATCTATTCATCCAATCCCCCTTAAACCTAAAAAAGAAGTAGAAAAAAAACAGAACTTGATATATGTTTTAAATCCTTAGATAGAGCATTTTCACTGTTATTTGTCGGACTAGTTTCGCTTCATTTTATTATCGCAGCTTTTTTCATCGACAATAATAAGAATGGAATCAAACTAGTAATATGATTGCAATTATAGTGAAATAGCTTCATCTAATGAGCGATGATAGAGTAAAACTAGCGATGAAATAATAATTGAGAGATGCTTCATCAAATAAAGGAAAAATATCCACAAAAAAAAGCAGGCGCCTGAGCTATTAAAGAATCCATAAGAAAATCAAAATGGCAATTAACTGGTCATGTTTCCAGAATAGCAGACAACCGATAGACATCAAGACTCACAACATGACCCGAGGCCGGCAGGGTACTAGATGGAGAGACGAATTAGACAATTTTAGAAAGTATTGACTCCGCCACACCCCAAGTAGATAGGTCAGGCGAACCCCTAAAGAAGATCTATGTAAAAGAATAATGATGATAAAATCATTGAGGTTTCTGCGACCGAAATGGTTATGGTGACGTCCATGATAGACTCCCATGTTTTATCATGAGAGTTCTTGTCGGAAAGATTTTCTATGTAACTGATTTCATGCTGTTTGCTCTAGTGGTCAATAATGTATCGATCCAAAATATTATGCTAAAAACCGACAATAAAAACAGGGAGCAAAACTAGTAAAAACTAATAGTAATTGAGAAGTGTTTATCGACCCAGAATGTTGGGATAAAAAAAAAACAACCGTAGTAATGTGGAGAAAAATAGTAATGAAATAATGGAAATGATGAAGAGTTCATCGACCCTGGGATAAAAGGTAAAAGTGATAAAACATTTAAACACGTAATAAAACAAGCTCCACTCTTACTTCTGTTCTGACTGAAGATGATTATTGCAACTTTTGTACTGTTTATATAATAAATACAAAATTACAAAAAATATATTTTTTAGTATCAATGTATTTATTCATCAGAATGGAATGAGCCTTTGAGAATTTGTAAGATATATTTTATTGATATATATATATATATATATATATATATATATATGTGTGTGTGTGTGTGTGTGTGTGTGTGTGTGTGTGTGTGTCAGTTTGGCCAAATCAAAAACAGAGTCAGCCACGAATCAATTGGTCATAATTTCAAATCAAATTAGGAAATATTAATTTTATGGATGTATTCACTTACTCGAGAGAAATGAGCCTTTCCGTAGTATAAATCTTCGTATATCTATTAGTATTATAAATTTTACCCATTCGATAAGAAACCAACCAACTGATCTGTTGGTTGTGATTTAAAAATCACTGTATGGGAGTGTTTCCTTTTACTCCTCTGAATTTGGTGAAGATTGTTCTTGTCCTTGTTTGAGGAGAAAAACTGTCAACTTTGACTCAAGTCCGACAATAATCGTAACTTGCCATCTCAGTTGATAACTGAGCAATCACAGCGTCAAAATTTGAAGTTATGTAAAAAGAATTCCACCGAAGAATAAATATGGTCAGAATAAATTCTATTTATGACATCACAGTCGTTTTCGAATGGAAAGCATCTAAAATAGAATTGTAAAAAAACACCAATAAAAATCTAGATTCTGGAGAATCTAGGTGTTATGTCGAAGGGAAAACGTATAAAATAGAGTAAAAAATATCCAGAAACACTGGAGAATGTAGATGCAATTAATAAACCCACCAAAATAAGGCCTAAAAATGTCAATTCCTATTGGAATACTGATGATAACTTTCAAGTCTCTAGACAAAACAGTATGACCAGGATTGCTGGAACACACACCCAAACACAAACATGTATAAGATATAAAAAGGATAGATCCGTTCGCCACCTTTGATAGCTATGCTTGTTCAATAATGGAAAGTTTATCAATCCAGAGTTTTATGATGAAAAGCAGGATGGAATAAAACTGATAAAGAAGATAATCCTTTCCTTATCTATTATTATTGCTCTTTGTTTGGCTCAAAGCCGGCTGCTTCCTCCTTCAGATTTTCTGTATCATTCTTACAGCGCCCGTACGGCATCAAATCATTTTTCCGCGCAAAATCAGCACAAAATCCGAGTTAATCTCTTTGCCCTTTAACTGCTACTGTACACAGTTGGCCGATCTTAAAAACGTGCAATTAATAGTTATAGAATAACAGTTTGTACAAGTCTGGGTTGGGGATAAGAGCAATATATCACAACTGACTTACGAGAACGAACAACGAGAGGTACTTCGGTAATCCTTGCTGATCATTTATTTTCAGTCAAATCCTTCGTTTGGTGCTCAGCTTTGTATGTGAATCTGTTGGAGACAACTTGACCCAGTGCTTACCTGCTGTGGTAATGAGTAAGTGCCATCTGTCAGCCACAAAGGCAAGGGTCAGCGGTGTCACCAACGTCAACTGACCACCCAACAGGCAATTAAGAATTTATCTGTTCGCTCAGTTTGACTCAATGGTCACCTTGGTCGAATAATTACACGTATGTGATCATGTGTGTACAAAGAGCTCTTCATATGATCATGAAAGAATATGAGAAGTTCTACGTATTATCATAAGTGTATATGATAGGTTCTACGTATTTCCTTGCGAGATGTGAGTTGCTTCGAACCCTTCTCACAATTACTTTTCTCTTTATACGAGCTATGATGATATCGGATGACTGCTCAGAACCCATGTCAATCGGGTTTTTTTAAACATTTTACATTAATTTCTGATTTATAATTATTCGTGCAAACTTACCTGTTTTCTCGATGGGTAGCAACATTTGATAAGTTTGTAAGCATTCGAGATTAAACTCCGTTCACATTTTTAATTATTTGTTTTGTTGTGTTTTTTTATTTGTTTGTTTGTTTTCTAACATTAACATTTCTAATGTTAATATACATGTATTAGGCTCTCAGTAAATATGCCTCAATAACTCCTAAGAGACCGTTGAATCGTAAGAAAATTAATCAAAAGATGTTGACGTTTGGTTTGGATAGGGAGAATGACATTGGTATGACATGTATTAATTATATTGTGCTACTAATATTTGTTAGTTAAAGTTAGTGAGTCATTAGTCTTGAGTTTAATTATCAAAGGTTTCATTAATGTCGTTAAGCTTTGTTTTGTCTTGCTTAATCCATGTGAGTTGCTCACGATGAATTCCAAAATAATAATTGGCTTCAGTTGAATCAAACTTATCTGCACAAAATAATTTGCAATATTCACTTGTGTTCTATCACGTTAACTCGCGTTGTAAAATAGAATGTCATGTTCAGATTGATGTAGTAAACATACTGAATTTAAAAAACAATAAAATTATAAAAATTGATATGTACAAAGTAATTCTCCAAGCTCAATGCAAAGCTAATCTTTATTATCTACGAATATAAAATGCAGTATGTGTCCATATGTTTCATATATTCCATCATATGTATCTGGGTTACAGGGTGAACTGATATCAATGATAATTTTCAATTGACTTGCCTAATGTTTAAAGAAAAATGACTACAAGTTGAATACATCTGCTCTTTTTCGAATTAGCTTTAAGATTAGAAACCTATATTCTAATAAGAAAAATCCCAAAGTCTGTAAAGATGGAACTCAGTACACAGTAATAATACTTTTTTTTAACCAAGGTTTACTTAGCCTAACAAAAAGGCCACAAGCGTGAGTCACCCAGTGAGAATCAAACTCGCTAAATGCTAGTAATGGTTTAATTTAATCCTAGTCTCACGCAATATGTGTCATCTAATGAGAACCGAACTCACGACGTAGTAATAATGATCTCTTAGACTAACTCGCTAACCATTACACTAAGGTGAGGCACTGTTGCATGAAAGTTAAATATCTGTGAGAAACTATCGACTTTCATAGAGTTCTGTCTCAGCAGGGATGAGTCTGCATCAATCCAAACAGAGTCAGTTAACATGTGTGAAGAGATAAGCTTCGAATTAGCTTCTGGTACGTTTGTCTCCAATTTGCCAGAGTCTTTGTTTTCATTCATCTTGTCTTGGTGATGAATATAATGCTCTGTATTATATAAACAGCAGAAGTCGACTGAACAAAAATGTCATTGAGGTGCTTCATAGCTCCTATTCATAAGGCAACGGCGTGAAATACAGTCTTCCACGCTTTCTACGTTTTACTTGAGGCCTTGTGACTTATGTATTAGTTACACACGCGCATCTTTAAAGCTATTTAAAACGTATTGCAATAAATAAACATCTTCTTTGAAGGTTTAATTCTAGTTATAATTGCAAGTAACTGCCATGAAGTTACCTTGAAAAAAAAAAGAATGAATAAATGCTTTTAAGTACTCACACAGTATCTGAGACCGTTTGGAGACCCTCAAAAGAAGAAGAAATCACGCAAAGAATCACACTAGGATGGCAAGCCTTTGGCAGAACTAGCTCAACCTTCAAAAATAATAAGATCCCATTAATCCTAAAGAGAAGGGTGTATAACCAATGCATCCTCCCAATAGTCACTTATGGGGCTGAAACATGGAACCTAACCAAGAGACAGACCCGTAAATTGAGAACCATGCAACGTGCACATGAAAGAATAATGCTGGGCCTCACATGGAGAGACCACAAGACAGCACAGTACATCCAAGAAAAGACAAGAGTTAGGGACATCATAGAATCCATTACAAATCTCAAATGGCTTTGGGCTGTCCATGTTGTAAGAATGGCAGACAATCGATGGACATCGCGACTCACAACATGGATCCCCCGAGACCACATGCGCAACCGAGGCCGGCAAAATGTTAGATGGAGAGATCCTGGGGAAGGTCTTTGCCCAACGACGGACATTAAAAGACTGATGATGATGATGATGATGATGATGATGATGATGATGATGATGAAATGCAGTGTTTGCGTTACTCACTACAAAAACATCAAATCCGATATGATTGATAAACGTCATCAGAATAATTTGAAATCGACTTTGAAAAATCTTTGAAAAAGAGAATAAGCCTCAATGAAATTTGATTAAAGAAAATAGTCAATTTAATGATTAAACGACTAGATTTTGGAAGGTTTAGAGAATAATACATTAATTCACCGAGAATGACGTTTATGAGTGACCAAAGTTCAAAGGTCAAGTAACCAAGTTCCTACCCTCCCCATGACACCACCATTGCTGAGCGATAATTTGTTTTTGGATGTGTCTTTTATTTATGGATGGAAAGAAATGTCAACTGGTAATAAAACTTTTGATAGCAACTTCTCCGGTAGCTTTTGACTCATCCGAGGGTGTGTGTGGGGGGGTAATTCAGATCATACCTCGACGCACTCCCGTAAGAATGATATTCTATAGTACGTATGAAAAAAACAATGTTCCATGAGTGTAAGGATCATCATCATCAGCAGCAGCAGCAGCAGCAGCAGCGTTTTAGCATCTGTCTTTGGACATAGACCTTCCCCAGGATTCACCACTCCCCTCTATCGTGGGCGTCGCGGAGACAATACTTTCTCGACTAGTCTACTTCGTCTCTCCATCTTATGTCACAGTTTTGCATATCCCTGGGAATCCACGTTGTGGTATTCATCGGTTGCCTGACATTCTTGCAACATAACCAGCCCATTGCCATTTGAGTATTCTAACAGATTCTATGATATCCCAGACTCTTGTTCTTCCCTATTATACTGTACTGTTTTGTGGTCTCTCAATGTGAAGTCGGGCACGATTATCTCATGTGTACGTTGCATGGTTCTCAATTTGAGGGCCACTCTTTTGGTTAGGTCCATGTTTCAGCTCCATAGGTGACTATCAGGAGGATGCATTGGTTGTAGACCCCTCCCTTTTTTTAAAGTAATGGGATTTCCTTGTTTGAGCTTATTCAATCATTTGTAATTAAATGAAAACATTTTTTTTTCCAAACCGTAAAAAACATTTCCTGCAGTCATTGTTTCTGCAAGAGCAAAAAGTGTGCAATAAAAATTCATTTTTTAAAATCATTCGGCTGTTTTTAGTAAAATTCCAACTGATCCAATTTCTCCAGGAACTTATCTTTAAAGAAATGTAATTATTTTTTTTTTCATTGCAAAAAATATTTTTGAGATTTCGTAAAACAAAAAGCGGGGATGATTGAAAATATATACCTGTTAGTTTTTCCTACTAAATTCCATTTCCATAAAAGAAAATTAAGTCATAAATGAATAAGTACAAGAATGGAATCAAAAATTGGTCCATGAGGTCATTTTTTGTAAAGTTATAAATTTTCCTGTATTTTCGGACTAAATTATTTCGTTTCACTGGTTTACTCAATGCAGATAAGTATTCGAATTTATATTGTTGAGAGTTTTCTTATCATTGTTAATGGCAGAAGGATTATTCCGATAAGATTGATAGGTTCCAAGTTTCAGGCACCTCCATCGACACATGTTTGTCAGGTCAAGAATTAAGAGTTTCCATTGATTTTCATAATACATAATACTGTACATGAATTATCTGAAACTGTTTCCGAAATATGAAATTCATACAACTAGATACAGATATGATTATAGTAATAGAGGTAAAGGCGTAAAGCGAAGACGCAATTAACTCTAATTTACATTGGAAAAAATCTTTAGCGATCCCAAACCTCAAAATGATGATGATGGTATGTTAGACTGAGCTGAGTCTCTGAGAGCCAAAGTTTAGTTCGCCGAAGTGGAGACGTTTTGAAAGACGATGGTCTTCTATCCTCGACACATTGCCTGCTATGGTAGATGAGTCTATTGCATCATAGATTCAATACTTGTGCCATTAGAAGTGGGAATGTAAGTAATTTTGTGCTTCCAAATAGAAAAAAAAAGTCAACTTCTATATCGAGTAAACATATTTCTACGTAAATAGGAGTGGGCTTATGTAAGAATGAACAGAAACATTTGCGCTGCTGTGTCTGGCTATAATAAGAGAACAAACGGTGTCTGCTGTTATTAATGAAAACACTGAAACTCAATAATTTTGTATATTAAAATAACAAGTCGACAAATGGGAATTTCTTTAAAAAAAAAAAAAAAACTGAAATAGACGTCCTTGTTATCTTTGAAAATTGGTAACTGTTTCTTAACATTGAGTAAATAAATACCCTTACACTGGCCACGGCAACAGCTGTCCCTGCCCTGGCTTTACAAATCACAAGATTCTCCTCGTGTCTGATAGGTTTTCGCATCTTGCAAAATAGACTCAAAGACGAAAAGCATTTTAAATGGCATCACTCTCTTCCCCCATACGCTAATATTGTGTACTTAGCTATAATTTACTTGAAGAAACACAGTTGGCTCCGTCTGTATCAGTTAGAGTTTAAGCTTAATACTCTGAAACCCAAGTCAGATTCATTGTTAGACATTACTTCATTCATAGCAAACTAGTCCAGCAGTTAGTGAGCTCCACCCTTAGAAAGCGTCCGAATATTGCAATCCACGGACAGACAAAGTCATACAGAGTAAATATCTACGCGTTTCCTTATGCTGGGCGCCTCACCATAGAGTAATGATTACGGGGATAGTTTTGCAGATCATCACTACTGAGTAGCGAGTTCGAACCTCACTCGGTGCCCTATACTTGTTATCTTGGGCCAAAATCAAGTTAAGCTTAGCAAAAAGTACTCGTTTCCTTAGGATGCTTTCTTAAGTTTTTTTTTTGTTGTTGTTTTTTTGTCTCAAATCGTAGCATGGAGCTCACTATCATACATGATGGCTTACGGTCAAATCATGCTGCAAGCATTGGTCCTCATCTGATCAACGAAGTTAAGTTACGTCGGATCTTATCAGTACTTATATGGGTGTGTGCTAAGAAACATAAGGTACTGTAGCTAATGCGGTCTTGTACCAAAAAAGGCAAAACTTGGTCGAATCACTTCTGGAAAAAATATCAGCTATGGGAATTTGTTCCAAGTAATAAACAGGAATCTATGATTGGAATTATAGATTTATCCACGGGGAGAGTAAAAGTTCTTATTTCAAATCAGTTTCATTTACATCAAGGTAATAACATTTGTAACAAATTACTGTATGTTGTTCTCAGAGAGCGTACGCCTCTACCGGAAAAAGATTCCATGATCTGCTTTAAAATTTAATCACTTCTCCTTTACTCCATGATCCACGTTCCGATGAGGTTCAATTTAAATTTATTGAAAACCTTTAGCAGATATCGTATGGACAGAACGAGAGACAGAAAGACAGATACGGGGAAATACATAAACATCTCCAACTACATAGACAGAGATAAAAGAAGAGAAACAATGTCATTGTCAGTTGAGCCACGATTTATCTACAGGATTCTGAAGATGTGTTTATTCACTTGAAATGTAATTAACTCACACCTTGTAAATGCAGCACTTGGGCTGGAATGGTTATTTACTAAGCTTAGGTGAGTCGAAAACAAGGTCATAAGTGCAGAGTGACCAACAAGGATCAATTTTACTAATCTCGCGGATTGGTCAGCGAAACAAGTTGACTGACCCTCGTGCTACGGAAAGTTCCCTGCAAAGTTTCAACTCATAAATTCATTCCATGGAATTCAAAAGTGATTGAAGGGGAGAAACTTCTGATTGAGTTTCCCTTGCACATTTTGATAGAATCTTCATATTTTAGTTTAATTTAGTTCACAAAAGAGTGCGATTATCTTAAATCCTGTTCATTGAAGAGTTCCACGGTAGTTACGAGCCGTTTATCAATCTAAGAGTTGAGGCTATTTAATAAGCATTGACTCGTCTTTTTTAGCCTACTTGTCATAAGCATTGCATTGTAAGGACATATTTATAATATATATATATATATATATATATATATATATATATATATATATATATATATATATATAAGTTCTAGTGGTCATTTGCGTCTGCAGCGGCTTTTCCATCATTCCGCTATAGATAGGGGGATCAGGTCAAAATATGTCCGATGATCGCCTATCTGGGTTATGTACGAGGAATGTTCACACGGATAAAATTACGAAAGAAAAATAACAAAAATAAAATACTGTTGATAAACACAGTCATAGATAAATTTGGTGAGGATCCAGGGAAATAGGATTTCTTTTTGATGATTGGTTCCACTCAATAGAATAAACTGTTTGCATGTGACAATAATTTTGTTGTTTGTTTTCTACAGTAACAAACTAATTCACAAATTCTAGAATTTTATTCTTCAGAAATATTTTACTTATATGTATGTAGTAAAGTGAATGAATAGATTAACTGAGTTGTAATATTTTTCCAGGGCTTGCAAATACACCTCCTTGCCTTATCTTTTACAGACGCCCACGCTAGTGACTTACAGTCCTAACTTGTGATTTTATAGTGGAAAAGTATTACTTTTTAGATACATTACATACCCATATACACGAAAGTGTGCATACATAGATACATAGGTACATCAATAAGGGAGAAGCACGATGATGAGAAAACATGTTACGCAGCAAATATTGATGTTCTAAGATTATCTCTTTCCTTGTGACTGCACTTGATATAGATCGATTATTATTTAATTCAGCTAAAATAATTCAGCTAATAAACACATGTCTAGACACAGTCATACAGAATTCAGTGCAACATTTTTTCAAGTGAAAACAGCTATCGAAATACACCAGAACATGCCCACGTTATTATAAAATAATTGGCAGTTTTTCTCTTCATCTTTCAATTTTCATTTTACCAATATATATATATATATATAGTGTATACACACATATATGCACATATGTATATATATTTATACATATAGAGAGAGTGGAGGAGGGAGAAAGAGAAAGGTGGATGGGGCATTATTAGCCTTGTGAATCTTCAATTGAAATATCACAAAAACCGGCTTGTGTTCATGCGAAACTTTTCCTCTGTGATCGGAAAAAAATCCTCTGCGTTGACTGCAGTCTCTAAAAACATGATTGCTGTCATCAAATATCAATTGGCTGCTATAGGCTACTGAGCAATAATTACGTTTCACGCTCGGCTTAATAGATGAACGTAGAAACCGCGAACATATACATTGTTTTGGTCAGAACTTTCCACTCTGACAAAAGGATCGAGTTTAATAGCGGGTCCGGCCGATATCTCTAGGCTGTATCGCTAAAATATGGCATCGCATAATGCGAACTGATATTAAAATGAAAGCCAGACGAAGGCAATATTAATTAGGGTCAAGCAATAAAGTGTCCAATGCGCGCGAAGCTATCCGGAAAAAAAAGACGAGACGATGCTTGGGGCAACTCCGTCATGGTGGAGTGGATAATTCGCGTCAACCGCTAGCTTCCCTCCCGGCAGTTAGTAAAGGCGGAAAGCGTCAATGTTGAATTGCACAAAGCAGCAAAGAGAAAGCCAATTACAAATTGTCTGCTTGACATGGATCAAGGCATAAACAATGCTGACGAAATTGTTTAGAGTACGCTGCTTGAACGTAAACAGTTGTCGTTTTGACTTTAAGGTCTGCCTTTGTCTACATTATATATATATATATATATACATATATATGATTTCATAGATGTATCTGAATTTCTACAAGATTTTTTTCGAAAAAGAAACTGAACTTGCGTTAGTGGAAGAGTACATTGTTTTGAATGAATGATGGAGATGTTTTATCAGCAAAAATGTTACCTTTAACAACTTAAGTCCATTATTACCGACAAAGAACAAAATAGAAAAAAACACTCAGTTAATTGTATTGAGAGAAGATTTATATTTGTGTTCAGGTCAAAATGTGTCAAGCAAATTTGCCATGTGAGTTTGCTATTCAATTTTATTCGTGTGATTATACTATTTCTTTAAAATGAAAATTTGCTTGTGACATCATAATCAAAGTACACAGAACAAAGAGCAAACTTGGTGAGAGTCGTTTGCCAGTGAGACTAACTTGCAACTTGAAAAATCATTAATTTATAATTCTATGATTCGATCAGGATTTAACGATCAGTATTTTATGGAACATACAAACACGGACACTCACAGAAGCACAAACACAAACACACTCACGTGCACACACTTACATGCAGACAAAAACGCTCGCCCTCTCAAAAACATTCTCACTCTCACACACGAAATCACATACACTTACACTCACACATATCTCACAACACAATCACACATAGTCACCCACAAATTTTTGTATAGAGATAATCAGAAATGAAATTTGTTACGTAATTATTCTTTTAAAAAGAGATTTTAGAATATTTCAGCGATCTACCAACATCTTTGCACGACCATCAGGAAGCGGGGGCCGGGGGTTTATCCCTTACTTTGAGAAGCCCTGTCTTAGCCCAGGACCCCAGCTTCATTGACCAGGCCCTGCTGGTCAACAGTGACCGATGTGGTCAAGCACTATTAAATATTACATTCCTTCTCGCTTTTCCTCCGTAAATTGTCGGTTTCAACTAGTCGAATTAAGAGCAGTACCTGTTTGAAATTTGGCTTTCCCATAAGAGCTCAAAGGAGAGGACATCCTTTCAATACCACTGAATACATAACATCACCTCTTTTCGATGAAGACTGGAATTTGGTACTCTTAAAGATGATCCATTTTGCTACCCCCTCCCCCAAACACACCAATCGTTGTTTGATGTATCTACTTTTTATGTTCAATGTTTTTAAAAAACGGAACAGTTGAATATCTTTCGCCCAACTTATGTGTAAGCCACACATCAAAGCGATTAACATAACCAAACTAGTGCAAATGATTTTCGACTCTTGATAAAGGTATTTGTCCCAGTTTATGTAACATTGATTATTCTCTTATTTTGGTTTTTTTTTCCCTTTTTTTTTTCTTTGTTTTAAACCTCAATTTGTAAACTCGACCGCGGAGCTATTCAATTTTGATACATTCAATCTTTCACAGTGTTTTTTCCATAAACTACACAATGTCTTTTGCATTCGAGTCGTGTTTTTACTTTTCTCAAAAAAGCAGAATATGCCTTAAATATTTTGAATTTTCATCCGTCTTCAGAGTGAGAATCAATGAACAAATAATACGCCAATCTTGAGAAGGTTTTACCCAATGCACGCTGATTTGACAGCTGTCACAGTACAATCAAAAATGATTTTTGAATGAGATTAATCAAAAGTAAATGGGACTAATTCTATCAAACGACAAAAAAACAAAACGAAACTTTTGACGATTCTAATATTATCAGTGAAAAAAAAGACCATAGAAACAAGACGTTTCCCAGAAAGTATCCACATAAAAAAAAGGTTGCAGTGAATTTTCTATTTGTGGTTGTTCAAAATATACAAATACACTGCGTTTGAAATATCTTCCTTTACTTGTAGCAATTTTTATGTCTTGGGTTCTATCAATGGTGGTCTGGCTATAGCTGCACGCTCTGTTCAACTTCATGTGTAACTGGTTGTTGATTTATTAATAACAGAGGGGAGAGCCTCCAGCTCTCTTGTCAAAGTACATAGGGGCGTTGCTAACTTTCTATTAATTTGTCTGAATTTCTGAAATGAGAAATTACTATCACTATACACTGATCTATTCAGACTGGAGTCCTTATCTTGGTTGTTGGAGTCACGACGTTTCGGCTATTTCTAAGAAGAGGAATTATTCAAATACAAGGCAAATATTAGCTACTTCAAGCTACTAATACTATTTTAGTCTTATTTTATCGTTATAAATACTACTTTCAATGTTATCGTTATTTGCGAGGCTTAGCTTGGTATATAACAAGTCAAAATATCGGGAAATCGAAGAAGGTTGATTGTATTGCGCCAGTCATCTGAGTAAGAAGATTATACCTCCTCACTTTGAAAATCATAATTCGGATTAATCGATTTTACTTCGGCAGAGGTTAGAAATGAGCAACTATCCCAACCACTAGGTAGAAACTACAACATCTATTCCATTCTTGATAAGTGTAAAGCTTAGTCTGGAACTGCACAAGGCTAGATAGAAACAAATGGAGACAGGAAGACTGTGTGGCGTCAATCTCCAAAGCAAGTAGCGGTTATCTGTTCTGAAATCAGCATTCCATATCCTGGGCTTAGTACAACTATTATTTCATTGTTGATATTGAAAAGCTCAGCTTGTTATTGCACCGGTTCAGATAAAGAGAAATGGATGTAGGAAGACCGTGTTGCGCCTATCTTCTGAGTACTTAGCGCAACCTCGTGTGAAACTCAGCTTTTGAAATCCTGGCACAACTTTTACTACTATTTTATTCTTATCTTACTATGATAATGAACTGTATCTTTGTCCGTTACGAAGGACTCTTCCACTTGGTGGTATCATCTCCTATTTACCATATGGAACAAAGAAGCTTTCAACTCAAACAAGTTTAGTGGTTCATTTTCTTTCTTTTTTCCAAAGTCATCCCATAGAAATTCGAATTTTTTATTACATCGAAATTATTATTATTATTATTATTATTATTATTATTATTATTATTATTATTATTATTATTGTTAATAATAATAATAATAATAATAATAATAATAATAATAATAATAATAATAATAATATTTGGAAAGAGAACGTTATTGTTATTCTCTATATCATCATTATTATTACGAACAGGTCCAGGGTGTAAGGGCTATTCATTGACGCTTCTCATAATATCAACATAGTAAATGTCTGAGCCTGCTAATATAGTCCATTGTGTACTGAGCGCTCACCTCCATCCTACTCCCACGATTCGAGTGGCAGTGTTACCAGTCACAAATTCTGCCGCCGGCAAAAACAAGACAGGGTTAATGTTTATCTCTCGTCTTCGTAATGAACACTGGCTTTTCCTTTCATCAACGACTAACTTCAGTGTTTCATATTGAATTTGCCCAGCTTGTGTCGTTGGCCCTATCACCTCTCCTCTTCTTGCTTAGCCTTTCCTCTTGGTCAATAACCCGCTTTTTTTTACAGTTCTCATCATTTTCACAGTACTCTTCATGTAATCCTCCCACTCTCTCTCTCTGTCAACAAAAACTGTCCCAGGTTTTAAGTGGGTCTTGCTGGTTATCTTAGTATAGAGACGAACTAGACGTATTTACGAAGTATAGTTACCGTGAGGTCCATGATAGAGAGATTAGGCGAATCCTGGGGATAGTCTATGTCCAGTTGCTTAGCCTTTTCTCAATACACTCTCAGTCAACCAAAACTGTCCCAGGTTTTAAGTGGGTCTTGCTGGTTACCTACCTATTGAGACGAACTAGACATATTCACAAAGTATTGGCTCTGCGAAGCCCATGATTGAGAGATTTGGCAAATCCTGGGGATTGTCTATGTCCAACGACGGACAATGAAAGAATGATGATCATCACACGTACAGACTGCATCCATCTGGGGAGCCAGAGAGTTGAAAATTTGAACATTCATTCTTCACTCTGTCTAGAATTTTTTTCGAAATTTCGACTGCAACCCAGAAAAAAAAAAGTTAAAGGCTTGCAATTTACAATGCAAGTCTGTGGTAAATAAGTCCCTTTTTTTCTCGTCTGGCACCCCCTACGCTTGTTTTTTTGTTTGTTTGTTTGTTTTTTTGTTTTTTGATAATTTGGACTTTTTAGTGATTCAACAATAAGTGGATGACATATTTTATTTTGGTTTAGTCCCTTAGTTTGTATGACCAGGTTTTTTTTAATCGGACATTGTTAGTGATCACCGCTCAACGAAGAGTGAAGGAAGTGACTTATTCATTGGACTCTTTTTTTCTCTCCAATTTTGCAATTAATCCTCACAAACAGCCTGCTGCTAAAAGAGGTTGATCAAATGATCGATACTATTGATTTACTAATTAGACTTGTTTCTTTTACCTTCATTTTCAATGATTCCTCTTTGTTCTTGATATTTACGGCACCAAATTGGGAAAAATAGAGCACATCGTAGATGGAGTTAGTCGCCGAACTGGAAAATCAGCATTCGAAATCCTACCTTTAGCATGGGCTTGAACCACGACTATTGGTACCTGTGTCAAATATGCAAATATCTCAGCCACGGGGCAAGTCAATCAGTCTTTCTCTATCTTTCACGTAAGATTATTATAAACTTGCAACACCTTAACTTCTCTGATTAATGATGCACTTCACATTGATATGTACATTAGATTGTGGGAGATTTGGCGACATTTATCTATATGCGAAATTTATCGAGATACAATCTATCGAGATACAATTCGTCTTTGAAATTAAAAAAAATGTCAGATGAAAAGATTTTACAGGAAAGAAAATACGTTAACCATTTGACAATCTTTTGTCAGATTTTTTAAAACCACTATCACTATCTATAACTTACACATGATTTAATAAATTATACATCTCGATAAAGTCTTATCAGTAAATTGTTGTCGGTGAAATGTTATTGGTGAATTGTTGTCGATAAATCTCCCGGATATAGTATAAATTATCTGGGAAAATTTTAAATGCATGCCTCCGGAAAGAGATTCAAGTTCAAATCACGCTAGAGGCATATTATTTACTTCCAGTCTGTGTCACTTAGCAATGATTGCAGTACTAAGATCTTTGATTTGCAATAGATAGCAGCAGAAATTAGAAGAAATAAATACTAGCCAAAATGAACAATAATTCGTCCATAGAAAATATCGAACGTGTACTCTCACTTATATGAGAGGATAGCAATCGGGGTATCATACTTTTTCATGGCATGAATGGAACGTACGAAAGACTCTCAACTGAGGATAAGATGAAAACTATCGTCTTCCAAAGACTCTAGAGTTCCACCAACTGGTCTTTGGCTGGTGGGGCACGGTAAGGTCGTCAGATATATGGATTCCTTGAAAAAGACCCACATACTTCATGAAATCAACTACTGCCGATTGACAGCAGAGGTTGCCGACATGGAGACGAAGTGACTAAAGGTTTTCTATATAACTTCGCTTTCTGAAACAATCTACAAAGCTAAAGTAGAAGAAAAAAGACAGCACTGTGAAACTGGGACTCCCTCTAATTGCTAGATGTTTGGTAACCTCACCGAAAAAAACAAACTCTCCAGCGCAGGCTTCGCAGGGCATCGGCAGATCTGCAAAAGATACAGAAAACTTTTCTGAATCTTCATTTTGGCTGCCAAGCCTTGATTAATCCACAGGAAACAACACATAGCCGATTGCTGATAAGTGTCAGATGTACGAAATGTTAAAATTCAACAGGTATATGTGCTTGTAATTCTTATTCTTTTATATATAATAGCTATATTTACTGTGATTAAATATCTGTAACGGATACGATTTTCGCTTGTTTTCAATTGGTGTTTCAACAAATTGAGAAAATATTTGTATATATATATATATATATATATATATATATATATATATATATATATATATATATATGTGTGTGTGTGTGTGTATGTGTGTGTGTATTTGTGTGTGTGTACCATGTACCATATATATATAAAAATACAATGCAGATAACCAAAGACTGAAGCCATGAAGTTAGATGTTAGAATGACTCAAGGAAATAATAGCTTCAGAAATACCCTTAGAATATACTTTTATAAGCCAGCTCTCTCTCTCTCTCTCTCTCTCTCTATATATATATATATATATATATATATATATATATATATATATATATATATATATATGTATGTATATATATATGTGTGTGTGTGTGTGCGTGTGTGTGGATAGGATGCCGATAATCAAATGCTGAAGCTAAACATAAATATGTATACCATTTTCTTGAATAATTCATTCTAACTTTTAGCTTTATAATTTCAGCCTTTGGTTATTGGGATCCTTTCTATAGTACTGGTATATTTAACCCAAGACTAGAACTACTTCAGCCTCCATACTGTGGTACTGATTCACTAAAGAGACAATTTTAAAAAAATACTTCCCGTTCACATCTGTTTTCAAGAGATTCCTTATTTAATAAAATTAATAGAATCTCATAAGGCCGGTGGCCAAAATAGACACTTGTGTCTCCTTTTCGCTTTCATCTGGGAAAGGATTTGATAACAGGAAAATGAACATCTCGTTTTGCGGATCATCTGTTTACCATGCCTCGGATAGAATAAACAGGTGAGTGGTAACACCTTTAATCAGTGCGGTCATGTACTTACGACCTGAACCTATGATCCCATCTCACAAATAAAGCAGAGAAACAATGCGGCCGGGCTGCCTTCATTTAGCGCGCCAGTGACGATTATAGTTATAAACAACGTAATCGGCCCTTCATTTAGCGAATGACAGCCTTGATGACTGTATAATAGATTAATATAACCTTCATTATGGACGTATTATCACGGTAAAGTATTAATAATCGTTTATTATGGATATCGTGTTTGTTTTCGTCATAAAATAAGGCATCAGCACTAGCAATTATTATCGTCATCATCAGAGGCGTTGGAAGAGGGACTGTTCCGTCTTAGGTATTATCTGATTCGTGCTTATCAAAATCAGTCTCCGTTACTGTTTTCTGTCATATAACCGTGGAAATATATCCGTGTACTATGCAACGTACAATGAGGGAAGAGGCCTGCCTCATGGTTGAAACAGTTGCATATTTCCCATTAAAGCTTGAGGTAGGCGTTCGAGCCCAAGTTGAAGCCAGTATGTCGAATACTGATTTTCAAAGCAGTAAGATCTTCTCTACATGGGAGATTGGAGAGACATAATCTCCATAGCTTCACTTGAGCTTTTTTACCCATGTTAAACTAAGCTATAAGTATACAGAAAATCAATAAATAAACCAAAGCACTGGCGTGATAGGCGAGGGAGAGATGAGATGTGGGCTGAAGACCTGAGGAAACTTACTGTTACTCACCCTTCAGCAATGACCACTGGGCAACTGGTGTGAAACTGTAAACCACAGTATTGCTGAGGACTATGAATGTGGAGAGGAGGGCTGGAGACTTGAGGAGACTTGCTGTCACTCAATCCCCAGCGGCAACCACCAGGCAACTGGTGTGAAATTGATAATAATAATAATAATAATAATAATAATAATAATAATAATAGCAGCAGCAGCAGCAGTAGTGAAGGAACTTGTGAAACTAGTCAAGTACAAGGACTTCGAAATCGAAGTACGGAGTATGTAGCATTTGAAAATGCAAACTGTCCCTGTCATTATTGGGGCACAATGGATCACGAAGAAAAGCACTGAAAAACAAAATCTCCAGTGACCATTCTCCCCACAAGGTAGAGCTCACAGGCACTGCCCGTAAATTGAGAAGGGCACTATCATCTGTTGTATTCTAATGTAAAGTTCAACAAATAAAATGCAACGCACACAAAAAAAATTGCTAGACACAGAAAACTGCAAAACGAAAAATAAGATTGGGGAGAAAAAAACTTCCAAATTTGCCTTCAGTTGTTGATACCGACTCGGCAGTAGATTGTGAAGAACAGAAATCATGATAAGAATACAAAACTGGTGCTTTAACCAGACAAAAGGGACATAAGTCTCACCAATAACTTGGTCTTCATTTCTGATTCGTTCTGATTACTCAATGGCATAGATTGACGCCCCGAGTTGAGCTGTAATTAAAAAATGATAACACCAAACATTCAGATGAAAGAAAATAGTGGTAAAAAATTTTAATGAAGGAATTTAAAGTGAAAAGCAGGGTAATACCACCGTATATATTCCACAGAACTATATTATCAGAAAATTTAAGAATAGTGTGGGCTATACTAAAAACTGAAGATTTTCTCGAAAAAGGCACAAATAAATAGTTATTAGAATGGTTGAACAACGTGGAGATGAATATATAGATAATTCGCTAAAACAATTAATAGATACCCTGAGATATTTGAACTATACCAGATGGAACAGGAGAAAATGAAAATCGAAAATTCAACAACAAATTAATAGAGAAGACATGAAATAAGGATTTTAATGTCTCTTCATCCCGAAGAGGAGCAGGCAGAGTTCTTTTGAAATGACTGAGGATATTTCCGTGTATTTAAATGTACGGATGTAAGGATGTGGATATGGGTGTGAGTAGATATAAAGGTGTAGCATTATGATATATATATATATATATATATATATATATATATATATATATATATATATATATATATATATATATATCAGAATATTTGTACGTTTAGGTCGAGATTTTATACGGATATAAAGTGCGCATGTGTATATGGAGACATTTCCATGAGTTTATATATCCTGATGTGAGTATGTGTTCGTAAATGAGTGTGTGGATATTTTTATGTATTCATGAATACATACGTATACCTAAGCTCTTCAGTTAGAGAAAAAGCGTGTGCGTGCGCTTATGTGTGTATTATTCGGTAAGTATATGAAGACATAGGCTGAGTGACGTACATTCCTCAGAGAGAAAATCAAATGAAAGGATGACCCCTTGAAACCTAACGCCTTTCCATTGAAAAGAAATTCATCTAAAACATATAAACGCCAGAATCTCAGAATTTTTCTCTGTCCGATTCCAACTCATGGGATGAAATGATGGTAGGGGGTAGAATCCTATCCCCAAATTGAGGTATTATTGGTCAGTCTCTTTTGAATAATCTGTTAAAAGTCAAGGCTTTTCATATATCTATCTATAGATAGTCCCCTTTTGAATTCAAGAGTAGATCCGAAAATTTGGATTTATTGTAAGAAGATTAGGATTACGTATTCAACTTGAACATACACTTCAAATATCAAGATACCTAATTGGTAAAATAAACTAGATTCATTTAGCGTATGATAAAGTAATACACTGGATCTAAATAACAAAATGAAATAATGCACTAATCTAAATTACGAAAGGAAAGAAAACTCGAATAAAACAAAATACATACATCACAAATTATGACAATACCATAAATCTAAAAGTTACATGAATGTGAGGATGTTGTGTCCGATCCACACAGCTAAAGGATGCTTTGGTTAAATTCCTGTACTCTTTTTCGATATTCCCCAAACACGTCCATCATAAAATAGCTGAATATTTCCTCAATAAAACTAAGCGTATAACATTAGTATCAAAATTCATTAACAGCAATCAGAAGATTTATGATTTGCTTGACTTAACACCCTGGGATGATTTGGGATGGTATAATATTTATGAAATTTCTACAAGAACATTTCTTTTTCAGCGGTAACATACTTAGTTTCGAAGACTACGTATATACATGTGTGTGTGTTGGGGGGAGGGGGTGTTCACCAGCTGTTATATGTCCACTGCTGGACAAAAGCCTTTCCCATCTCCTACAATAACGAGCCTGATAGCTTTAATCCCCACCCTGTCTTATCGGCAAACTTTTCTATCTTGTCTTTTCATCTTGTATCTGAACTTTTTACACTGGGATTTCTGTCCAAAGGGCAGCATTCGATTAGCCTTTTGTTGTCCCTTTCTTCTGCTAATGTGCTCCACCCATCTTTTTTTGTTGTTTAATAACTTGTACATCTTTCACCCTTCCACCACGGGGATGTTGATCTTATTTTTTTATTGCTAAGGGTTATTCCTAATATTGCTCTTTCCATGGCTGTATGTGCTGTTTTGAGTTTGCTTCCAGGATTTGCACTTGCATGCCATATCAGGTATTATGCATTAATTTTAAACTTTCCGTTTAAAGCATTTGATTTTCCGTATGTTTCTATTTATACCAAATGCTTTCCAGCCAATCGTTACGCGCCAGTTTCCAACTATATTTTCTGGAATGTATTTTCAAGTCTAGCTGTAACGAGTTTCTGTGTTATTAAATCCCCTTGTCTTACTCCTTTTCCAATTTTTATTTTGTTAGTATCTCTATGGGGTCCTATCATTATAGTGCCCTTTTTGTTTATATTCTTAATTATTTTTATATAATTCTCATATATATATACATATATATATATATATATATATATATATATATGAATATATTAAGATATATATAATGGATACATATGATGGATATATAATTCGAGAGAATATTTATGAATCCAATATCTTATTAATAACTCTATTCGAAATTATCTCTATTTATTACACGGATAATCAGTCACTTGGCCTAATCAGCATAAGCAG
Source organism: Thysanoteuthis rhombus (assembly GCA_963457665.1). Taxonomy (NCBI): domain Eukaryota; kingdom Metazoa; phylum Mollusca; class Cephalopoda; order Oegopsida; family Thysanoteuthidae; genus Thysanoteuthis; species Thysanoteuthis major. The sequence goes on along the minus strand of OY735213.1, from coordinate 35,521,364 downwards.
AATAAACAATGAAAGAAAATGAGGACGCTGCAGGAATTGAACTTTCTTCTGATTAACTAAACAGTTCGACAGGAAGGCGAAAGCCTAAATGACTGCTCTGTCCCCACTTCTCTTATTTTGTTTATTCAGTGTCCTTGTCTGCATTGTTATTTCTCAACACGAACAATTATATGTTTAAGGAACGGACTTATGATCCGATAGAATATCTATGAATGCGAAATATTTTTTGTAATGACTTTTCCTTATTGCACAGAGAATGGGTCTCTTGGCCTAGACAGTATAAATACAATAAAAGATTTGAGAAAATGGGGCTGCTGCAGGAATCAAACCTGCGACCGATAGGGTAGCCGCTTCATCGCAGCCTCTCTCTTCCCATGGAACTAAACAGTCCGTTGGAATCAGAGAAAACCGAGAAAAATAAAAACTATAACTATATCAATACAACTATTACCAATTTATTCATATCTCCTTTTGAAGATGACTATACAGTCGAAAGTAGTCGAGGAATATTCATAGAAAAATATAATACGAAATCAAATAAATTATTTTTTTTTTCATTCGCTCATGTTAATGTATCTTTCATATGGTCACACACACACACACACACACACACACACACATATATATATATATATATATATATATATATATATATATATATATATATATATATATATATATACGTGTGTGTATTTGTGTGTGTTTGAGTAATAACAAAGTACTTGTGTGACATAAGTTACGTATTAAAATTATAGCTGAGAGGAAAGTGGTGTTTGATCAACACTGCTGGGGTGCTATATTGATATGACTGTTTTATTTTTAAAATCACCGAAACGGTTACATAGTAAATAAGTGATGATCTCAACAAGAGAAAATTTACACACTGTACCATAATAACAAAGTATATGTAAAACAAGGTGAAAAAAAACACTGGAAAAATACTATAAATTGCATTGACTGATATTGGGAAATGAGTGACAAAATGTTTTTTTTGAAAAAATTCTTTTAATGCTTGGTGTTTAAACCTCTAAAGCTTTCTAGACTATACTTATATTCATATAAGAATTTTTGGTGAGTCCCAGAACGAAAAAAAATGAATTTGTTCTGAGTTGGTTGGAGAACAGAAGCAACTGCTTGATGCAATATATGTATATATATATATATATATATATATATATATATATATATATATATATATATATATATATATATATATATATATATATATATATATATATATATAATCCTGGATATCATTATCAAACAGTTATTGTTATCAAAATCAGTTGTCTCAAAACACTTTTCAAAGTGATCACGATAACTTGCCTCCTCTTTATATCAGTCCCTTACCAGCAGATAATTGTAATAAAAAAGACACATTTATAAAGCGATACTAATAAGTGGCATCTTCTGTATTATCAAAATATTGACACTTGGTGTCGGTTCGGATCTATTACTTCAGTAACACTTGTTTATGAATTTTACGCGTGACTGGATGTGAATGAGTAAAAGGCAGCCAAATACTGGCGTTGTACATCAATTTCTGTATTTTGTAAAAATGATAATTGTTTAAATAGTCATGATGCCTATAATCTTTGAGAAAAGGGTGTTAAAGAGAAAGATCTCTCTCTTTGTGAAACTATGGTTTTTTCCTCTCTTTGTAATCTTGTAGAATCGATGATAGTTTGGAGAGAAGGAAGGGAAAGAGGAAGGAAATATGTATATCACTTGAGATAATCCGAGAGTATTGTATACGATCTTGGTATATTCTGGCTTCATTCTCCAGCCTTGAGATATGCATTTGTTAATAGACACCAATTTGAGGGTCATGTTTGCATGGTATAAACCCCGTAATTTACAATACGACCGCAAGATATATTTTGTTGGAGTAACAATATCGCGTGCGTAAGAACAAGAAGACAATAAAAAGGGATATGTAAATATAAGAAAAATCAGTACCAGGAGGATTTCCTTATAATAGATAAGTGATGGCAGACCTAGGAAAACACTGTCCGTGGTTGTTTGGCTCGAGAAAAATGGGGTTGCCTTTTTTTTCTTTTGGCTATATGACAAGAATATTTTGATTACATATATGACCACTGGGTTTATAGACTTAGAGTAGATTCGCCGGACCCGGTGCGGACGTTTCTTAAAATGGATTGGCTGCAGCCACATTTTTGACCTTCCCTTGGGCAAGCAATTGCAATGTGCAGGACGAATCCATAAGTTCGGTAAACAGTACACAACCGGGTTTACCTTGCAGCTAACTTCATCCTCGCGCAAACTCTTTGCAGGCAGCGGAGCGTCTTTGGTAGGTACACTTGTTTGGGCTACAAATTAGTGTTTGCTCACGTAAGGCCAAGCAAGCGACCGGTATCCGTGTCGACTGACAAACACAACGCGGCCAGCGCCGGTCGTATGTTATTGAAGAAGCGTTGCCCGAAGCATCAGCCCGGAGGCGATGAATATTATTGAAATCACTGCATATTTGTCATGGCAGCTCCTCATCAAGTTTATCGCGAAGCATAGAGAAGTGGAATTTGTAGCTGAATAGCCAAATTAAGTAAAGGACAAAGAAAGCGATACAAAGAGCTTCGTAGAAAGAGTTGGATTGCATATTTGAGTGAAGGATCAAGGATAGTGAATAAAGGGGAGTAACGGTCAAATGAATCGTTCATTAAGAATATACATGTTAGGGAATATTTTAGAGAGTAAATAAGGGAGATTAATGTATTAGAAAACAGGAGAATGTTGACAGAAGATCCTATGGTGTGTGCTGGGTGGGAGGGGGTAAATGAGAGGGAGATTAAAAATCAGGATGTTTGTTTGGAACAGAGAACAGAAGAGAGAGAGAGAGAGACAGAGACAGAGTGAGAGAGGGAGAGATAGAGAGAGAGACAAAGAGAGAGAGAGAGAGAGTAAACGAGAAGAGATGCGAGAGGTGTATTGAAAAGCAGAGTAAAGGTGATGGGAGAAAAGACTGAAAAATAACAAGTGAGATGAATGAAGAGGAAGCGGTGTAAAACAAAAGAGAGTGGGGATAATGAGATAAAAGGAAGAGGCGTAGGGAGGAGGAGGAGGAGGAGAAGAAGAAGAAGAAGAAGAAGAAGAAGAAGAAGAAGAAGAAGAAGAAATGGATGGATATGGATGTGCTAGAGAGGAAAAGGAAAAGATAGATGGAGAAATTAGAAGGAAAAACAAAGGAGAAAAAACAAGAAGAACAAGGGAGATAGCAATAAAGGCAACAACAAAAACAAGGAGAATAAGGAGACGAAAAAGAACAAGGTATGATGGAAAAAGAAAGAGATCGACAGACGGAGAAATCGGCGGGGGTAACAAGAGAAAAGGAAGTGATTTGATGAGAAGGAAAAAAAGAGATCGAAAAATGAATAAAAAAATAGAAGAAAATAAACAAAGAAGAAAACTACGTCAACGAAAAAAAAAAACTAATAAAAAATAAATAAAAATCGTAGAGACGTTGAGAATTGAGAAACAAGAGGATTTGGCGTGAAAACTGATCCCCAAACGTAGCTGGGTATAGGAAACATTCTTCACTAAGAAAGTCTGGGATAGAATGAGGAACAAAATTTAATAAAAGTTGTAACGGATTCGCAATGCAGAGGTAACTATGAGGAAGGAAAGAAAATCGGGTTGATGTCTGTGAATTCCAAAGGACTGCAAAACTATAAACGTGAGATGCTTGTAAAAGCAGACAAACACCAATATACATGGACGGCAGATAGAACCCGCAGGCATAACCTACTACAAGAGGATGAGACTCTAGAGAACGAAGTCAGAGGCCCAACCTGGATAGGTTGAGGCCCCACCCTTCTTCAAACAATGAAATAAAAAAATATTATGGCAATGGAAATATTGCAAGTGTTGAAAACCAAAGTACAACAGCAAATAGTATTAAGTTGTCGCAATATCTTGGATAGAACATTGTCATTATTATTAATTAGCTTTTCTTTCATCTTATTTTGTTGATTGTTTATATCTAATATCAGTTGTTGTTAGTTTACCCGAGTTTCTCAGCTGAAGCATTGTCATCATTATTCATTTTTTCTGTTTATTCTATTTTTCCAGCAACGCCTAGGTTGTTTTCACATCTATTCTTCGATCGTTAAGAGAGCAACATGATTTGAAAAATAAATTAATTATTATCTTTCAACGTGATTTGAACTTGCATCCTTCATATCACTGAAGTAAATCTGGATACGTGAGAATGTAGCTATATGACTAGATCTGAACTATGCCTGTGCGCTGGTTAGTTTTCGTAGGTTGATCTTTAAGGCTTAGTGTCGGACTGACATATTCCCAAAGATAAGCAATGCAAGTTCAAATCTCGTTGGAAGTTCATGCTTAATTTCCAATCCATTCTGCTTGCTTCACGGTTGTAAAATGAATATGAAAACGGTCTGTGTTCTGCAGCAAGAAGTTGTACCATGCCAGCTAATTCCTAAAACGATTGGTTCTTTTCTTTACCAAGTGTTGTTTGGTATTTAAATATTTACTGAGGCCGGAGGGGAAGCTACATTCGAGTCAAGTGTTGCCGAAAGCGATTTTCGGTTTCTCTTTCGCTAATATCATTCTTGGCAAGAGACGAAGACGCCCAACACGTATAAAATTTGAAAATACTGAGTAGTGTCAAAAACGATGGTGTTATTCAACTACCAGATAGATAATTTTATTGATGCAAATTGCCGGACAGATACAAAGCGAGGCTCAATTCCTCACCCAATGTCAGCTCCAAGTTTCCTTAAAAGGCCGGGGTTATGAAATATACTAAGAGGTCTGTAAGAGCGACGTCGTTTCCATTGAATGATATCCCGTATCAAAGTTGATTAAGAATAAACATATGTTAATAGCCTGTTGACAGGTCGTATGGAAAATAAGAGATGATTTTGAAACGAAAAAATACAATTCGGCTTTCTTTTTATTATTATCATTATCATTATTATTATTATTATTATCATTATTATTATTATCATTATTATTATTATTATTATTATTATTATTATTATAATCTAATTACTTGTCTAACTTCATCTTGTTGTTGCTTTTATCACAATACTGTAGGTCGATGAACACTTTATTATCATTACAATAATTTTATCACTAATTTTATTCCATATAATCATTGCTGCTTTTTATCACAATACTCAGGGTCGGTAAACTGTACATTATCATGATTATCTTATCACTAGATCACTCTATCTTGCTTACCTCTGCCAACGAAGTTGGACAGGTAAAGGTATTTGGTCACGTCTATCCGACTGTCTACGCGATATCTCTGGAAGTGCTTGACTGGATTTCAAAGACATTTGTCGAAGGGTAAGCAATGGGACCAGGAAGAAGTGGTAAAATTTGAGCGTGGATCCAGGATATATTTGTCTGCTGTATTTTTTTCTTTTCCATACATTCGTGCATTCGCTCATGTCCATCCACTCGATATCTTCCCAGGTAATTTCAATGAATCTCTGAACAGAAATGGACAACAGGCTTCGGAAGAAATAATTAGATTTTGAAGTGGATCAGTGGACAATGATCCCCCCTACGCCGTAGTTATGTATCCAAACCACATGATATCACAAAAATGACATGTCTGCCCACACGATATCTCTAAATGTTCTTATTGAATTTCAATAGGATTTTTGTGGAATGGGTTAGGAATGAAGTGACTAAATTTGAGGGCGGATCTATACTCAATTACTTCTCCTGCCAATAGCGTTGACAGAGGTATGTGCTCTCTCAGTTCTTTGCATCAATAGTTGTTGGAGAGGTGAGAAAGAAAGAAAGAAAGAAAGAAAGAAAGAAAGAAAGAAAGAAAGAAAGAAAGAAAGAAGCAAGCAAGCAAGCAAACAATAGACTTTTTAGGACAAGAATGACGTAAATGAAAGAAAAGATGAGACAAAAAATCAAAAGAGACATGAGAAAGAAAAGAAAGAAAAATAAACAACAGAGAACGAGAGAAAATAGAATTCAAGGAAGGAGAATTAGGTGCAAGAAAGGAAAAGAGAAAGAAAGGAAGAATGAAAGAGAATAAGACAGAAAGGTAGTACAATGGAAAAAAGAGAAAGGCAATGTGTTTAATAGTAAAGAAAGAAAAAGAGAAAGAAAAGAAGTCGTGAAAAAGCCGAAGAACATACCTTAAGAGCTTCCCCGTCTATCAGCTTCGTTTTTCCTTTTGTCTCTCGTCGCCACGTCACTCGTCGGCGGTTCCCATGGTCATAATTTCAATTAACCGCTCGTGGAACTAATTAGAAGCTCACTATTACTTGTTACCTCCACTTTGGAAACATAAATATATGACAACGACGCAGACAGTCTCCGATTAAATGCTCTATTGTATTCGGGCGCGGATTTGCCGGCACAACCTCGCGAAGTCCAATCAAGCCACGGGTTTCCGTAAACAATTTAACCATTTCGCCACCTGCGTTGCCACGGCACTTAATCTAATTCTGTTTTACGACCGGTGATAAACTCTGTCTCAACCCCGACTTACTGATTTCCTTACACTTTGCACTGATTAGTTGAGAAGAAAGGAAGAAAAGGTAGACGGAAAAGAAAGACAAGAGGTATTAGATGAAACGTAGTTAAGCAGATGGAGGTGGTGCAAGAAAAAGGAAGACGGTACAAAATTTGGTTAAAACAAGAGAAAAAGAGGACGACGAAGAGGAAGCCAGATTGTTGAATCGGGGGGAATAGGTTGAGAGAAAAAGATAATCCATCGGAGAGAGAGGGGGGATGAAAACATGACTGAACAGGTGGATTTGTGAGTGAGTGAAATAGAGAGTTAGTAAATGAAAGAGGAAAAGGAAAAAAAAAGAAAGAAAAAGCACTAAGTGAAAGGAAAGAGGACAGAAACCATAAAGAGACACGAAAAAGAAAGAAAGAAAGAATAGAGAACATAGACGGAAAAAGAGGTATGAAGGAGAAAGTGAGAAAGAAAAACCATTGCGATAGAGAAACGAAATGAATGCACGTGAAAGAAAGAAAGAAAGAAAGAAAGAAGAAGCAATAAAGTCGAACAGGAGAAGGTGTAAGAAGAAAAAGAAATCAGAAATAATTCCTCACTGAGAGCTCAATATTTATGGTCTTATGCCAGAATTACCTAAACTTAGTAAATTCTTATATTCTTGGGATTTTGAATGCTGTTTTTCGAGATAAGCAGAGCCTTCACACTTGGACGAATGGCGTAACACAATCTTTGTTGTCCACATTTGCACCCTTCGACCTTATCTTACACCAAACGAGGCTTGTTAAGTATCTTAAAGGAAAAAAAAAGACATGAAATTTAAAGAAAATAGGGTGAAAACTTTAAAACTAACCAGAAAAGAAAGAAGAGAAAAAGTAGAGATGTGAAACGTAGCAGAAGACGCAGTGGGCGGATAAATGGCTTCAAGAAGAAAACGAAGGCTTAATAAGAGGAGAAAGAGATGTGGCTGCAAGAAGACGAGGAAGCTCAGTTAGAGGAAATAAGTTACATCTACCAAGAGAACAGAAGAAAGAAGAAAGATTGAAACAAGAAGAAAAGGGGAATGTAGAAGGAGTAAGAAAGGTGGTTTCGGGAAGAGAAGCGACATATTGTACGGGGTGGAAGAGAAAGAGTTACAAGAAAGAAACGGGGACATAGTAGGAAGAGAAAGGAAGATGAACGCAGGGTGGAAAGTACGATGTGCTGCAAGGAGAATAAAAAGAAAAGGATGAGGGAAGCATGGTAATGGAAGAAGGCAAGGATACCACAAAAAGAAAGCCAAAAGTTAGTGACAGTAGAAAGAAAGATGGCTGCAGAAGTGAAGGGAACTTGTAGAAGAAGAAATGAATATTGCTTTAAAGATGAGAAAGGATGATGTTTACAAGAAGAAGAAAGACTGGTGTCAACGGGAAGATTAAATATTGCTGTCTTCAAGAAGAAAGACTGATGTCTACACGAAGAAGAAAGAATGATATCTACACGAAAAAAATGATGTCAACGAAAATAAGAAAGAATGGTGTCTACAAGAAGGAAAAAGAATGATGTCTACAAGAAAAAGGAAGAATGATGTCTACACGAAGAAGAAAGAATGATATCGACACGATGAAGAAATAATGATGTCTACACTAATAAGAAAGAATGATGTTTACAAAAAGGAGAAAGAATGATGCCTACAAGAAGAAGAAGAAGAAGAAGAAGAAGAAGAAGAAGAAGAAGAAGAAGAAGAAGAAGAAGAAACTTAAGAAGTGAATGTCTTAGTGCATGTGGTAGGTAGAAAGTAGGAAATGAAAAGAGCGTGGTATACTGTCAATTTGATTACCGTTTGAACAAAGAGGCTTCGTGGCCCCTGCCGGTTGTGCGAATTATAGTTCAGCTGTGAGGCAGAAACAAACGTACGTCGCTAATTGAAGACATCCATTGCTCGCCCGTAATTCCCTAATTCGTACCGATATATTACCATTTGGGCCGCTTATAGACTGAATCGCATGAATGCTGAAATGCCAGCACTCTTCGGCCCACCGACGGAACCTTCAACTAACAGGATGGCAAGTGCCCAGAAAATGTGAAGAAACACCTATCAATACTCATCAAATAGAATGAAAGAAAGGGTAAGGGTATCACCGATGGCAGTTTTCGTATGGGTGTCCATTTACAATGATTATTTTTGCGACCCATAATTCAAACAATTTCCGGCAAGGTGAGGTTGATGATGTTCAAGTTTACTGTCTGATGGGATCAAGGATTGTGCACATCATCAAGAGAAACGGCTTTGTGTCTCATCTCTGTGTTTCATTTTAACGAACGTCACCTCCCCATCATTCAGTTTCTGGTTTCTCAGATGATAGTCTCTTTCTCAGCCCAAAACATTCTCGCTTCCGGAGTGCGAGATTGGTTGAAATTGTGAAAAATAAAGAGTTGTCGAAAGATATGATTAGTTTGTGTCATATTAAATATGATTTTGTGATGATGAGTATCACTGATTCAGTGCTTGGAATAAAATCATTTCGCTCACTTACGTGAAGATTCAAGGCACCTCCTACTTTTGCGTAAAGTAACAATGTACCTTCCACTTTTTATTTAAGTAATCGAGATATGTTCCAATGACCTTTACGTAAAAATTCTAGGTGTATTCCGCCCACTTTTACATAGATATTCAAGATAACTTCTACTTTTACATAACTATCTATGGTACATTCCACTTATTTTTATGCAAAGATTCAAGGTACCTGTACATGAATATTTAAGATACATTCCTCTTACTTTCACGTAAATCTTTTCTGTTTACTTCTTGCTTACATTTGTGTAAAGTTTTTAGGTACATTCCACTTAATCTACGTAAATATCCAAAGTACTCCCACTTATTTACGTACGCAGTGATTCATTGTACTTTTAGTTTAACTTACCACGAAGATATAAGGTATATTTCACCTAATTTTACGTAAAGATTCATACTACTTCCACTTTTAGGTAGAGATTCAAGGTACTTTCTGCTTACTTTTACATGAATATTCAATGCACCTTTGTTTTTACATGGAATTAACATATCTTCTACTCTACTTTTGAATGAGGATTCAAGGTACCATCTGTTTTTTCACACATTTTATTCATATTTTTTCACATAATGCCACTCAGTTATCTAAACCAAATATATAAACAGGTGAGATAATGCTAATATCTTGTCACTAAAAATCGCCCCCAAAAGATGCTAAAAACCGACCCTAAACATTAATTGAAGTTATCAACAGGATTTCATACCCATTTGGGACTCACTCTAATTCAAGGACCAGAAAAACAATTGTACGAAAATATTTGAAAATACTTTATTTATTGTATATGATGTTCCCCAGTCCCAGTCATTCCAACGTGTTAAGTTGGGGTCAAGCAGACGTATCCATTTTCCTGTTCTGCCTAGAATAGGATCCCTGGAGCAAGCCCTCAGTTGCTGTTCAAGAGCCTTGACGGAAGGGGTGGTAACATTGGCGACATGACTAAGTTCTGCGGTCAGTCACACAGACAATATGCACTAGTATCAACTGCAACAGACATAACACCACAAGGTCTATCACCTTTGTGAGAGCAGGAGAGAAGCCCTAATCCCAATCAAAGACCCAGGGTGCAATGATCGCAACAGCTAAAGACTGGAGCATTCTAGACGATTAGGGTCGACAGCTGAAGTTCCAAGAAACCCTTGTAGCCACCTGACTCAAATTACACATGATTCTGATGTCGTTGGCGACCAAGCGGTTAGTTTTATTGGAGCTCACTGTCCCATGAGAACACCGTAAAGAAGAGGCTCAAGAACAAAAAGGAGCCAAATACGAGGAACTAGTGGCTGAAATCGGTGAAAGTGGTGGAAGGTCCACTACACGCCCATTAAAGTGTCCCGCAAAGGCTTTATAGGTCATCCTTTTTCCTGGGTCCTGAGACCATTAGGAATATGTTGGAGGTAACGAAAGCCGTAAGGAACATTTTTTAATCTGCTTAAAGAGCTTCTGATGGTTCTGGTTACAAAAGGGGTATTAGTGGCATAAGGGGCTACCTGGACACAAGTTGGGGTTCGATCAAGCTCGGCTAGGTTGTCTGGGCGAGAAAGTAAAATTATTAAGACCCAAAACACCCGGGGAAGTCGAGTTTCATCACCGACGATGTGTACAGATCGTTCAATTCAGTGAGTTAAAAACAATTGATTTAAAATAATTAATGTGAACGATCTATTTGTACTCTTTGTTAACCCCTACCCTACATCACCCTTAATCTTCAAACACCTCCTACCACTCTCCTGTCCAAGAACACGCCACTCAAGTCAACCTGCACCAAACCCCAACCCAAAGGACGATAGCGCCTACGGTGGGAATCACTGCCGATTACTTTTTCTTTCTCATAAAAGAAGACTTTCAGGTTGACTTGTATTGGGACTTTTTTCTTCTAAGCTCTACGCTTCGCCAAACTTAGTTCCCTGAAAGATCCTCAAACTTCTTTATCAAGACTTTGATACTCTGTCTTTTAATCCAATCTATCAGTGCACATCGATATATCCAATAATATAATCCATGATGTTTCTATTTGAAATCAATGAATCTCATTACGTCACTCTTTCCTGTCGTTAAGATACAATTTCTCTTCCCGAGACTCATTTATGCTACTGACTCCGGCGATTTCGAGAGTGCATATCGATAATAAGGATATCAACAGAATGACAAAGGCCCGAAATGGAATTTTAGCTCGGGGAATGATATTCATCTCTCTTTTATCAATGTGGCTAACAAAGAAAAATCTTACACAAAAAACTACTTTTCGCCGGCTCTTATATTGGTAATTCATTGAAGAAATACAGTTTTTTCTTTAATTGTAAATGCGTAGCGTAATGGAATCTTATCAGGATAAAGATATGAGTGCCGTTATAATTTGCTGCGGTTATGAATGGTGGTGTGTAGTGGGGACAGGGTAGCTTTAAGAAAAATTTTGAATGAATAGATGGGCGCTCGGAAGTGAGTTGGAATACACACGCGCCGAATGAGC
>OY735213.1:35307367-35507367 GCA_963457665.1 Thysanoteuthis rhombus | reverse complement strand
CTAATTCAATTACAGCACTGTTTATTAACAATTACTGTATTTCACCTTGTATATTACACATTTTTTCCCGAAACTATTCAGCAAAAATACTTGTATTATCAGCAGAGACATAATTGTTTTACGTATATGTATACATAATTGGGATAATCCATATGTACACATAGTTGGGATATTCCATTTCTCATTCGAAATTTAAAGCTCAATTTGAGGATTCAGGACAAGGAGGATCATCTATAGAGGCAGATTATGCGTGGGGAATACGGAAATCAGAAATATTCATTAATTCACCCGGCAAAGCTGGAGGAGAAAATTAAGGAGACAAGAAATGAAAATTACTGATAGGAGATCAATTATTTTATCATTTGATTCGATGAGGAATTCCAAATCATTATAGTTAATTTTTTGGATACAATATACCACTACCTTAATTATATATTTGTTTTCTTTTTAAACCTAACTCATCACATCTTAACAGAGGCCATCAATCTACGGCAGTGAGTAAACAGCATGGAACAGAAAAAAAGGATTACGTCACGATGAAACTCAGCCTTAATTGAGTTTTGATTAGAAAAACAAAAACGGAATTCTCATGACTTGTCCACGTACCACTGAACAGGAAACTGCAGATAATGGGGAGCCTCTGAGAGATAAACCACGGATGATGGAGGTCCACTGAAAGAGACACCGTGGATAAGGTTGATCACTGAGAGAGAATCAAAAGGATGGGGAGGGCGCTAAGAGGGAAATTATGAATTATATAAATTATATCTATGAAAAAAAAAACAACTTATCTATAACCCTTTGTTTGCGAATGCTGATGACGTGATTTTATATCTATCACAAAAACTGATTGAAAACAGGATAAATGACGTCAGTCAACTGGGGACAATAAATTTTTGACAAAGTGAGTTATAGAGATGCTGGAAATCTAAAAACGAGTGGAAAATAAAGATGAAGGTAGGTAACCGTCGAAAATTATAATACCTATTAGACAGGTTGCTATACTATTTTGAATCGCTTAGACACAGAATTCTACGTCGTGCGCTCACAAGTATCTCAACCCGCGAACTGAGGAATTCAAAATCCCGAAAATATCCATCTAACATATCAGCAGTGTGTTCTCCTTGGTATAAAATGTCCCTCAGGTAACAGACAGTGCAATAACGACAAAAGTTATGAGCATTTTCGGCACAGATATTGCTCAGATATTGAACTAGATATTGCATTCACAAGCATTTGATGTACGACTTTAAGGAGTGAGTAGACTCCAGAATTTGTATTCCGCTGTAACTTCATTGCCTCCAAAGAAACTGGTGCTATACATTCTTTTACAAAACTTTGATTAATCCAAGTAAATACCAACTAGTGAAGCGGTCTTCGAAAGCAGAATTCTACAGTTAAGAACCTGCGTCAGATACTGAATGATAAATGTTTAAAGAGATCTTTAGTAATAAGGAAACTTGCTAAGTTCAGAATTTAGATAGAGGTCTACCAGCGAAGATGAGGCTTTGATCGTCCAATTTCATAGCAGGCATCATATTCCAATGTTTTGAGATGCTTGGCACACTTTTAATTAGTTTTGAATTTCCAAAAATCTCCGCAGAAATTAGTCACGTAAATTTTTTAAGATAAGACTAAACTATAATCTAAAAAAAAAAAAACTGAAAAATTAGTCAAGAGATATCATACTTTTGTAATAGTATCCAAATCACCTATATGAAGCCTTTTCATTTATCAATAAATTTTTATCAGTATTTTTTATGGAAAAGAGTTCAAATCTCGCTGGAGGCTTAGACTTTATTTCTTGCCTGCACTTATCGAACAGACGTAATATATATATATATATATATATATATATATATATATATATATATATATATATATATATATATACATATATATTTATATATGTATATATATATATAATATATATATATATATATATATATATGTGTATGTGTGTGTGTGTGTGTGTGTGGGTGTGTATGAGTCGATCAATAAGATCAGAGCCTAACTAAATCATTACTTGGATTTTGCTCTGAAATGCTCTTACTGTATAATGTTCAATCAATGGAATTGATAGAGTCGCTTTGAATCGAGTGCATTAAAAATGTAAGGGATTGTTGTTCACCAAATATTGTCTGAAGTAAATAATTTTTTCATCATTAGGCTTCAGACTTATTAATCTACCTACATATATGTATATATATATATATATATATATATATATATATATATATATATATATATATTGTGTGTGTAGATATATATATATATATATATATATAGAGAGAGAGAGAGAGAGGGTAGAGAAAGATACATTTCTCATTAGTATCATATTTGTTTTGGTCTATCACAATTCCACACTTTCGCGACGTAAAAACGATCATGGCTTCTATATATGCAGCCCTCCATTTGGAAGGCAATTATTTAAGTTTGCAAGCCGACGTAGAAACTGATTTCTTGCTACGACGACTGAGAACGGCTAATCGGCTGATCGAATTACCAGTGAATCCGAACGACTGTTTGGCATTGCAACAGTTTCTCATTAAAGCCATCAGTTTACATAAGAGACGGACACAGCAAGCTGAACCGCTTCTCGCGATGGAAAGCTCTTTTATTTCTATCCAATGCAACAACACTAACGATCGCTTTGCTTCGTCGGCGACGGGTGGGTCTATTTGTTTGTCACCTTGTTGATCAATCACTTACCCAATATGCGCATGAATTCATGTACCTCTGCCTATGTAGATCTCTTTAATAAGAAGAGATTTATGTATCAAATCACGAACCTATCGATTCGTCTCAATTGATCCGTCTATTTTACCCGTCTCCACTTTGCATAGATTACTGTTGATTTGTTTTAGTGGCTGAGATGATACCAAGTTGTTATATTCAAGATAAAAGCTGAGATTCCGAGTACTGATTTTCATACAATATTCCGAATACTGACGCTACACAATTATCTCACAAATCTTTTAGTCAATGTAACTGGGTATTTGTAAACTATAGAATATTTGCACGGTAAATTTATCCGTCTACATTGATAGATGACTAGTTATTTAGTTTCTCGGTCTGTTTATAACCAAGTCTCTTCCCATCTTTCTGTCTATCAATTTATTACATTATTTTATTGTCTATTCTGATTTAAATTTCGAACAGCGCTGCAATTCTTTTCATAGATGCTCCTATTTATGCATGTGTGTACGTTTTAATCAGTTCTTTTAAGATTTTAATCAGGTTTTTTTTCTCCAACTGATGCTTTTTGTGACAGACAGATAATTTGTGATATTGATTGCCAAATGAGTAGCATGGATCAAAAATAAAGTCTAGTAAAAAATGAATAATAACAATGATGCTTCATCTTAGAAATTCGGACTACTGAAGACTGTCAATTGACTTCAGTATTGTTGTTGTTGTTGTGTCGTCGTTGTCGTTGTTTTATTGTTGTTATTACATTCACGATACTTGAGTAGGAACCTAAGACATTTTAGATCATTTCACTAACCATTGGACCAAATCCGTAAAGGCTTTAAAAGACCTGTGTAATCAAGGATCGTTGACTAATAGTCAGGATGGTGGCTGCAAACCGGCGTGTATCTGAATGCAATCATCTGTTAAAAATACTTGTTTCTGGCAGCGTTCTTGTGTAATTTGGACTCGATGACAATCCACATTGTATTATTTGCTTTCTCTTTGGCGTGTGTCTCTATATTCAATCACGTGCTTGATCGGACTGAGATAACATCAACCTTTTCAACACCCTCCCACGAGGCTTCTCCTGGATTTTTCAAGATCGCTACTATTGCTCTAATTACCTCTGTTTCTATCCCTATTGATACCTTCCATTCTCTGCTCTTAATTCATTTGTATAAATCAGACCCACTTTTTCCTTCAATCTTGTCTATTATTTCATTTTAAAAACACAATACGAATAACTTTTTAAAAAAAACACTGATGAATAACGTTTTCCTTAACGCAGTTAATCCAAAAAAGGTTATACAACCAATGCATCCCCCCGATAGTCACCTATGGAGCTATGGAAGCTAACCAAGAGACTGGTGCACAAACTGAGAACCATGCAACGAATGAAAGAATAATGTTCAGCATTACAACGGAGAGATCACAAGACAGCACAATTTATTAGAGAGAAAACTTAAATGGCAATGGGCTGTCATGTTGTATGAATGGCAAACAACCGATGACTATCACGACTCAGAACATGGATACCGAAAGATTACATGCGTAAGCAAGGCCGATAGAATACAGGATGCCATGACGAACTAAGCAAGTTCAGAAAGGATCGGCCCTGTGACGTCCATGATAAAGAGGTGTGGCGAATCTTGGGGAAAGTCTATGTCCAACTACAGTTGATAGAAGAAGAAGAAGAAGAAGAAGAAGAAGAAGAAGAAGAAGAAGAAGAAGAAGAAGAAGAAGAAGAAGAAGAAGAATATAGTTGTGGAAAAGGAGGTATTCTTCTGCCTAGAGATTAGTAGAAGAAAAACATAGTACAACTCCTGTAGTTGTGCTTGAGAGCTATCGCTTCATTCGGGCGTAGACTGGAAAAAGGAAGAGAAGTAAAACAAGAGATGGGTTTTCCTTACTTCAAGTCGTTTTTGAAACTGGTAAATGATCCACTCAAGGGTGAATTGAATTATTTTCAGGGCGAATGAAACTACAGGAGTAAATAAGGAGTAATTGGAATATGAAGTGTAAACAATTTAATTTATTCGGGTATTTATATTTTTTCTATTCTTGAAAAAGCATTTTTTATGATAAAAATGTACAATGAGAAAACGCTATTTCTAAAAATCCAATTCTGAGCTTTGAGAATTTTTTTTGCTAAATTTATGTTATCAAGAAAAATTCTAATAATTTGTTGTGTATATAAGGAAATCATTTCATCGCAGATGAGTGAGATTTTGTAATAAATATTCGTTGGTGAATGACATTGAAATGGTTAAGGAACCCTACAATAAGGGACAGGGTTTTCTTATTTCAGATCACCCGATCACTTCGGACCGTACGGAAATAAAGGAAAGATAGAATTCAGCTAGAATGTTTTGGATCCCTTTGTATACTTGCTGTTTGCTTTATACGTCCCATGGTCAAAGCCGTGTAATCCTGACGTGTAATCAAGTTACGTGATTATTTTGTTTCCTTCATATGTCAACGGGAATTACTGTCGTGTTCTTTAAGAACATTTTCCACAATTATTATCTTTTCCAAGCCACTTTACTAAATATATCACACCTATGGTGTTGATAAACAGATAAAACTAAGTTTGAGGGAAAAAATGGAAAATAACAACATATCTATTAATTACAACAAGAATAACTGAAACATAATGGCTATATTTTATCACGATCAAATGTACAAGAATCAAAAACATGATGAAACAGACATTAGAAGCATAATGCATAAGTAAAAATTCCAGTTGAATTTTATGAATCCATGGTTGGTTTCAATTACAAGATATCTAAACATCAAATCCCAACAACACAAAAGATTCATGTCATCTGAAGTCAACATCAAACCGTATTGATGCCATGTATCTTTAATATTTGATAATATGCATACAGTATAGACTGTTGAAAAAAGGCTTCAACTTCTTGAGGCCTAGATCATAAAATCGAGAAAAACCCAAGCTAGATAATATCCACTTAAGTTTGGGCGGTGGGATTTTTTTATGAATTGAACAACTGACAGATATATTTAGCAATGTGGAGAATTTCCTAGTCATAATGCATAAACGCTACAATACCAAATTTAAGAAACTAAAATATTACAAAGAAAAAAACGAATAGCTTAGTCTACGGAATTCTTACCAATCTGAGAATCGCGATAAAAAAAAGCAACAGAAAATAAGAAAGACATTGGTGACTGATAACAATGACAACGCTATATCTATGAAATTCGGTATAATATCTATGGTTTGAGAAGGAAGAGATATAGATATACAGTTTATGGCACCGTCACGGGCAGACGGGCTTCCTGGAGTGAGTCTCATGTGTTCAGAGGATTATTCTTTATTTTTGATCCATGTTTATTTGACTGTCAAAGAATAATGATCTAGAATCCAGGATGAAAAGCAGCTGAAATATGAAAAAAAAAATCCATGTAAGACTTGTAAACTGAACTCAGTCGGTAAGACACCAGCTCACCAATCACTCAGTCTGGATTTCAAAGGTAAATGTTGATTTTGAAAACCCATTTATTTATTAAAATGAAATAAGACCTCACGTATTTAAAAGAATAAATTTTTGTAGATTTGTAAGACCTGTCAGTTGAACTCATTTACACTGACATTTATATCGTTTCCAATCGCGATGACGAGATGCTCGTTTTCACTCCACTAAATTTTGTGAAGATTGTTGTTTTTGCTTTTTTTGTTTTGTTTTGTTTTGTTTGTCCTTGTTCCATCTCCAGGTCTGGACTGGAGTTTGACAACAGTAAGGGTTGCTTGTTGGGTTAGATTGTTTCATATTATCATGTTAATCGTTGTATAAACTCAGGTAGAAGCGAATATTTCGAATACTGGCTTTCAAGATCAGGAGATATCAAGAAGAAGAGAAACAAAGAGAAAAAATGAATAACCTTTATATCTATAATGACCGTATTATTATCATTTTCACACCAGTTGCTTGGTGGTCACAACTGGAGGCTGAGTGATAGCAAGTCTCCTCAGGTCTCCTGCCCTCCTCCCCTCACTCCACACCTGCTGTGCTCTGGTTTTCAGTTTCACATCATATCACTGAAGGCTGAGTGACAGTAAGTCTCCCCTGGTCTTCAGCCCTTCTCTCATTTCTCCCTCAACTATCACAGCGGTACTATGGTTCGTACCTCCTCCATCATTTGAGTGTGTGTGTTTTGTTGTTTTTTCATGAAATTAATGTCTTTCATAAACTTTATCGGCCTACGGCTCAGAAATGAAGGTTTCAATTCTGCCTCGCGGTACTGGATGGGATAATGGAAAGTCTATAGCCACACTGAAGAGATGTAATACATCGAAACAGCTGTCTGTGGATGACACAATAATCAATGCTCCTCTATTCAGGGTTGAGCACTCTTTAAGTGAGGTAACTCATCCACTGTAAGCTTAAGCAATGCTCTTCTATAGGAATTGAGCTGGTTGATGAGGAATTTCTGTGTAATTCATATATGTGTATATATATATATATATATATAAATAAATATATATATATACATATATATATATATATATATATATATATATATATATATATATATATATATATATATGGTGTATAAGAACTCAGAGAGAAAACTAAATAAATTACCAAATAACTGATTTAATAAAAAAGGAAACATTGTTTTCTGAAGATAAATCATTGATGAAAACGAAGTTGGGGAATTTATTTGCTATATGAACAGTACAATTTGTATCTCTAATTTGCCTATGAATTGTGAATAGTAACTATTTAGTGGGGAACTTGCGCTTGTTTTCCGTTGTACAAATATTTTATTTGAGTTCGTCTCACTTCAGGGGAAGATTAAATTTATATGCTTTTATCCATAAATACACAAATACACTGAAATTCGTATGTTTTTATCCATTGTTAAACACATGCAAATTTAATCTTCTGCTGGAATGAGACAATATCTATCCTTGAACATCGTCATCATCAACATCGGTCTTTTATTGTCCGCCATGGGACATACCTTCCTTAAGATTGGCCACACCTATCTATCATGGGTATCACGGAGGCAATATTTTCTGAACCCGTCCGGTTCGTCTCGCTATCTCATTTTCTGTTGGCTGCGGTCACACGTTTGATTTCAGAGGATCCATGTTGTGAGTCATGATTCTATGATGTCTCGGACGTTTTTCCTTACTATACTGTGCTGTCTTGTGGTTCCTCAGCGTAATGTTAAGCACGATTCGTGTTAAATACTAAAGAGATTGTTCATTCGTGCCTTTTACTTACACGCATTCATAAAGTTTTCTCGGAACCCTTAACAACTTTTCACGCAACCCCGGTTGTGAAATGCAGCTCGGGAAATTTCTATTGTTTTTGTTGTTTTATCTTTCATCCCTAGTACATTGTTCCTATTCTCTATTCATCCTTCTCTTTCCTTTTCTCCTTTTTCCTTCACTCAATATATTAGCCACGAGAATTACGGGAACAAATGTTGATACGAGCGTAGCTTACAGAGATAAATTGTTAACCAATCGCAGAGACGATTGCTTAAACAAAACGCGTTCTTTTAGTCCATTTGTGAGTCGGGGAGGTGCAAATATGACTCGCTTCAAGCAAACCGGCTTCATCAGTACGAGTATGCAGCTAAAAGGATAGATACACAAGATTCGCGTTTAAAATCCAATTGACGCAGGTGTATACAAACGTTCAGGGAATCTGGAGTCAATGGACATGGAAAAGTAGGAAGTGCAACGTAAAATACGTTTGAAGAGACGGATAGTCTTTCATTTATTTCTCTTTGATATTCTTAGACCTGCTTGCTGCAAGACCGTTCCATCTATCTGTTTACATAATTAGTTGTCACTATCAGTTTTTTGTAATCGATATGTGTTATTATTATTATTATTGATTATAATGATAATGATGATGATGATAATGATATAAATAATAATGATAATAATAATGATAATAAAAGTAATAATGATAATAGATAACAAAAACGGTGATGATGATGATGATAATAATAATAATAATAATAATGATAATAATAATGATAATAACAATAATAATGATAACAACAATAATAATGATAATGATAATAATTATCACCAAGTAACAGGTGTGAAATTACAAATAATAATAATAATGATAATGATGATAATAATGATAATCGGTGAAGACATCATAAAGAGTGCACGAAACAGCGCAGCAAACAACAAAGTAGAAAACAAGGGAACAGCACAGCAAACTAGGAAAGAAAGATGGGAAAAGAAAAAATTGTACAGAGAGTTTAAAAGACAGATACAAGATGTAGCAGACGAGAAATCATGGACGTGGTTACGAAAAGGAAACCTGGAGAGAAAAACAGAATCGCTCATCATGGCAGCTCAAAACAAAAGCATCAGGACAAATTATATAAAAACAAAAAATCGACAGAACACAGACAAACAGTAGGTGCCGCCTATGCGATGAAAGAGATGAGACCGTAAATCACATAACTAGTGAATGTAGTCAACTCACCCAGAAGGAGTATAAGCACAGACACGACTGAGTAGCAACGATGATACGCTGGGAACTGAGGTCAGGGTAGTACAAGTAATAATAGGTGTACTCGGAATCGTACCAGAGACAATGAAAACGAGATTGGAGGAACTGGAGGGATTGAGACTATACAGACCATGACACTACTGGGGACTGCACAAATTCTAAGGGGAGTACTGGAAAATATGAGACCTATGACCCTAGCAAGAAGCAAAAAGAAAAAAGTAGAAAAAGGCATGATGCAAACCACAGCGCTGCTGCGATTGGTGGGGACGATATAAGAGGAGGGCTGGAAACCCGAGGAGACTTACTGTCACTCATTCTCTGGTGATTACCACTAGGCAACTGGTATGAAACTGTAATCCATAACACTGCTCTGGATTGTCAGAGACTGGAGAGGAGGGCTGGGGACTTGCTGTCACTCAATATCCAGTGGTGACCACCAAGTAACTTGTGTACAAATGCATATTATTATTATTGTCAGTTGTTGTTGTTGTTGTTGTTGTTGTTATTATTATTATTATTATTAATAATATTATTAATATTATTATTATAATCCACTACTCCGACATCATAACAAGGCTCATAATGAGTATCGAGACAGTAGTTTTTAGCGATACTAAACATCAAGAAAACGTACGGATAAATGTAAATATAGTACAAAAGTTATTGGTCCAGCACTTTCAATCATACTTCTGGCAATGACCAAAATCAGGGAGAACTGGAAGCTGGATGTTTTTCTATATCTTCGAATTCAAATCTCGACCCAAGGCGACGAACAAGCGAAATTCTCCACTAGGCCCAATGTAAGTATCAGTTTACAAATGCATTTAAAATCCCAGTTCCCAAACCAAAGAAGATCTTATTTAATTTTGGTTTTCTTGGTCTTGGTCTGGGGAAGGCTTCAAGAATCTAAAGCCTTTTTCTTTTACAATTATTGTTTATGGTATACGCGTACTGTTTACGAATAAATCTCAACAGCCAAAATTACTGGTGCACCAGTTACAAATAGATGCGGTGTATTTTACTTCAAGTTGAAGTATTTATTTTTTCAGACCGTCTGCTCTTACGGCTAAACCAACAAGTACAAACTTAAAATAAATTCACTCTGCCCGCTGCCGTTTCACTCTAAATGCTTAACTAGTGCAACCGGAACTGCCACATCATGAAACAACTTGCACTTTTTTTCTTCTTACACGTTGTCCGAATCTGCTTCTGTAACAGATCTCTCATTACGCAGGCCTTTTGCAGACAGATTTTTAGATAATGCAATGTACTCCGCCCACGGTTCATAAAACCTCTCAGATGTAGAGATCCTCGTTCTTCACAGAATGGTTCTAATTACCGTGCAAGCACGTCTGATACCGTCTGATGTATGCGCTTATAGCTTCTCATAAAGTCAAAACAAGGTTACCTACCTCTAGCTCTAGAAAAAGGATTTGTCGCGCAGTAATTAGCAAAAGGATGACAATCGATAGAAATTATCTATCGGTAGATAATAAGTAAAATTATCGAAATTGTTTTCTTTCCAGTATGCTTAGAAAGATCGTTAAGCAGTTAGAGCTATCATTCGCTGTTGTCAGATACTGTCGAGCCTTGTCGAAGAAGCTTGCCGGCTTTGTCGTTCGTTGCTGTTTTCTCACAATACATCATTTCTCCAATAATAAGAGAATATGTTCTTTGTTTGTTTCTTTAAATACATCGTTCTGTTGTATATTATGAAGGTCTTAAAAACAATATAACAAGGTAAGCATCAAAATCATAACTTTAGGGGGAGGTGCTGTTGCTACACTGCTGGGCAGCCATGTCAATATAATTGTTTTGTTTTTAAATCCCCGAAACACTTACACAGTAAGCAACTAATGATGACAATAAGAAAAGTCACATATAGTACAATATTATCTAATTCTGTGCAAAACATTAAAACCCTTTGAAAATCTTACAGTAATTGCATTAACAGATATTTGGAAATAATTGACTGAAATGAAATGAATTTTAAAAAAAGATAATTCACACTTTTGGTGTTTAAAGCTGTAAAGCTTTCGAGACTTTTTCTCTCTCATTCTCTCCCACCATCCTCCCTCTCTCTCTCTCTCTCTCTCTCTCTCTATATATATATATATATATATATATATATATATATATATATACATATTCTCATTGAAACTAGTCAAGAAAATTTTTCCTGTGAGCTGAAAAATACAACCATGAACACTAACCTTTTCACTAATGTCTAAGTTATTAAATAAAAATTTATTTCCAGCCAGTGAGGCTATTTCTTAATTCTCACTCATCTCTTAATCTTTGCCTATTTTTAGCAAGAAGCTTGGCTAAACATTAACTTGTGACAGGTTGTTTGATGTTGATCTCAGAGATCATTCGAGGTCACCAGATGTAATTTCTACTCGTTCCAAAGTCTTCTCCCAGCAGATGTCACAGCCAATTCGAAGTTAAACTCAGAGGTAATTCAAGGTCACCTGGTGTAATTTCTAGTCATTTCTAGCTAAATCTCCAAATTTCGGGAAACAATTTTCCACATGGATAGGTAGAATTTGGCATGGGAGTAAAAATATTTCCATTGCAAAGGTCGCAGGCATGGCAGAAAACTGCTGGACATCATGACTCACCACGTGGATCCCAAGAGATCATATGCGAAACCGTGGCTGCCAAAATACGTGATGGTGTGACGAACTTGACAAGGTCAGAAAGTATGGGCTCCGCGATGCCCATCATAGAGAGAAGTTTGATGGATCTTTGGGAAGTCCAACGACGGACGCTAAAAGGCTGCTGCTGATGTACTGTTTTGAGTTAAAGTCCCAAGTCGATGGATAAAAATTCTACTGAAACACAAAACAAGAAATAAGTTCTCAGTTCGTTAGAATCAGTTTTAAGGAAATTATGATGGAAGTTGATTATGTAGAAAGGATTTAGATTTATTTTGATTTAATCGATACAGTCTACAGTTCTTTTTTTATCAAGTCCTCAAGAAGAATATGAATGGATTTCGGATAACTTTTCTTGTCTGTTCTCTCGCCCAGAAATGTTAGCACAAAACAAAAAGATTTGATGATGGTCAAAATGATAGTCTTTATTACATCTGTTTCTTGCTTTCTCTCTTTCGTTTTATGTTTTTGTTTGGGAATGAGGATAACATCTGAAATAGATTGACAATGCATACGGCTCGATTGCAATACTTCAAGCTTCAAGTGGGAGAGTCCATTGTCACGGACAGAAAAAAAAACACACTGTTCATTATGTAAGTAGATAACGAAGTCAGTGGGCCAAGTTCATCATCATCAGCCTTTTAGCGCCCATGGTTGGATATAGATCTTCCCCAATATTCACCAGACCTCTCTATCATGGGCGTCGCTGAGCCAATGTATTCTGAACTTGTTTCGTTCTTCACACAATCTTATATTTTGCCGGCCACAGTTTTGCATACGATCCGTGAAAATCCACGTGTATCCATCGATTTTCTGCCATTCTTGCAACATGACCAGCCCATTGCCATTTTAGTTTTTTAATTGAAATACAGCACAATCATTTCAAGGAGAAAATAGAATATCTATTTATATCCATAGGAGTAATTCCGTTAGTTTTTACTGTGCGTAGATGAATATTTCAAAAAGTTTTGAAGTGTTAACGCCATCCTAAAGTGAAAGTAAAAAGGGAATTAACTCTGCTCTGACTAGTCGATTAGTCTTTTATTGGTGAAAACGCCTGAAATTTAAGAATTAAACAACCAGAAAGCACCTGGAAAGTACAAACATCTAGTGACAAGATTTTCACTGAAGACTGAGTGAAAAAACACTTCATATATATCTACGATGCAAAGATAATGGCTGTATATAATTCTCTTACTGATTCAAATTTAAACTATTCCTCCTCAGTCTATTGTCCACCATTAATAAATGTACGGGAAAAAAATGAAAGATATCTCGTTATCAAAAGAATAAAATCGTAGTTAAACCCCCAAGTTCAATCGATTTTTTTTCACTCAATTGCCAATTATTTCAGAAATTTTTTTATTGAAAATCACAGAGAAATGTTGGTGGTATTGGGTGAATATACATATACGCTGCATTGGAGCTAACTGTAAAAATAGTCCTTTTTTCATCGGAAAATTCAATCAGCTCTTCCTCAGCCCATGGTCCACCCTTCTTCAGAATGTCATTGAAATTCATTGAGAACATTTGGATATAATGTGGACAAACAAACTGACGGACACCAAATACGGACGGAAATACATACCTCTTCCAAGCTTGTTAGCAGAGGTGAGAACGAACTAAATATGAGAAGAGAAGCCCGAATGTGTAATCGAGATGTGATCGACGTCGCCTCAGTTGATACGAAGAAGCTATCAGGAAAAGATAGAAGATTGTTTACAGAGTGAAATGCGTTAATGTTCGGATGGGTTGTGAATAAGTCTGGAATCGCAGAACGAAGCGATGGAGAAGTTTCGTCGATGTCAGGTGTTTATTTTGGCCACGTGAATAAGTAGCCAATCAGAATAAGTGTCAGAGCATGGTGAAGAGCTACAAGACCAAGCGTTAATTGTTGTGACAAGCAAAGTGGGAAGAAAATTTGCCATGGCTGACCAGAAAGCCGAGATGAGTGCGGGATGACGACCTAACACTGTATGAGGAAAGTGCATATATATATATATATATATATATATATATATATATATATATATATATATATATATATATATATATATATATATATATATATATATATATATATATATGACTCTAACGGCATAACGCTGGATTGACTTAAGCAAATATTTTGTATCCTGGGAGAGGCACAGAAGGTTTACCAGCTCGCCCCCTTACGTTGCTCTGCGATGATCATATGTTCAACATGTGTAGTGAATTGCTCGGAGTCTGTTGGTTCAAAAACGCACAGGTTCAAGAAATCAAATCTGACACACTCACGCGTTGTCGAACGAGGAAACACAGTCATTCACAAACCGATTAATGCAGACAAGATTGTTCTTAATTATTTGCTTTTACTGGTGTTGATATATAAACACCTGATCCTCGTGTAAAATAGTAATTCAATATGTGTGCATTTGCGTGTGTGTGCATGTATATGTGTCTGTATGCTTTTATATAGATAGAAGATTATGTATATATATATATATATACATACATACATACATACATACATACATTTATACATTTGTGTGTGTGTATGAAGGGGGTGAAATAATGGATTTGCAACATAAACAATATTCTAAGTTCTACTTTAACTTTATTTAATGTTAAACGTACACAGCATTTTATGAAATAAACCCACTGCACATCGGATATTGAATTACCGATTTATACTTTGATATATATATATATATATATATATATATATATATATATATATATATATATATATATATATATATATATATATATATATATATATATATATATATATATTTGTGTATACTTTAAATTGGGGAGGGGGATTACCCAAGATGTGTTTCTTTGATTCAAGCAACAATTGGTGGATTAATTTTAGTTTTGATCAAGTTACCCCCAAAGTTGCCGATAGAACACATAATTCATAATTAACCCAAATAGATTCTATTCCTTATATTTCGTTCATGAAAAGAATGAAACGATTTCGTCATGAGAATGACAAAATTATTCTCAAATTATTCAATGTTTTTACTTCAGTTTGAAAAAAAATGTTATTTTGTCATCGTTATGACGTAATCCTCGAATTCTCTAGGTTAAATCTATTTCAAAGAAAGTGTTATTTTTTTAATATTAATTACATATATATATATATATATATATATATATATATATATATATATATATATATATATATGTGTGTGTGTGTGTGTGTGCGTGTGTGTGCGTGTGTTCATATGTGTGACTATTTTCGTTCTGATAAATAGGTATGGCTGTGTTTGCCTATGTATGTATACACTCCCCGTCTATATTTGCGTGCGATTATCTATGTACAGGTCCCGAAAGTTGAGTGTCCGTACTAAACCTTTCGAAAGCCGAAACGGTGTAGATCAAATGAGAAATTATCATTAATTCATCCGAGAAAAATATCTGAGCATTCCCAGATCCGAAAAAATAAATATGATGATATGTTAGGCTGAGTTGTCGAAGTTTGGGTTGTGGGAGTTACTGGTGACTGGGCTGAGGGAGAGTACAAAAGTAGGTCCATCTTGTGTTCTATTTTTTCTTTTCGCTT
Organism: Thysanoteuthis rhombus; assembly: GCA_963457665.1. NCBI lineage: Eukaryota > Metazoa > Mollusca > Cephalopoda > Oegopsida > Thysanoteuthidae > Thysanoteuthis > Thysanoteuthis major. Next base: position 35,491,951 of record OY735213.1, on the reverse strand, counting down.
TTTCCCGTTGAAACGAGAGTAAAAAATGATCAGCAAAAGCGTCTCTTCAACCTCAAATAAAATCTTAAATATTTGGTAAGGTTTGTTCTAATTTACTTTCGAAAAGTTACGTTCTTCAGCAAATTTCTTGGACTAACGTGCTCAAAGTCCCTGGTCTGTTACTATAACTACTAAACCAAAATTACAAATGCAAGAATCGTGTTTTAGAGAGTTCTAGGGGCTCAATTTTTCTATATTTTCTGGTTTCTTGACAAGTTCCATTTATTCGGAAAGGGTGAACCAATTTTAAAACATTTACTTTTGCATCTGTAAAGAAAAAAAACCCACTGCCTGGTCCACGCAAACCCCACGTTGTTATTGTCCTTAAAACAGAGAGACGGAAAGAAAACGGAAACATGTGATTTTAAATCAGAAACACACCGATCAGCCACTTCCGCTTGATGGTAATATTGACGCCCAGCTGTCGTACATTACTGTGGAAACATTAAGAGAAAACAAAGACTGATCTAGGGAATAGTCTGGAAAAGTCTTCTAAGAGACAAATTGTAACAACGTTGCCTGATCACTTTGACTTAACAGCACTATTGATCCTATCAACGTGTGACGTTCGTGATCCCTGTTGACAAAGTCTCCGTCTGTTGGTCAGTATATCGTGCACAAACAGAAAATTTACTACAATCATAAGCAACGAATTGGCCCAGAAAGAATTAGAAAATAGCTCAGAAGATGTAAGGAGACTGATCGATGAGGAACTGTGCAAACAACTAGAATTTGACCAGGCAAATCCATGATTAAAAAACATATGTTTTAGGCAAAAAATATCTATTTTTATACACACACACACACACACACATACATATATATATATATATGCAATGTTCTTCCATAGGAATAGAACACTCTAGTGGATGGGAATCTGTGTGTGAGTAAATATATCGCTTAAATTCAACTTTACTGACCGTCCAGTTCTGTGGTAGAGGTAGGATATCGGTCACTGGGTCTGAAGCGAGGGTTTCAGTCCTACCTTGTGGTACCTGATGGGATAATGGATAGTTTATAGCCACACTGAAGAGTTGTAATACAACGAAACAGCTGTCTATCGATGACACAATAATATTCATATAAGAACAATACATACATATTAGTTTGTTCAATTGTATAATTGTACGGTCGTATGTGTCTCTAGTCCGATTACCGTTATAACTTAAATGTTATCAAGGATTGGTCTATGTGAAATAGACTAACAGAGCTAAGAAGCAATTATAGGGTTATAATAAGCATATGACATAACAATGAAGGATACGTCAAATAATTATTGAACATTTGAAAGTATGATGAAAGAAAGAGATTAAGCGTGTAAATGCTTTTTAAAAATGCCAGATTCGTCAAATTTGTACTTACTTTTTTCATAATTTTTTTAATAAAATGATATTCAACTTTATTTTGTAATAAAATAAAGTTTCTTCCTACGACCTTTTTTTCAGCACGATACCATTAGTGTTTTTCTCATGTAACATTTGTCTCAAGACTTAACATCTAGTCACCCTTTATGCTTGAGTTGAGCATAGATTTCCTTCAAAACTTTTCAGTAGATTAATTTGAACTATTAACATAGCTGTAGGCTCCTTAGTGCCAATTGAAAGATAAATGACCAAGTCAGTATTGATGGGAATATGCAGAGAGAGAGAGAGAAAGAGTGAGAAAGAAAGAGAGAGAGAGAGAGAGGCTGTGTGAGTGTGGGAGAGGTAGAGAGAGAGAATATTTTTAGTGCAATCCAATTGACCGATTATGAAACTATTAAAAAAGGGTATTTTCGCTAAAATTATCTGAATTTGACAAAACTTTTCTTGGTATATTTAAACTACGGAATTTTACATTTCTAAATTCGTCTCTCATCGATAACGGCGTTATTATTTTTTGCTGATTATAGGGAACATTGGATCCATAACAACCAAAATCTATGTTATAATCAATAAAAATCAGATTTTAGTTTTGTTAAAACAAAAATTTGTGCTTATTTTTATTCGTGGGAAAAAACATTTGAAAAATCGAGATCGGAATTTTCAAAATTTTAATTTTTTAAAATAGGATGTTGATTTCACACTGGACATTTTTGTTCAAAATTCTCCACACCTAATGAATGTGTGTGTACTTGTATGTCTGTATGTTTGTCTGTGAGTGTATATGTTCTTGGTCAACAACAATAACTTGTTAACACTACACCAGAAAACATCGATGGATATTATGTCAGCCATCTTGGCATTACAGTCTGCCACCGATAACAACATTAGACATAAGAGAACTGTGCCAGCTGCAATTTGGTCGGAGTGAACAATAGGTTTATCTAAAGTCAAAGAGGCTGTCCAGAGGCAATAGCTTTGAAGTGTCCTATTGCGTACTTGAATTAGAGATACGAATGAATCCGAACTGCAAGCCTATTTTATCAACCAATGTTTCATATACAACCGATGTCCAATAAACATATGGATGCTACTCGGAACCGATGTTTACATACTTCTTAGTATAACCATGGTCTTTATAGATTCTTATAAACATGACCTTATGGGTTTTCTCGAACTTGTTGTCGCCATCTGTCCTACATATTTACATTGTTTGTACATATATATATATATATATATATATATATATATTCAGTGCAAATATAATTATCATTCTTCCTTGATATCCATCACACGCACATAGAGTCTCTACACAGAAGTTACGTATAAATTATTGAGAATTATATCTACATATACGCAAACATTTTAGAGGGAAATAAATTTTGTGTACATATATAACAGAAAATATTTATATCAAAATGAGCAGGTAAATATAAATAAATAACGTATTGATTATTTCTACATATTAGGCCGAGGGGAAGTTTCAAGAGCCATGTGTTACACAAGGTGAATGAAATCTTCTTTACTCAGCTGTTTATTGCTGTTGCAAACAGTCAATAGTAATACTACTGTAGAAGGTGGGTCATCATCATTAACCTTATATTTTGCCGGCTGCAGCTTCTCGTATGATCTCTCATGTTATGAGTCGTGACGTTCATCGGTTGTCTGCCATTCTTGTAATATATTAGCCAATTGCCATTTGACTTTTCTAACGAGTTCTATGATATCCCTGGCTCTTGTTTCTTCTTCTCTGTTATACTGTGCTGTTTTGCGATCTCTCCATATGATACTTTCATGTGCAACTTGCATAGTTTTCAGTTTGAAGGTCGATCTTTTCTTATGTTCGATGTTTCAACTCCATAGGTGACTATCAGGGGACCCTTCTTTTTAAAACTGATAGGATCTTATTCTTAAAGGCCCAGCTTGCTCTACTGAAGGCTTGTCATTCTAGAATGATTCTTCGATCGATTAATTCTTCTGGGGGTGGGGTAAATGTAGTGATCTAAAATGGATTTATTAAGGTAATGCAAAACGGGGAAAATCGGTTCTTGATCTAGGACAGTCTTCAGTCATCATCGCCATCAGTCTTTTAATGTCCGTTGTTGGACATTGACCTTCCTCAAGATTCGCAGGACATCTCTATCATGGGCGTCACAGAGCTAGTACTTTCTGAATTTGTCTAGCTCGTCTCTCCATCTAGTACTCTGCCGGCCTTGGTTGCACATGTGATCTCTAGGGATCCATGTTGTGAGTAGCGATGTCCATCGGTAGTCTGCCATTCTTGCAACATGACCAGCCCATTACCATTTGAGATTTTTAATGGAGTCTATGATGTCCCTGACTCCTGTCTTCTTCAGGATCTATTGTGCTGTCTTGTGGTCTTTCCATGAAAAATCGAGCATAATTCTTTCAGATGCATGTTGTATGGTTCTCGATCTGCAGGTCTGTCTCTTGGTTAGGTTCCATGTTTCAGCCCCATAAGTGACTATTGGGGGATGCATTATTGCATCCTAAATGATATCTACTTGGAAAAAAGTTCTCTGTCTTTGGTTGTATTCAACAGGAATCTTTTATTACGAATTCTTTATTCAAACTGTAACCTATCAACGTTACATTGAGCAGCTGCTTCGTTCCAATGACGTATTGGAAGGGAGAAGATATCTTCCTGAGCAAAAGAGTATTTTTGCGTGATAACGTCCGTCGTAACGTTGCTAATGTGATGCAACAAACAGACATTGAACTATCACTTTATCTTGTTTTACTAAACACTTCTTTTCTGGCAAGTGGTTACTAATTTGAAGATCTGGGGAGGATTCCTCGAACAATTATTTATGCAAAAACTGGGTGTGTTCTTCATGATAGAACACACAATTTAGCTGAAAGGTCGTGTAAAATGATAGAAAACTAGGGAAGAAAATTTGATCACTTAATGGTGACGCCATGAACTTATATTGAAACTCTTGTTAAAAAATGCTAGAAACTCTAGCATCTACGCAACATACCAAACATATAAAAAAACGCAATATACACATATTAAAGAAGAAGAAAAATAAGACACACATACTCTTACACATTCTCATCTGGGATTATTTATACGAAAAACTAAAAAAATATGTATAATAATTCAAATAAAACTAAAACGTTTCTAAGAAACTATCTTGGCACGTAGGATCTATACTACCTAGAAAAATTACATCAAACCCTCTGCCATTGAGGATACCCTATATCTTTGATAAACAAGGAGATAGAACTAGCTGGGCAAGTACCACTAACGAAATATATCTCTTCTATAGGAGTAGGGCACTCTGGTGGATGGGGAATTTGAGCTGAAATAAATATATCGCCTTACTGACCGTCCTGTTCAGTGGCTCAACGGTAGAATACCGGCCCCGGGTCTGAAGCGAAGGTATCAATTCCTGCCTCGTGATACTGGATGGGATAATGGATTGTCTATAGCCACACTGAGGAGTTGTAATACAACGAAACAGCTGTCTGTGGATGACACGATAATATATATAGAGAGAGAAAGAAAGAAAGAGAGCAAAACAAAGTGGAGATCGTACAACGATAGCCACCACGGAAAATGAAATGGGAATTCTAAATTTGGCTAAGGCTGTTTAACACACTTTACAATAGTGCCCTTAGGAAAGGCAAGAATTCACTTTTCAACCAGTTCTGTCCCATTGCAGTATATCTTAACAAAGGTCTTTGAACGAGCATTTTTTTGCGTCAAAACCATGATCATTCCAAAGCAAAGCTTATCAAGTACGGATCTCAATTCTTTCTCTCTTCGATCGGTCGCTATTATAATAAAATACTGAATGCTCGAGAGTGTAACACCCGCTAACCGACAATGGAAATGAGTTAATCTTTTCAGAGTTCACGCTGACAAACTGGGATTTTGCTGATAGAGTGAGAGAATACGTCCTGTCCCCCTTTGAAATTTGAGTAGGGTTTTTATTTTGTCTTGAATAAAGTAAAATTCAAAAAAGATTAAACGAAGCCTAAAACCCATTGCTTTTTTTCAAAGTATAAAGAACTATTTAGGAGTTTGAAATATCAGTTTCGACTTGAGCGTCTGCCGATTTTTTTAAAATTCAAACGAAAATTTTCTAGTTTTCTCTATTCTTTATACGCATGTATTGTTTACGTTTGGTGTAAATTTCAATGCTAAAAATCCCAAATTTGATATCAGAAGATATATATATATATATATATATATATATATACATATATATATATATATATATATATATATATATGTATATATATATATATATATATATATATATATATATATATATATATATATATATATATATAACCCATTAAGATTCGTTAAGTAAATATGTCAAGAGTTTCATTCATTCTAATGATTACATATATAGTGACATGGCAAATGCTAACAGTAAGGGGAAACTGAAACAATAATCACGATTCTACTTAGTGTAAAGTGCATTAGGTGGTATGTGTACGTAATGTCTAGGCCTTTCTTATCGCTGTCTATAGTGCTGCCCCACTACTCTGTTGCCTAGGTTCGAACAGCAGATACTTGGGCTTCAGGGAAACTTGCAAAATCTTTAACCACCAAGCAAACCCGAGACAATATGTTCTATATATCTTGCATGAATTTCAGCCCTCTCGACGCACATCCAAACAAACATGTGTTGACCATCTGTTTATTTTCAGAGCCGGGAAACGTTTTTTCAACAATCGTATGTTTTCCGCCTTCCCCCATTTCTTTAACCCCTGAACTTTCCACTTCCTCTTCTTGCCTGTCTTGCTCAGTACCTGAGCACCCTTCGTAGATAAAATATTAGAGAGCGTTATACTGCCCATTTATCCCATACCTTCGCATGGCCAGGCTAATGGAAAAAAACTACATCGAGATGACCAGCGATAAGACTGAGCGACGGAAAACCGATTTTATGCTTTCTGTTAAGGCATAATCAGAAAAAAATGACTTGAACTACCATGAATTAAATTTGAATTCACCATTCTTAATGGGTCATTAACTTTGCGTATGATGGTTTGTATCACAGATATACTCAAAGCTACGGATGCACAAAAACGCAAGAATATCTTAATGTCTGTAAAAAGCAATGAATGTGTGCCATTTTAAACTGCACCTTTCGAAGTTGTTCAACACAATATATCTAAACATTTTCTGATGAGTCATCCATTGATGAGGATGTCAGTCGAAAGAAACATTTGATGATTTTTTTAAATCAAACTTAAAATCTATTTCTCCTCCTCTTTCATGTTTTACTATGCATTTGCTAATTACGGGAATTTTGAAATTTTGTACCACTAAAATATTTTTCCTTAATTTCTTTTCATTTGTTCGCTGTTTGAAACATCTAATAAATGAGGGCATAGAACTTCCAATTTACAGTTGGGACCAATTTCCCTACACTGTGCCAAAAACTCTTCTACCGTCCACTTATACATTCCAGAAAATATTTGTACGAATATACTTTTTTAATTTTTGAAAGATTTGGATTTAACTCTCTCAGGTGTCAAAGGGATTAGCTAAATCTTAGAATAACAATAAGGCGTCACCTATATTAGCAAAAGTGCTGCAGTTATTTACCAAGTTTTACTTAGACTGACTTGAAGACTTTAGGTTTGACAACCTTTGGAAATGGAAATATTGGACGAAAGGGAAGGTCGGGAGACGCCCTTAAGTTTGTGATAAAGGCTCGAAAAGGGCTTTAAATTCAAAGCCTCTTCTGTCGTTTCTTTGAAGTTGAATATTTCTCATTCTCTAAATTTGACCCTGTGATTCCTGAAAAAACAAAATCACATAGAATGAGATTAGCCAATTAGTAAAAAAGGATGATACATATAATATCGTACAAAATTTACAAGTCAATATAGGACAAGTCTTCGGAATAGGACATAGACTAGTTGATATAAGATATAGGACAATGCGTTTGAGTATTGGATTGTTCTATTGAATATAGGGCGCTTGGTAACACTAGTCTCAGGTTGTGCACTGTACCTGATCTTCTCAAGTGGTCACCCATTTAAGTACTGAGCAGGTTCATCAGCAACTATTAATACAGTCGGTATTTACTATGTTTTGCTTTGTCTGGCTCAAGGCTTTCATGTTGCTTACGGTTTTGCTGTTTTTAAGTGGTCACCCATCAAAGTACGGAACAAGTTTCTTGCTCTAAATGATATTTTTCACTATATTTAAGGTAAGAATTTGGTCATATCTTAAAAAATCATTAACTCACCTAATTTTGATCGTATCCTATTTCTGTAGCGGCTACTTTACTTTGGGAAGATTTTCAATTAAATTGTTTAGATATTTCTGTCGACAGACATCAGTCATGGTATAATTAATAACTAATTTCGGATGACAAAAATTGACCAGAAAAATATCAAAATCAATGTAGTCTATAAACTTACTTTAAGCACGCAAAAATATTCTTCGTTTTTTATCGATTATTTTTGTGCTATTTTCTTGAAATACGTTTATAAATTTTGATTAAAAAAGTCTGTGACCTTTGCTACAATATGTAATGTTTTTGATCCATACCTCGTTGGGATGAGCAATAAATAAATCATACTATTTAATGCAGATTTATATCTCAAGTTATATATGCAAATTATGAAAGGTGTATCTGGTGTATCCCCTAAGACATGGATAAGAACAGTTTGACATGTTTTAAGATTTACAAAGCAACAACTACTGGCTTTTCAATACAGAGATATATAATGATTAGGTTTTTTGGAGATTCCGTACATTATTTAATTTCGGTCCATGAATTTCTAGAAACGTGGCTTGCAAACATGTGTTGGATTTGTGGAGAAGGGCGAATTTCATTTGGAGAAATCATTCAAAGTTCAGTGACCCCAAGTGCTTGATATGATTTGGCATATAAACACTTGGAAGGGGCATGGTCTCAACCCCCGTCCAACCCAACGGTCGCAAAACTCACCCCTGGGGGTCAAGTGAGTCAGATAATCGCTAATCATTGAAATAACATCCGAAATTTGTTACAGAAACGAGATATTATTTCCGAATACATACACACAAATACTCACGTGCGCACAAGCACACATACGCATACATGTGTGCATGCACACACGCACACACACACACACACACACACACATATATATATATATATATATATATATATATATATATATATATATATATATATATATATATATATATATATATATATATATATATAATTACGAAAAAATGTTGAAGAAAAAGTAATGAGTCGTTTTTGGTACCCAATATCTCACGACTTCTTTTTAGAGAAAAAAGGTGAATGACCAGTAAAATCTCGATTACCCGTCTGTTCCTATCGGGGCTCTCAGAATATGGCTTGATACCGTTCATCGAGTTGAGGATTGGCTAAGTATTCTGATTTGCTGACATTGCTCCTCAAATCTATAGTATTTATGCCTAACTAACAAGTAAACGAGAGGTCAACCTTTTAATAGCAAAGACATGATTTTGGGTTGATGATTTTGTGTCGAATCCATGTATTTAAGATTCCATACGACTATTCTTATGAAAACGCCAGTAGTACAAAGGACATAGCCTTCTCCAGATAATGACTCTGAGGTCGGGCAATGGTCCACGGCTTAAATACCAATAAATCCCGGGAGTACCAAGAATACCTTACGATGTCATCAGGTTCTGTTGGTCTCCGTCACAGTGTAGGAACAACAGATCAATAAAGATGCAGATTCCACTGGGAAACTCTTTTTTGAATTAGACAATCTACTTTTACTTACTTTTGCCGTCGGATTGACAATAAATCTATGAGGTCTTATTTTTTATAGGATTTATATTAGTCATTTCAGGCCTGTATTATGAAGTCTTCTTGCATGTCATATTTTTCCACTTCACGTTCATGAGCCCAGTCGACATTTTTTCTCAAAAGAAAAGGTTCATTCAATGACGTGAATTCTTTTTTAATCAACTGACCAGACAATGAGGTCGGAGCTTAGAGAGGTTTATGTGATCTCTGTTGAAAAGACGAGACGACGTTCTTAATCCACAGCGAGTGTCCAATCAGTTCAAAAGAGAAATGCACCAGGCAGTAATGGTTAGTGAAAGAATCTTCAGAATAATTTCACTTTAGTGACTATTATAGTGCAGTATATGAGTTATACCCAAAAATTTTGGGAATTCAACCATTTGAAAATATTACCCTGATACATAGTTTCCTTCGAAATAGTCCCTTTGGGTATGTACTAGAGTGTATCAATAAGTCACCAGGCTAACCCAAAGTTACTAAGTGGAATTTTTGCTGTATAATGTTTGATTCATGTGATCAATATTCATCAGTCAGTTAAGTATATTGACAAGGGAGCTGATATATATATATATATATATATATATATATATATATATATATATATATATATATATATATATATATATATATATATATATATATATATATATATATATATATATATATAAAATGCTTTTTTCCTCTGCTGCCAACTTACTGATGTATCTACGCACACTGGCTTGTAAAATACACATCCCACGAAAAGGTAGCAGCTAGAGCCCATGCTATTATCAGTTCATGCATAATGTTCATTTTCTCTGAATAATGGAGTTGAACCTCTTATTCAAACTGGGTTCCTAAAATTCTGGTCTTTAGCTAGAGGAAACTAAGATAAGTAAATATGTAGAGAGGTAAATGTATTTTATTATGGTATGAGATCCGAAACTACACCCGGTATGAAGCCGGAACGAAGTATGCAAATTTTAGACTTTAACTAATTAGTTCATAACCGAGTCAATAGATCAACCCTTTCAAGACACCTGGGAAATATATATCCCATGGTTTCTATGACGTCTGGAATTTATATATATATATATATATATATATATATATATATATATATATATATATATATATATATATATATATCCTTTAGAAGTCTACTGGGGCAGATGTATTACGTGAACTAATGTGACGTAAATGCAATTTTCCCGGCTTTTATCTCGGGAAATGACGCCATGATAGTTGAAAACCCACACATAAATTAGTTCAAATTACAAGTAATCATTTTTAAATTATAGATTTATGATTGGTTGTTATGTGAGAGTTTATAAAGTAAGAAAAAAAACTTAAAATTTTGACTTTTGCTTCATTTCCACATCTGGGACACTTTAGTCCCGGGAGATATTTTCAGTAGAGTCATATTGTCACAATATTCATTTTTATTATATAACCTAGAAGCCTATACAATACACACACACACACACACATATATATATATATGATAAAACAATTGTGTCATCCACAGACAGCTGTTTCGTTGTATTACAACTCTTCAGTGTGGCTATGGACTATTTATTATCCCATCCAGTACCACGAGGTAGAATCGAAACCTTCGCTTTTTATCTTTGTCCTACGCAGAACTGGACGGTCAGTAAGGTTGAATTTAAGCGATATATTCACCCATCCATAATTCCCCATCCCTCAGAATGCTCTATTCCTAAGTTGGAAGAGCATTGCATATATATATATATATATATATATATATATATATATATATATATATATATCCCTAAAAGTAGGAAGTTTTGCTCAAATGCTGTCGTCATTATTTCGCTGATGTAAATATGTTGTATTCCAGAATTCCTGGGTATGGTATTTATGCTTGAAAACCTAATATAACAAACATTTATGTTTAGATTGATGGTAAGTCCTTGACAACAATGAATGTCTGCTGGTGCAAATATGTTACAGGAACGAAATTCTGATGGGCAAATGTATGCCATTATGATTTTAGTTCTTCAAATTATAGAAACTTCAGGAATTAATCACTTTACTAAGTCATTCTTGAAAGGGTTCTGAAAGGAAGGTATCATGGCCATGAGTTTCTGAGATGAGGCGCTGTTATCATTCTCATTTTTGTGGTTACGATCTCAGTGTCTCGGTCGGTAGCGTCTTCAACCTTCCTAAGGTGCATCTAGCATGAGCTAATTTTCAAGGAACTCTGGACGAAATCTTCCATTCAGCTGACATGTTTTGTAACTATCGTTCATTCCGATAAGAACAGTTTACAATGACTAGTGACATTATTTCATGCTGCACTGGCGATTTTGCCGGTGAGAAATACGCTAATTCTTAAAGCTTTGGGAAAGCGTATAAACAGCAAGCATGGGGAGTATTCGAAAATATCATTTGTGATTGAATGCAACAAATGTGAAGGTCCGATAAAAAGTTTTGCTGCGTAGAAGTAAGCTATCGGTATCTGGCTAAGGCGGTACAGTTTCAAATCCGATTAGTGTTCAATAAAGCCAGCTCACTTGTCAGCTATACTAAATACTTCCCGTTTTTGTCGACTGATGAGGTAGAGAAAAAAAATTTCTAATTTGTTATCACTATAACATCTGCTGTAACCATTGACAATTATGACATAAATACTCTATTTATCAAAGCTAACAATGGTTACGTCACCAAATCTGCTCTCACAGTTTGCGCAGGATAGGCAATCTCTGTAGAATGGATTTTCACTAACCAACCCTTTTCTCTGGCTACCGTTGTAACGAGATCGTAAAGAAAACTGGTAATGGAAAAGAGTGAGGGAAAAATTGGATTCATGCCTTCCACAGATGCATAAGTGAACAAAATTATATTCGTAGTTTTATTTCCAATTCATTTCTCGGGTCCCGTATTCAGGATCAATTTCCCAACTCACGTTTGGGATGGATATCAGCCGTATCAAAGATCCAGTCTTGTCATCAGAAGGTCCACAATACTTAGTATTCCAATTGATCTATCTCAGTGGCTTCTTAGATCTGTACGACTTGTGACAAACCAGAGATGTTACAAACGTGTAATGAAAACAACCAACAGGAAATGCCGATGATTGCCACCTTTCCCCCATCCCTTCCCCACGCTTTAGGTCAGCGGACCTGGCGGCCATTTCACAGGTTAAAATATTATTTCTAAATACCATGCGTTATTTGCGCCGAACAGCGATCAGCCAACGAAAGGCTGAACGCTGACAGATTGGGTAGGAATCAGAAGTCAATGAAAATAGCCGAGAGGAATGAAAATAAACGGAAGGAGTAAGCGAAGGGTTCGGAATAAACAAATGAAATATAAAGGGTGTGAATATTTGAAAATATTATTCATTCGGATGGGTGGGGCTGAAATTAAAACGACTGGTCAACAGGATCTCGAAGCCATTGACAGGCTTCGTATTATCAGAGTTTGTTAGTTTTGAACCTCTTGTAAGTGAAGTGAATGTTTTTTATCTTCTTAACATAAACAACTTTGAGACAAGAAACTTGACGGGGTTCGAGAGATTCAAACTGTAAATAAAAGCGCTGGGAATGTTCTACTTATGATCTATGAACACTTGCAAGCACAGCTTCAAGGTAGAGCAGGGACCAATTGCTCACAAAACAAGTGCTCCTATCTGGTTATCTTACTTTTGAACACGCACACACGCACACACTCGATGCGTTACTGAAAATAAATGCTCTGGTTTAAATGGAACAAAAATCCTTCAGTCATGATGTCGATCCTGTGTTTAAAAAATCTGGGGGAAAAAATTATGATTTTCCGTATGAAACATTTTGCAGTATATTCGCGATTTTCGCTTAAAAAATATCATACTTTTTTTGTTAAACTAATAATGAATAAATGAATACGATAAAGTTATATAGAAACTTTTTTTCTTTTTCAAAGACTGTTCAATGGCATTTTCCCTAATGGTGTGATTCTAGCTTCGAATGTCAATGAATGTATAACGATGTCCTTCAACATCTAACTGTAACATGTTTAATAATCTACGATAAAGTATGAATAATTTTTACACTACTGCGATGCCTGCTTTTTCGTTGATTTATAAAGCATTTTATACACACTCTAATATATATATATATATATATATATATATATATATATATATATATATATATATATATATATATATATATATATATATATATATCATCGTTGTCGTTTCTTAGCAGAATTTAGTACTTGAAACACTTCCCTTATTCGCACACACAAACACACACACACACACACGCACACACACACACACACACACACACACACACACACACACACATATATATATATATATATATATATATATATATATATATACGTGTGTGTGAGGGGGTTTTATGTTCAGGTATTTATGCTGGTGTATTCAGGTCCTGAAAGTAGAGTATCCCAATAAAAACCTAATAAACAATTATAGAAAATGAGGCCATTTTCTTTCATTGTTCATTTTACCTATGCTGTCGAGGCCAAATGATACAGTCACTGTGTAATAACAGGACATAGTTTAATAGTAATTCATGATTATTTCTATCGAATCAAATATGCATTTCCTAATATGATTGATCACGTTGAGAAACGAATAGAGCAGATATAGACGATGAATGGACAGAATAAGAATTCGGAATTAAAGCAGTCATGTCGGCCTTTGATTTACCGGCTACTGTTTAGCTCAATGGTAAGAGCAATGCTACGTCAACGCAGCCACCCTACCCATCGCAGATTCGATTCTTGCCGCAGCGCCATTTTGGTGAGATAGATAATACCTACTGAAATACAGAGGCACGTGCATCCTCGCCTGTATTTCTCACGGACACTCAAAAGTATAAAATATCTAAATACTGCCAAATACAAAACCAGCAATTGAAGAAATGGCTTCCGATGAGCGACAAAGCAGACAATGACACGATCTAAACAACTTACCTGTTGGGCGCGCATCATTTTCGAACATGCCCTCTCCGTTCAGTGTTGGATTTGCCAATAATGAAGTAACCGGTCGGTGTCCTGTTTTTGACATCCATTACAGCATCAAGGAGCTGCCGACGACGCTGTCTTAACAACACACGCCTGAGTGAGATCAGATACAACGTGAAATTTTCGGGAATAGGTTGAAGCTATACACCGTTAATGCTAATATACTCCTGCCTTGTACCTTAATAGGATCGGCTTTCGCTTGAGTAGCGTCAATAAAATCTTACCCATGTTGAAAGGTAGAGATGGAGAAGGTGTGTGTGTGGGGGGGCTTTTTTATCAATGAATCTAACTTAACTAGCGAGTGGCTTGTTGATTAGCGTACGCATGATAGGTGTGTTACAGGGGTCGGGTTTCCATCGAACATTGTGTCTTTCTTCCTGCTGCACAACTACAGCGGTGACTTGTATTATTGGTTGCCTCCGGCCGGCAACGTTCGTTTAAAACTTGACTTTAGTCTCGGCTTGATTGCCTCACAACTATTTGGATGGGTTTTTGTAGTTGGGACCGGGGAGGAAGTTTCTTGCGTTATAATTTCGGCTGGGCTGGGACAGTTACTTTCTCACGCATCGATCTATATATATATATATATATATATATATATATATATATATATATATATATATATATATGTCTTTATCTATCAAGGTATAAAAATGAGAGAGTTGCTTGCCTCGGCTTGCGGGAACATTCAGACGAGCACGCAGAATTGAAAAGATTAAGCAGTCCACGGTTACAGTCGCAACGAAATAAGCTAAAGCCTTTGCAATATCATTTAATTCACATTGCAAAAAAATAAAATAAAGTAACCTGCATACGTGCACTTGAAGGCTTAGTTCCTTGTATGTTAATTATCTTCCACCATTACTGTCCGAGCAATACGATCCAACAAATAAAACTCTGAAAGTAACCAGGATTCTTTCCGTGTATATTCAATACATATAAGCTAAAATCTTTGAAATCAAACGCATTGTAATCATCATCCTTTTAGTGTCCAACGTTGGACATAGACCTTCGCCAAGATTTGCCAGACCTCTCTATTATGGGCGTTCTGAAGCCAATGCATTCTTTAAAATCTATGTAATTCCAAAGATTTCCGCTTGAACTAATAACTAACTGCTAGTAATTGATATATGGTAAACTACCAACAATCTGATGAAATATTTATTTACCTTATCTTATCATTGCTTTTCCCTTAAATAACACTTTGTGTCAATGCACTTTATATTACTACTATTAAGTAATTACTGGTTTTACTTGATCTTGTTATTGCTGCCTTTTGTCACAACCGTGTCAATACAATCTCAATTACTAATATCTTTCATTACTACATTTATTCTATCTCATTATTATTGTTATTTTTTATCACAAAACTCTTGGTAAACACACTATTCATTATTACTGTTATTTCATCACTCCTTTTACACCATCTTATAATTCTTGATTTTCATCTCATCACTCTTGTAATGTTCATTTACATTGGTTCATATTCATTTACAAAAATTGACTTAGGTTTAGTAAAAGGCTACAGTAATGAGGAATCTGGTGAGAATCGGACGTACTACACAAACGAATTGCCCCCAGGAAGATTGTACTACCTTTCACAATAAAAATTGAAAAGACACTACTCTTACAAAATGCAGCCTTATCTAGCACAAGTTCAAAGTAGGGTTCAGAATGAAGATGAGATTCCCTACACTAGCTAATAACTCGGTGAGACCAGTTTCAAAATTCTTGTCCCTTGGGCGCCGTTCTTAAAAACTTTGCTTAGTCTAGCACAAGGACATGGCTCTTGAGCGTTTAATACGGATGGAATTCATTAAAATATCTTCAGTAAGCACCCATGCTACTAGGCTTAACTTATTCTGGTCAGTGGTGTTCTTATAAAATTCATTTTAGTCTGACACAAGACAATAATGATGAGGCATCAAATGATAATGGAACTGACCATACTAGCAAATTGGTCTTGGACGCTGGTTGTGCTAAGTCCCTAGGGGAGTATTTTGAAGAAGACTAAGGCGCTACTGCTCGAGGTTGGATAGCTATATTAGCATTAATATCAAAGAACTGGTTACTTTCCAAACAGACCACGTAAGTTAATTTTCAGAATCATTATTTTCTCTCTTTCCATGAATACAAAAAAGAGTCAGAAGATTGCAAAGAAGACAATGGAGATTTCAACAGTCCCCATCGCCAGAATAAATCTTGTTATCCGATACCCAAATGATTTTAAGATGTTTAAATGAAGAAAACCAATGATCTCATCATTGGATACAATAAACGTGATTGTTTAATTGTTTGTTTGAGGCACAGATAGGGCTTTTTTCGATCAGAGGCAAAACAAATGCGGTTTTGCATTTGGATCTCAGGCAAACATATCAGTCAACACAGGCATTGAATCTCAACGAATACAAACGTCCCAGATAGATTTTCAAATGGGAATCGTTAAACTCTTAGAATTTTCCAAGGATTCACCACGCTGTTCTCACATGCCACTTTTGCTTCCATCGACCACCAGGTTTTGTCTTCTTTTTTTTCGCCCCTCTTTTTTTCTTTCTTCATTTTATCTGGCTTTCTTTCGTTCTTTCAAAAGTTTCATTTTCCTTCTCACCCTTATTTTCTCATTGGTCCTTCACGCATTATCCTTCTCAAGTTCAGTGAGGCTACTTCATCTCTAATTCTTCATGTTCGTTATTATTTCATTCGCTCTGTATTCAATTACATTCTGTTTCTTCTTCTTCTTTATTATTATCATCATTCTTATTCTTATTCTTATTCTTCTTCTTCTTCTTCTTCTTCTTCTTCTTATTATTATTATTATTATTATTATTATTATTATTATTATTATTATTATTATTACCTATAAATTGATTGGCCATCGTCTATGTGCGTAACGCCCCTGTCATCCCCTCAAAGTAAAAGGAGAAAAATAATGAGGCATCCCAAAAATTTATTTGTATTCATTGAGCACATTGAAAACGTTCTTATTCTTCTTTGTAAATGACTTATTCCTCTGCGTGGCACACCACTTTCAAATACTAAAAAAAAGTCGAATGCACACACGCGTGTAGGAACGAACGTGTGCGCACGCTCCCACACGTATACACACACATACACACACACATACATGCACACTCGTATCCAAACACACAGAGATAGGCTCACAAAGAAAAGAAAAGTGTTTTGGCAAAGTTGTAAGTGCTCAAGGAATTACTGGCAAGACTTTAACCTTCGTGATCCATAGTTTTCTCTGTTATTGGACAAGATTCTTGGTTTTTACTAATATTTCACTTTTTTTTCTTCTATCTTCATCCAGTTGTCAACATTTTTTCCTCGTTTACGATTATCAAAGTTCGTTCAAATAGTGTAGTCGGCCTGGATGTCGAAGTCCTTGATTATCTTTCTCTTATTCTTCTCTATGGTACTTTCGGGTTTGTATTAATCGACTTTGTTTATATGACCAAAACCGAATCATTTGCACAGTTCTCAGTGTATGACTTGATCCTTCTTCTTCTTCTTTTTCTTCTTCTTCTTCTTCTTCTTCTTCTTCTTCTTCTTCTTCTTCTTCTTCTTTTTCTTTTTCTTCTTCTTCTTCTTCTTCTTCTTTTTCTTCTTCTTCTTCTTCTTCTTCTTCGTTGTACCTGACTTTTTTCCTGCTAGGCACACCACTTCCATCTACTTTTAAAATCACTCAGACACACACACAGACACACACACACATACACACATACAAATGAATATATATATACATGAACACACAATTAAAGAAAAGAAAATAAACAAAGAAACAAACAATTCATTCCCAACAGAGAGAAGAGGCTTCATTTTATCGAATCCTGTTAGAAAATGTCCTTCAAATTCGGAACGGGACTATGTGACAATGGCACAGACACGTGACTTAAATTTGGCGCAGTACGGACGAGGACAAGTTCGGTTCGGAGAAACAATAGAAGTAGCCGCTTTTCTACAATGGTCATTGCTGTGCAACAACAACTATTCAAACAGAAATACAAAACAAATGTAAACAACAGCTGACTGGGGGCCAAGAAAGATACGTTCAGAATAAGGTGACACTTGATTCATCTTTCATAATTCACCCTGTCCTTTAAGAATCGGGTCTTATTCACTCTTGAACACCGACTTGTTTTTCATTTCACTTCTTTTCTTCCATCTCCACATCTCTCGTGTTCTTTTCTATTTTTCATCTTTTCTCCGTTTGATATTTTCTGTTAAGTTTGTGTACTTTCTCTTTTTTTTTCTTTCTTTATTTGATTATTCGATTCTTTAACATCGATTCCTATTCGTTCTTTCTTCTCTTTTCGTCCATGTTTTTTCTTTCTTCCTTTTCTTTTTTTCCTTTCTTTATTCATTTCTTTCCACTTTTTCTTCTCTTGATTCGATTTTTATATTCTTTCTCTTTGCAATTTTCTTTCTTCCTAGCTACCCTTGTATTCTCTCTTCTTTTCCATTTCATCTTATTTTTCTTTCCTACTTTTTCTTTATTTCTTTCTCTATTTTTCTCTTTTCTCTCCTTCATTTTTTTCACCTTCTTTCTCTGTGTTCCAACTCAGTTTTCATATTTGTTCAATCTATATGCTTATGAGATTTTTTTTTCTATCTTTCTCTCCATCTTTGTCCCTCCTTCCTTGTATATTTCCTCAATTCCCTTTTCATTTCTTTCTAAGCCAAATTCTCTTTCTTCTTTTCATTTGCTTTTCCTTCTTTTTGCTTTAGCTTCTTTTCATCTGTCTCACATCTTTCACTCCTTTATTGTCATTAGCCCTTTTCTTCTTTTCTTTCTTCTTCCTTTCTCGCTTTTACGACCTCGGCCTCTTCCTTCCTCCTTCTTCTCCCCCTCCTTTTCATTCAATGTCGCTTTCATTTCGAAACAATTGGAATGTACCTTTTATTGTTTGTGTTTCTCGACATTGGCAATCGTTTCAAAGCCCGTAGCGAAATTTTTAAGGAGGCAAAAAATGAAAATAAAAGTAAATCTCCTCGAGAGGCGAAGTGGTCAAGAGAATGGTGTAAAATTGAGAGGAAGGATAAATAAATGGAAACCAAGAATCACAGAGAAGAAAGGGGTATATTGAAAGGAAGAGAAATATTGCAAATAAAGAGACTTTGAATGAAGTGGAATGAGAAAAGAATTAAAACATCGGACGTGACACAGTTGAAGAGACAACAGAGTAAAACTGACTATTCTGAGTAAAAATGAAAATCAAGATTCCAAATTATTATCGCACAATTGAGCTCCTTTGTGTTCAGGATGTTACTATCCCAACGTTTCAGCTGATCCATTCTTCAGTCTCCGTCAAGTGTATTACTTGTAAAAAAAAAAAAGAAAAAAGGGGAAAACTTCAGAAATTTGTGAAGAAAAAATCTTGCTAACGTACCAAATGGATCAGTGAATTTCAGCAATGCAGAATACACAGACATATCCATTGCCATCACCAAGATATCCAGGCAATTCAAATCAATGTGTCGAGGGAGGGGTTCCCTAGTACTTTTTTGGAGGGCAAAGAAAATCATATGGTAATGGAATTTATTCTAACCTGAATTATTGCACTTTAACGACAAGCCAGTATAGACCACCTCTTTCAATTTTCTCACCTTCCAGCGGTATTCCTTGACAATCCATTGATTATCATCCCAGATTAGCACCCTTATCTCTCCATTTATGGTCTGCCATACTAGATTTTTCCACCTCTCTTTCGCTATGTCTCTAATGTTCCTCGTATTTGACATCATGAGATGGCTTATTTCCTTCTTATATACTTTATGTATACTCGTATTATATGTTCTAAAGCAATATCAATACTAACCAACGTGTCGTGATGCAGTTTTTTCAAACATACTACACATCATAACAGTAGCAAGCACGGTAAAATATCTCATTGGTGTGCTGTTTTAAAAGATAGTATTCTTTCAAGACAGTCTTCGTAAATTTTAATATAAAGGAAAAAAGTATCCAAATGTAAAGTTGTAGTTTACAAAAACTGATGAATTTTGGCCCGTGATTTTCACTGTGAGCTGTTCAATCAACGAGAATTTCATTGTGTGCCGTTCGATCTACGTGATTCGTGGGGAGCGTTAAGTTAAGTGCATTAGCGAGGAAAGAGATCATGTTGAAAATCAAATATATTTTCTGTAAAATAAATACCTCAAGTTATTGAAATGCAACGGAGTTATTGACTTGGGATTTTTTTTCAAAAATCCTGTTTGTATCATTGTCATAGACAATAAACTAAACACAAAGAGATTGTATAGAGCCGAAGTGATGTACAAAATGTCTAGGTTCTCACAACGTTTATTCGGCTTGCCAAGCATCGCTGTAAGAACAATCGATTGAAAAGGTTCTTCACTCATTCAGGTGTTGTCAGCTATCTCTCCCTGGCCTTCCATCTCCTCCCCATCGGCAGTCTCTCCTCCGTTATCTCTTATCTCTCAGCTTCATTCCCCGTCCCTTATCCTGTCGCCCCTGATCTATTCATTGCTTAGCCCCGCCCCATGCAGACCACGCACAATGCCTTTCAATTAATCTATGATCTCAAACAGTTTTGTTCAAGTGGTGTCTTCATTGACTGTCATCTTGACACAGCTTCGCGCTCGCTACAGGGAAATTGTCAGCCCCGGTTGTTGAACGACACAAAAAAACAAACCATTTTTTCTTTCTTTTCCTTTTTTTTTTCTTTCTTTGTTTATAGGGATGTCTTCTGAATCTTTGTTACACTTACCGCTTTTTAGATGTTTTTTTTTTTCGGTTTTTCTCAAGTTGTTTCGGTAATTATTATCTATTTATTTCCACTTTTATAGAGATTTAATAATTAAGGTTGTTGTAATTTTTCTTTTCTTTTTTCATAATATTTAATTAATTTCTTTGGTTAATTGTGACGTTATTGTTCCAGTATTTATTTGCCTCCCCACAAAGGCAAGTATAACGCAAGTTTGGTTTAATGTGGTACCTTACATGTTTACTCGGGTTAAAGGCAATAACTGCCCGTTCTCTGCAGCCAAAAGCGTTAGGATGATCCATCACACTTTAGGTCAATGGGGAGATGCAGTCACGGAATTAGAAACCTAAAGACCAGGCCTGATCCAGTCATGGTGTTTCTCCCCCCAAACGAAACACAACTGATTCTATTCAAGGGGCTGAGAAGCGATCGTTTCAGTGATACGTATTTTTCTCAAACTTTTGCTTAATAATTTGATCACTTTTGAGAATAACAAGCACATTATAAATCTATTTAACAGCATTTTATATTATTACTAGTAATTTATACTGCATCATTAGCACTGGTGGTATTCGTCATGTACGACAAGCGTCTTGAGGACAAAGACACAGAGATCCAAATTGAAAACGCAGATTTTAAATAAAAGTATACCACTATATCTGCATACAACAATGAATTTCTATGAAATCCTAAAAAAAGGAAGAAGAAATCAAGCGGAGAGTCATTGTCGGATGGCAAGCTTTCTGTAGAGCAAACTCGACCTTTAAGAACAAGAGAATCCTATTAATTTTAGAAAGTAAGGCCCACAATGTAAGATCCTGATAGTCACCTATGGAGCTGACACATGGGAACTAACCAAAAGATTGACCCTCAAACTGAGAACCATGCAACGTGCACATGAGAGAATCATGCTCAAAATCACATGGAGAGACCACAAGACACCACAGTATATTAGTTAGAGTTATCATAGAATCCATTAGAAAACTAAAAATAGCAATGGGCTGATCACGTTGTAAGAATGGCAGGCAACCACTGAACATCACGACTCACCACGTGGATCCCTAGAGATCATATGCAAAACTGTTGACGGCAAAATATAAGATGGCGTAACGAAATAGACCGATTCAGAAAGTATCGGATCCGCGATGCCCATGATAAGTTCTTGCGAATGCCCATCTATGGACGCTAATAGTTGCTGCTACTACTACTGCTGCTGCTGCTGCTGATGATGATGATGCTGATGATGGTGATGGTGATATGATTACAAGCACGGAGAATGAATCAGTAAATGACACACCACTGTTGCTTCTATTTTTCAAAACATTCTGCAAAGTCCTCTTTCAAGTTTTCCATCAGCTACTTCGTTGCTTTCTATCTAATTTCTTCCACGGTCTGAAATCTCCACCTTCTCATCGACGAGATGTAGAGAAGTCGCAAGGAACCAAATCTGGTCAGCATTGAGTTGATAAATCTGGAAAATGCGATGTTTTGCCAAAGATTTCTGGATAATACGTAAATGCTACGGTTACACAGTACCCAAGCTCACTCAATAGTGTCTCAATGCCAACTGAAAGACCCCATGGGACAGTGTCTGTTTACGAATGCGCTGTAATGTTACATGTAAAGTTACATCAAGATCAGGCAACTAGTTCTTGAGATATTGAAAACGGCTTTATATCTTGTGGACAGAATTAGTTATTTACTGAACATAGTTTAGTTCTGCACAGGTCCTAAGCGGTGGGGCACTCAACCAAGACCTACACAATGTACGAGACGAAGTTTCAAATGTTCTTCCTGTGTATAGTAGGCACCTAATCATGAACATATAGTATTGCTATTTTTCTAGGCATTGCTAAGCATTAGTTTGGCACAAAGCCACTGTAGTTGAGAACCCAACGAATATGGACTTCACTACACTAGGGAACTGGTCTGCGAGACGAACTCACTAAATATTCCGCCCTGGTAGCCACCCAAACAACAAAACTGTGATATACAGATTTAGTGATATCAACTGAAAAACATTGTTTGTGTAAATAATATATAACTGTTACTTGGTTTATGATTAAATTTCAATTGTATTTACAAGCTCAGTAATATTATTTGTTTGAAGATAACACATTATTTTTTTCTCTCTTTCAAACGTTGGAGAATTCATTTTTTTGTAAATCAACATTGTTAGAATTTAGATAACAAGACCGAGACAGCATAAAAATACGTTACCACAATTCTAAGTTCTCTTGTAATAGTTTTCAATCTTTGCATTTTCATACGACACTGTCACCTTTACTTTCGACATTTCCTTTTTCCGTGAATGAAAAAAAAAAGAATGCTTCTCGACGAAGCGTAGTTGAAAGAGAATCCATAATATAAGTCACTCTTCACAGACAAAGAACGCACCTTGAGTAAAAGATACAATCGGACGGCTTCCAGGACAAAACTCAGAAAATTCGTCACAGGCGCTTCCCAGGACCACAAACGGAAAATCAAACGAGTGACAGGGCTTCCATTTGTGGCGTCTGCTTATTGAAAGTTACAGAGGAAAATGTTCACAGAGAATTGGTGTCTTTCATAGAAAAGGGAAATATGCACATATCTTCAAAGGATTCCACTCGTAAACATCTTTGATTTAACATCTGAGTAAAAGGAACAGTTAGCACAACAAGCGAGTTTCTTTTCCTCCTGTTGAATGAAAAAGGCTGTTTTTTTTTTAAATTTCTTCCCACTTCCAAAGAAAATGAGATGAAGGAAAGCAATAAGTGATAGGGTTATAGTTAAATTATTTAATTGGATGTGACAAGGCCGACGGTTTGATTCCGTAGAGTTGAATGCAAAGGCTTATTATGATTATTTACCAAGCAGAAATACGCTTGTCTACAGGCAGGCTAGTATTTTATAATTCCGTCCCAAATATCAGGTTATTGACCCTATTATTGGAAAACCAGCAAGCCTAGGAAAAAAACAGATTTCCAAACTATATCTCTCCCGAAAAAGTTACTATTCTGATGAAATTTTTAAAAATGGCTTACGGTCAAGTCACGCTGAAACAACCGATACCCGACAAATACCACGAGGAGTCTACCCAGTACTTAGATGGGTGGCTATTCAGGAACATAAAGTACTGTAGGCAACCTGAGGGTAGTATGCCATATCAAAAAAAGATTAGTAAATAACTATCAAAGTGAAAAAGTTTCCGTGTTAATCAAATGACTCAAACAATAATCAATTCTTCAATTGTAGATTTCTTGATATCATTTTTTTGACAATTTGACCAATCACCCATAGCCTGATTG
The DNA here is from genome assembly GCA_963457665.1 of Thysanoteuthis rhombus. Taxonomy (NCBI): domain Eukaryota; kingdom Metazoa; phylum Mollusca; class Cephalopoda; order Oegopsida; family Thysanoteuthidae; genus Thysanoteuthis; species Thysanoteuthis major. The sequence goes on along the minus strand of OY735213.1, from coordinate 35,467,754 downwards.
CTATAGAGTAAAAATCCATTCTGATCTATATTCCAACTGATTATTGTGTTATATATATATGATAAATAAAAAAAACAAGAAATATATATAAAATGTATTCATTTATTAGAATTAAATAAATACTTGCGTATATCCAGCATAAAATTGGGCAGATATGTAAGTCTTGTCAATTTTGCTCAGTTGGTAAGAGACACGTCTACTTATCAGATTTCAAATCATGGTTGCTACCGTTGACACGGAGAATCAGCTCAAAGTCATATACTTGTATACATGTGTTTGTAATTGTAATAATCGATAAGTATGCAGTCTGATAGATATTCATTTTTACACATAATTTATTTCCTTATCAACGCACAATATAGTGGCGAATATTAATCACATAGATCCGACATTATATATTGAAAACTTCAGATCAAAATCTGACTAGCTAATTACTTCGTTTCAGATTTATTGGTGAACTCATGTATTATTTCTCTTTCAGAGAGTATGGATTACGTTAAATTGAAACTAGGGCGGAAGATTTTCCCTCTCAGTCTTCTATCAAAATACTTGTAAAATATTCCTCATCCTGCGAATCAACTATCTAGACAGAGAATATGCAATACAGTCGCTTGCAGTCCTAAATAACAATAAAGTCCCCTCAAGATAATATAATTTTGATTCAATTGTTCAGCGCTACAGTTTGACGTACAGAGAATCAAAGATAAGAAAACTGGTTGCACATCACTTAGGCTTTATTATAAAATAGACTCTGTTCTGTTCAACTATTGCTTGTATTCACCAGACTGGTTTTCTTCTGGACACAGACAGTTCTCTACTGACCATCCTATTCATTCACATAAAATCAAAAATCCTTTTGGCTACAGTTTTTATAGATATCCATATATTTTCATCAGTGGAAACCACGGTCAGTTTTAGGCACATGGGAATGATTAAGCCAATCCCCCTCCTGCTGGTCAGCAGTCCCGTAACATCCGGTGACTCGAGGCTCCTGGTGACTAGACTCGTGGTACAAGAACCAAGACTGACAAATTAATTTATCTTTGACCATTATCCTGAAGGTTGTTGAATGGAATGGAGGGAGGTCATTCAGTATTCGCTATTAATATGATGCTTTCAAGAGCATTTCTTTGTTATCACTAAGATGTTTGAATAAATATTGTAATTATCAAAGCAACAGATTCAGTTGCTCGGCTAATATGTATATATAGCTCTGTCTCCAAATGCTACGGTTAGTTCAATTGCAATGGGTGACCTTGGTGCATTCATTCTGACTCTTTGAATTGGTTTCAAACGAGACTGATCTCATGAGATCAGATTAATTAAAAATGAGTCACAAGACACTGGGATAGGCGCGATAGAGGCAGCGCCCTCTCCCTTTCTCCCACCACTACACCTCAGTCGCTTGTATATCCCAGCACACAACCTCCAACGACACAAACCTAAAATACCTTCATCACCATTTTGAGGGGATGGGAACTTTCAAAATCTTCCCCATATACAAATACACCTGATATCCGCATCCCCCCCCCGTGGTTCCACTCTCAAAAAAAATTGGGCGGACAAAAATGTTTGTTCGGTATATCAAGGATAATTAAAGGATATTTTTCTTAAATAAATATCAACTTTATTGGAAAATATATTTACTGTTTCTGTTCCGATATCTTATGCGATCTTTCAGGCAACTTCATAATTCCATCCTCGTACAACTTTTTTTTTAAATTTTTCTCCACAATGAATTGCTATTGACGTTTTTGATGGTCTTGAATTGAGTTATTTTTAAAGAGAATTCTAAAAAAAAGCAAAACACCATAAATTGTAAAAAAAAAAATATGGCCGATGAGTGGAGACTTCCTCGTCAAGCAGTAACAGTTTTTGAATACTCACCATGAAACCTGTGACATAGAATTATCCTGATGAAGGATTACGTCATTTTTCTCAAGTAATTTCGGATAATGCTGCCTTTGATTGGTTTAATTGGGTGTAGTTCTTGTTTGTATTAATCGTTTGGTGCCTTGGAAGGAGCCCATGACAGAGTACTCGTTTTCAATCCCATCATATACACAGCATTACTTTTAGGGGATTCAAAGCCTTTTGTTATTATGATTAGCAGGGGTTCATTTTGCTTGTCCCACGATCTCGCGCGTTCCATCATCTTCTGTCTCCATTCTGGTGGCATAAACAGATTAATAAACTATTGACCATGGTGGTATTTTCTTTATGGCCAACTGCAATTAAAATTGGTATGCGTAGGCGAGATCTTAGCTTTTCATGTCGTTGCCTACTGACTCTGCAGTCGCCTTTTTATTCCTTCCTTTAGCTTTTGTCATTTTCTAAAATTTGTTTCAGGAGGTTTCGGTACTTAATGTATATGTTTTATCCTCACAGGTGTTCTATTGTTGTGGCTTTGTGCCAAAATAGTAAATATTGATATGGAGTTTCACTACATACTGAGACAACTTAATATGAATCAAGGCCAAATAGGAGAAGTGAAGATTAAAAGATTTTGTTATGCGAATTTTCCAAGTGTGAAAAGGCCTATCATCCACGAAAATCAGCATTTGAAATCCTTTACGTGGGTTTGGACACTGATTTCTGGTACCAGTAACAAATAAGTAACAATCTCAACTAAGAATATCTGTATAGGAATAAATTTGATGTACGTCAGAGGCCTCACGGCGGTCTTTAAGAAAAGTCAATTTGGGAATTCAACAAAGAGAGAGAAAATAGCCATTAAAATCGCCTTCCGTTGCTTTAAAAGCAATCATCGGCATTTTGATTTCGACAAACAACGGCTCACCATTATCGTTTCAATCCGCTCTCGCCCAGCTAATTACAGACATTGGACAGACAATCATTGCCGGGGCGTTCCTATTACGACGTGATTGCTATCTTCATTTTCTTCTGTCCGCCTATCCATTGGAAACATCAAGCAGAATAGACAGGCGAGCCTACGACTCAATACCGTTCCGACAGTATTAAGCAAATCCCATTAATACTGCCAGTAAAAAGAGGCTAATGAGAGTGATTCGGAGATCGAGGAAAGTGGAAAGTATCCCCATTAAGGAACGCTAACCCAGCTATATCGATGCAGTTAATGCTCACATTTAACCCACCTCCTCCTACTACGCACTAAGACGTCCTCTCTCCTCATCTCTAGCTCTAGTACACCTGGATATGTGCATGCGTACGTATGTAATCGTCTCCTTTGTCCCCTCGTGATCCGACCAATTACTATGTGCCACGTAGCAACTAGAGAAAGGTGAGGCTTCACCACTTCGAAAACAACAGGTTCTCATGATTATGTTCACTCTGATAACCTTCTCGTTCGATATCAAAGCCGCCGCCAGGTGACGAAATAACAAACTAATTACAAGATTCTAAATTGCAATTAGTTTGTTTTGTACAGCCTAATGACTTTTAAATATTTTCTTGTTTGTTGTTATAGTCATGTAGGAGCCTCTTCCATCACAGACGTTACTTCGTTCAGACATCCTCCACAATTTTGACTCTTTAAGAAAGATGACGGTGTTCGAGCCTAAGCTCCGGCCTGGCTTCAAATTTTCTAGAAGTTACGCATCTCACATAAACATCGGTCCATCAGAACAATGATCTTGTCCAGATACCTATAACAACTTTGGCTCTATAACAAAGACGATGGTGTCAGAGTTTAGCTTCTTCCCTAACTACTAATTGTGTAGAGAGTACGTAACTCACGCAAAAAGCCGTCCATTAGAGCAGTGATTTTGTTCAGACATCTTTTACGATTTTAACGTTAAGAAAGACTAAATTCTTCCTTGATTCAAAATTTTCTTTAAAGTACCTACCTAACGCAGAAACCTGTCTCTCAGGGCAGTATTTTTTTCAAACAGGTTTGACGATTCAATATCTGTAACAAAGACGATGCTGTTCGAATCTAAGGTACGAACCCCAAACCAGGTAAGACATTACTAGCAAGATGCGATTTTCCGGAAGTACATGTTCTCGTGACAAAATCTGTTTTAGGGAATAATGGTACTCCAGCAGACACATCTGTTTGTGTAGACGACAGGGAGTGTTCGAATCCATTTTAAGGCGATGGTTTAAACCATTTTTATCCATGTCAAAATCCTCGATACAAAATCCACTGACAGATTACGAGGCAATATATCGAAGTAGTCTTGGAGATTGTTCAGTTACTAATACTATAAGGACTTCTTAATGAATGCTGTTTAATCCAGCGTCGTTTCCTCATAACATTGTTGAGAAAGAATATGTAAATATACGACAATATAAAATATTGTATGCAGAATTGCAATTTAAATGATTTTACAGACTTGACGTAAGTTAGTTGCAAAATTCCTCTCCCTATTTAATTAATTTCTTTGGTTAATTGTGACGTTATTGTTCCAGTATTTATTTTCCTCCCCACAAAGGTAAGTATAACGCAAGTTTGGTTTAATGTGGTACCTTACATGTTTACTCGGGGATAAAGGCAATAAATGCCCGTTCTCTGCAGCCAAAAGCGTTAGGATGACCCAACACATTTTAGGGCAATGGGGAGATGCTATCACGGGATTAGAAACCTAAAGACCAGGACTGATCCAGTCATGAGGTGTCTCCCCACAAACGAAACACGACTGATTCAATTCAATAACCCATATCCGTATAACTGTGTCTATGGCAAAACGTGTTTCACTTGATGTTGTTTCAGCTAAAATTGTGGTTTTGAAAAGTTAATAACTATATTAATCGGGGATTTTCTATACATGCAGTGGATGAGTTTACCGTAGAGTAATGGCTCGAAGGCTAGTATCATGGATTATTTCACGGATAGACAATTCGATACAGACTGGACTCCCTATGATAGTGACCCTGTACCAAGCTTAGTAAATACCTATTGAGCGACCTCAATGCCTCAAAACTGCAAATGGAAATTATAAGTTTGTTGGGATTTTTTCCTGTATGTGAGGATGTTAACAGTTGCCAAGACGGAAAATGAAATCGGCGGACTGAGTTCCAGTTCCAGCCAAAGCTGCTTACGTTTGTTTCACATTCATGTCCCTGGGAAAGGCATTACTTCACTGACCCCCCGCCCTGGCCTGGGAAATGATAGATTGCTGGGCAGTTGGATGCGGGCATGTCAACGCATGTGAATGGAAATCTGGGTAGACAAAAAAAGTAGTCTGTCGTCTATTGATCTGCCATAACGTTTAAAAAAACTTGAAGAAATGTTATAACGAAATCCTGTCCGAGTCATTCATGGCTCTTCTGTCTATCTTTTGGATAAGACACATTAAAAAAAAGCTGATTACTAATCTGTATTGGCAAGATATACCACTACATCTATCTAGGACAACGAATCTCCATGAGATCATAAGAATCACCTCCAGATGGCAAGCCATCGACAGAGCAAGCTAAACTTTCAAAAACAAGTCAATCCCAATAATCCTGAAAAGAAAAGTATACAACACCCTGATAGTCATTTATGGAGCTGAAACATAGAACCTAATCAAGAGACAGACTTGCAAACTGAGAAACATGCAACGCGCACATGAGAGAGTCATGGTCAACATCACATGGAGAGATCACAAGACAGCACAGTATATCAGGAAGAAAACGGGTGTCTGTGATATCATAGAAACTATTAAAAAAACCTCAAATGGAAATGGACAGGCCATGTTGCAAGAATGACAGACAACCGATGGACATCACAACTCACAATATGGATCCCCAGAGATCACATAAGTAACTGATGCCGACAGAATACAAGATGGAGAGATGAACGAGACAAATTCAAGAAATACTGGCTCTGCGACGCCCTTCATATAGAAATGCGGTGAATCCTGGGGAATGTCTACGTTCAACGACAGACGTTAAATGACTGATGATGATGATGATGATGATGATGATGATGATGATGATGATGATGATGAATTTGACTGAATCTAAACAGCTTTACGTCTGATAAATGTGATGAATGACGTGTGTGCTTTTTCCGGTAAAAAAAAGTCTTATGTACAAAGAACGTAAGGCAAAATCTTTTGAGGTTTCGATAAAGCGTCTATAGCAGTTCTCTCTGCATTATGAGATAGAAACACAAATCATGTTACATCATCTTGGCCGGACATCCAAAAAAAATTAAGATACATAAAGTCTCCTCTTTCCCTTGTGAACAAATCACAATAGTTATTGGAGAAATATGTTATAACTACAAACGATTATAGTTAATCACGGGCTGATATCATACGTATGAAAGGAATTCATTGATACGTATGGACAACTGTTACGATGTTTTGTTGAGGAATTATAATTATTTTACATTGACCTATTCAGATTAGTCTCCTCGTCTTGGTTGTTATAGTAAAAAGTTTTGGCTATTTATTAAATGAAAAGTTATATATACATATATATATATATATATATATATATATATATATATATATATATATATATATATATATATATATATATATACTTTGATTCATTCAGACAATTGTCCTATTCATGGCTGTCGTAGTCATTATGTTTCAGCAATTTCAAAGATGAGGAACCATGAGTTGATCTATTCGAACCAGTGTTCTAATTTTGATCGTTATAATCAAAACTTTCTGCCTATTTCTGCGATGAAGCTTCATCATTATCCTACATTGATTGATCTTTTTGAACTAATGTTCTCATTTTGATTGTCATAGTTGAAGCGTTTTGGTCGTTGTACTCTCCAGTCTTATTCAGGTGTCCGTCATATTTTAGTAACCTTCTGGGAAATTAAAACCAAACCTTTATTAAATCCATGTGTGTAGATTGCTTTCATTCCACTATCCTTGCTAGAGAATATGTAATATCAGTCGATTCCTCCGAGCTTATTCGCCCTTGTGATGCCTCCTTCGCTGGATGCATGCTCAGCACTCTATACTGTACATTGAGATTTGGAAAAAAACATGGTTTGTCAGGAATTGAAGCAAGCGTTACTGATAGAATAGGACTACTATGTGTATTAAGTAAATGCATTGCTAATGTTCATAGTTTAGAGAGGAATTACAGATAACCTTACTAAATGAGGGAAACGAATTGTCTGTGTTTAGTAGATAACGCCAGCGTTACTGACAGAACAGTATGTTTAATTTAAACGCATTGCTTATAGTTTACTATAGAAAAGCATTCAAAATAAGGAAAAAGAAGATTATCAATGCTCAGGAAAAAATGCAAGCGTACTTAGAAAAGGGGATATTATATGCATTATATAAAGATATTGATTACACTTTTGCCATGGTAAAAACATTGCAAATAATTTTACCAGAAAATCATTGTATACTAATTTACGATAGACACGAATTAGAATAAGGGAAAAGTTGATTGCCACAAAATTATAATATAGGATCATTGGGTTCATTATTATTATGACAATAGCATGATTAAAACTAGATTTAAAATTATCACAATCTGTCCAAAAGAATTGAAAATACTTTTAGGTATATCTCTTGATATGTGAATTCTCAAGATATGTTTACAATGGTGTCTGATGCTCGTATACCTTTCTCAATACTGAACAAAAGCATTTTCTCACCTTTGAAATAATATCTAATTTTGTCTTCCCGGGGTTACAAGCAGTGTTTACCAACGAACATTTTGTTGTTTTTTCACATCATTGCAAAATGTCACAGTTTGAGTAATAGGGCCGGACAGAGGATTACTGCATCGCACGAATGGTGAATATTTTTATGAAGAAATATCGCTTGTTGCAGTTTATATAACTTGAGAAAAATGCTGTGTAATACATGGAGAAAAAATATCAAATTGGCCAGTCATTCTACCATTTGTAATAAACAAGTTTTTTTTTAAAAAAGAGATCAATAAAAGAATATACAACATTCTTTGCTGACCAGTGTTCGTCTGCTTAGCAGTAGCGACTGCCAAAATGCGACTCACACATCTGTCGTTATGATTGTGAATTATCACTTTATTCAAAACGGTGATTTCAGGGGATGACAGAAATGACAAGTTGCACGAGAGATGTAGTTTCTTCTTCAGTCAAACTATGAACCCATTTCGTCTGACTGACTCAGATCGCTTGGGAGGGCGGGAATATTTTGACATCCGCTTATAGTTGCTCCTGCTTCCGATAACGCTGACAAAAATAGGTAGTTGGCTGTTTTTGTAATAACTTTTCATGGTTAAAGATGCATACGTATACATAAATCATGCGACCTGATTCTGTACTTCGCTTTCTTTCCAGCACGCGTAGAACTGGCGTGTTACGTTGAAATGAGCTGCCTTGATCTTCCGGGATCCAAGTACGCTGTTGAATATAGAACTCCTGATTTCGTTTCCCTCAAGTATTTATCTCAACTTTCAAGAACCAGACGATCCTAATAATCCTAAAACAAAGAGTATACAACCAATGCATTCTCCCGATAGTCACTCATAGAGCTGAAACATGGAACCTAACCAAGAGACAGACCTACGAACTGAGAAGTATGCAACGTGCGCATGAGAGAATCATGCTCAACCTTACATGGAGAGATCACAAGACAGCACAGTATATAAGGAAGAAAACAGGTGTTTGTGACATCATAGAAACTATTAAAAAACTCAAATGGCAATGGGCAGGCCATGTTGCAAGAATGAAAGACAACTGATGGACTTCACAACATAGATCCCCAGAGATCACATAAGAAACCGAGGCTGACAGAACACAAGATGGAGAGATGAGCTTGACAAATTCAGGAAATACTGGCTCTGCAATGCCCATGATACGGATTTGTGGCGAATCCTAGATCTAAATCCAACGACGGACGTTAAAAGACTGATGATGATGATGAGGAGGAGGAGGAGGCACTAGGGACATCATAGAATCCATTAAAAAGCTCAAATGGCAGTGGGCTGGCCATGTTGCACGAATGGCGGACAACCGATGGACATTGCGACTCACGACAAGGATCTCCCGAGATCACATGTGCAACCGAAGCTGGCAGAATATTAGATGGAGAGACGAGCAAGACAAATTCAGAAAGTACTTGCCCCACGACGCCCATGATAGAGAAGTGTGGCAAATCCTGGGGAAAGTCTATGTCCAACGATGGACGTTGAAAGACTGATGATGGAATGAAGAAAATTCTTTGTTTTTTTTTGGTATTTTAAAGATATGAATTACTGATTGATCTGATCCAAGTTTAGAAAGATACGATATCAAGTTTCTATGCACCCAGCTTATATTAATAGAGTATAAACTATTTACATTGTCCGACCTTGATCGATTTAGTGAGTTTTAATAACAGCATATGTACAGGTGATGTTAACAGTAATAGGCATGCAGTGCCAAAGCAAGGCTATGGATGAAGAGGTAGGGAAACGAGGCTCAGACGACAGGCCCTTATCTTACTAATTTTCAATTTTGTGGAAGGCAGAGGAAGAAGACTTAAAACCCTTGAAGGGCACAGCTCTCCATCAGCCGAAACAAAAAGTGTAATCATTTTACAGTTGAAGAAGCAACGGCTAGTGAATGTTTGGGTCGGGGATTAATTTATGTCGCGTAGTCAGCGGAAGAGTAAAAGGAAGCCCCGAGCAACCACACGACCTACTCGATTACTTCCCCTGGTTAAGCTGATAATTAAAAGATCCTGGATGATAAGCGTGGTCACCGAGGCAAAGGAAGAACGAAAGAAAGACAGAAAGAAAGGAAGAAAGAAAGAAAGAAGGAAAGAAGGTAAGGAAGAAAAAAGGAAGAAAGACACAAAAGAAGGCGAGAAAGAAAGAAGAAAGAAAGAAAGAAAAGAAGGGAGGAGAGGAAGAAGAAAGAAAGATATGTCGAAGTAGAAATTGAAGGTGAGGAAGATTGATTTCATGAAGAAAGAAATACGTAAAAACGAAAACAGAAAAGATTGTTGAAAAAGATGAAAAAGAAATTTCAAAAAAATACTGAAAGAAAGAGAAAGAAAGAAAAAGAGTATGGTGTGAAAAGAGGAAACAAATTTACTGTAAAAGGGAAAAAATGGAGATAAAGTAGCTTGAACTCTGAAAGAAAAAGAATCATATGATTGAGAAAGAAACACAGAAAGAAAGAGAAAGAGAGAAAAGAAATGGAGAAAATAATGTGGAAAGAATAAATGTGAGAAAAACAGCATGCAGAAAGAAAGGAAAATGGCTCGTAGAAAGAAAGAATCAAACATAGTGTAAAGACATATAAAATGAGAAAAGAAGGAGAATCAAAAAAGGAGGGAAGATAAGAAAGAAAGGAAAGAAGAAATGAAAAAAGAAAGAGAAACAGAGAACACAAAAAAAGTGTGCAAAACGAAAGTAAGCGACGAAAACATTAACAGAAAATAAAAGAAAGGAAAAAAGAAAGAATAACGTGAGTGTAGATTGATAGAAAAAAATGCCAGTGTGAAGAAAGAAAGAATAAGGAAAACAATGCGACACAAAATATGAATTGTGAAAGAAAAAAAGAAAAATATTCTATCAAAAATAATATTGCAAAGTTTACTAAGAATCAATTTCGCGCTAATCAACTGTTCAGAAATGTATTTCACATTCGCAATAAATGCAAAATTTGACACAATATCAATTTTTATCGTGAACCATTTTTCAAAAATAACCGATGCACTTCTGTCAAGCTGCAGACATCAGGATGATCCCACGTTTTTGAGTGCAGTGGGAGAAGCACTGTCTGGTGAACAGACGCTATTGGCCGTTCTTTATTACTTGATCAAAAATATAAACTCCTCCACCATATGACCCTTCTCTTCCGAATTCATTCTAACATATTTTGTTCAAGTCAGATATTGATCAACATTAGTGTGGGTACAATGTACAAGAGTGTGAGTCACAATGATTTTCAAGCTCGTTTCGTAGATCAGTTCATTAGTACAGTGAGTTTTGTCCTCACTTAGTGTCAAACTACTGTGGCCTTATGTCAGACTAAACTGAGCTTGGGACATAACACCGATCAGCAATCGTGTTGCTTGCATTTCCATACGGACTGCCTCGCTGGAAAACAAGATAATTTCGCTGATCATTACTACTATACTCGTTCGAACTTATTGGGTGCCTCGCAAATGTAGCCTTGTGCGATTGTAGGCTTGGTGAACATTAACGCCTATTTCACACGAAGAAGTACTGAAGCATAATGTATTTGAATTTCGCTAACGTACGTTAATTAGTTTACAGATATTTACTAAGATTAGCTTATCATGGCTTTAGGCTGTATGGGGTGTAATGAGGGTACGGATATTGTGTTGTGCCAATCTTCCAAGTAAGGAGCAACAGTCCGCCTTTGAAATCAGCATCCTAGATCATTACTTTCTACCTGGGTGCAAACATCGATCACTGGAACCAGTGGGGAACGGGCAACTCTTATTCATTATTAGTGAGAAGTAGTGAACAGTTGTATTCGTGTGTTGATAGTATTCGGGATTTTCATCATCATCATCATCATCATCATCATCATCATCGGAATAGGTATAGTTGGTTCGTTTCGTACGTCATATACTTGAGTGTTTCCCATCGGTGGCAGTGGTAAGCATTTGAGTCATGACAAAAGCCAAGATTTTTTAGGCTGATTTTGAAGGCAAGTATGCCCTCTCCGCTTGGAAAATTGGCATGACACAATCATCTTTATTTGGCCTTTTGCCATACTAAACTATACTTGATGATTAGACGGAGGAGATAGTTACCTTGTTGAGTGAGTAAAGTAGTTGCAGACTTCATACGGGTTTCAGTGGTTAGCGTTGGGGTCGGGTTAAAAGCCAGGATTTCGAATGCTAATTCTCAAAACAGGCAGGACCATTATTATTCAGAAAAACTTATTAAATATCGAGTTCGGTCCTTGCTGAATGACTCACTATTGTGGCCTTTTGGCAGACTAAGCTGAGCTCTAAATTGATCATGTTATCCAGTGGAGACGCAATATTTCAATGCATTCATCTATTGTATCTATGTAGTTATATAACAGAAAATAACCTAAAACAGAACAGGTCTTGTAAGTCACTCGATAGAAAACCTCAAGTGACCAACGTCGTTTGGCAGCAAAGTGTGTGGGGGTGATCAATGAATAAGTAACTTCTTTCGTCTTTTGTTGGGCAGTAATCACTGAAAAATGTCCGAAACAAGCATGAACGCACAAACTAAAGAACCATTGCATACACATATATTGTAACCCCATCCCCGAAAAGGAGTAAATGGTGAAATTTATATCCCTTTAGCTAGCTCAATTGGCATGGTCTGTATTTGTGACTCTAACATACACAGATAGTCAGCCAGCAAGCCAGCCAAACCAACTTTACATCTGAAGAAACCTATGTTGACAGTTATGTTGACAGCTTTCGTTGACAGTTTCTATTAATGTGAAAAAAAAATAAAAAAGATCTTAAGATCTTTCTTCATCAAATATAATGAAAATGAAATATTGAACGCATTTGATATCAAAAATCAATTCTTGATTCATCAAAGTGAAAAAATAGAGAAGCTAACTTAGAAAAGTTGAGGACACATTAATGCCATCGATCACAACTGAGTTCAGGTATTTGATATTTGTGTAAATCCAGGAGCCAGACCCTGACCACTGTTGGCCCGAAAAACGCAATGTATGTATTTGTCGGCTTGCTTTGGGCAGGTGAGTAAAACACAGCCTCCAAGTTGGGAGGTCATTCACGTGACCAATATGATCGAAAAATAACCAGATCGCTACCATGTTATCGAAATCAATTGAGGTTTTCTTTCCGTGAAACCTTTTCCAGTAATAAATGATCGTGACTTGTTCCTTGATTAATTCTCTGTCAATTGATATGGTTTTCGTACCAAAGGATGGTAAATATTTTTGTTTTGTCAAAAGTTCTCGCGAGAAAAGATCGTCTTGTTACACTGCACAAAAATCGTCTGCTGAGACACATCAGTCTGTTAAGTTCTCATACGGAGTGCTCCATGTTAAAATAATGAAAATATCTTTCGATCTGGATTCTCCATGCTTTGTTCTTTATTACCTTAGGTTAAGCTTCTGTCTCCAAGGTATCTTATGAACTGAATCAATATTTCATCAGTGAAATAATCTATACATACAATTGCCAAGACGATCGTATTGAAATCTAATGTTTTGAGCACCATCCTAAACTCATGAAAATTTTACCACAGAATCTCACCAATGATGCCACTTTCGATATTTTGGGATAAGAATTTTGCCCCCTTAGTTATGATAAGCTGAGAGTCTGTAAATATCAGCAGTTACTTAACCTACGATGGTATTACTACTGCTATTACACTTCACTGGGGCCAATATTTTGATTAAAAATTCTATCTGAATAATAATTAATATAAAATTTCGTGTAAGAAGCAAAATTTGGAATTGGTGACTAAACTAAAAAAAAGGCTAAATCCATTTCTAAAAGAGCTAAATTGGCAACACAGCTTGAAATGTATGTTAACCTGTTCGAGTGATTAGCAATAGAAACGGTTGCCTTGGGCCTTATGAAAATATAAAAATGAAGTATGTATTCCCCATAGTGATTTGCATATTTCCCCCAAATTTCATCCCAGAAAGCAGGCAAATTACGCAGTAAAGAGATTTTCTTTTTGCACCACTTTTCTCATTGGTACCATATGGGAAGGTAGGTTTCTATCACATCAATTTCTAATTTTTTCAAAAGATCTAACTTCAAACCTTCATAACTTATGATCTGATGAGCGAATTTTGGTCAAATAAAGTTATTTGTGCTTAGCAAAATGTCCTTTATATGTTACAATAACTTTAAGAAATACTACTCGCACAGCTAAAAATTCATCTGACTCCATAGTGCAATAGTTAATCGATTTGTTTTCTAACCGCTAGCGAAGAGCGATTATCACGGGTGCCCCACATTGCACTGGACTAAACTTAGGAGATATTCAGGCAACTCGTCTTTGGACAGGTTAATACTATTGTAGTGAGTAAGATCCTCCCTGGGTGACCCACTCTCGTAGCCTTGTGTCAGACTAAGCCGAGTTTAGTAAATGTCTATCAGAAACTCATATTTTGAACGTAAAGAAATTACACACACACTAACACGACTATAGACAAAGAAAAGTGAACGGATTAATTGCTTTTTGCTTTTAGAAGAAAGTAAAATAAATGAATGAAATCAAATAAATTTCTTCCAAGCAAATAATAACATTAAATCGTGAGAAAGATGCAAGGTGTGTACCCAATGCGTATCTTTGCGTATTAAATTGTTTATTCATTGGATAAAACTAGTTGAGTGTGAATAGAGCAAGCTCAACCTTCAAGAACAAGAAGATCCCTTTAGTCCTAAAAACAAAGGTAGAAAACTAATGCATCCTCCCGATAGTCACCTACAGAGCTGAAACGTAGAAGCTAACCAAGAGACTGACCCTCAAACTGAGAATCATGCAACGTGCACATGAGAGGATTATGCTCAACATCATATGAAGAGACCCAAAGACAGCATAATATATTAGCGTCGCAGAGCCAATATTTTCTGAACTTGTCCAGCTTGTCCTGCCATTTCATATTATGTCGGCCTGGGTTCCACATATGATCTCTGGGGATCCACATTGTGCGTCATGATGTCCAGCAGTTGTCTGACATTCTTACAACACGTCCAGCTCATTGCTATTTGAGTTTTTTTTTTAACTGTTTCTATGATATCTTAGATTCCTGTCTTTTCTCCAATATACAATGCTGTCTTATGATATTTCCATGTGAAGTTGAGCATGATTCTCTTATTTGCACGTTGCATTATTCTCAATAGGGTCATCATTGGTAGCAAAGACAAACTTCCACTGTTATACTAATCTTTTTATCCCTGTTGAAAGAATCTGGGACTCTGGATGATTCTTATGGTACTAATATATTACATTCCCTACTTTTAAAAGTTTCACCACAAAAAAAGTTTTCCGATGATTAAATGGTAATATTTATGTGCTGAGCCAGTTGAGAAAGGCACATGTCTTCGTCAAACTCCAGTCGAAGTTGGAGTTAACTTTGTTTTCCCCCGTATTAAGAATAATCTTCACCAAATTCAGGGAGTAAACTTTCCACCATTTGTCCATCAGGTCACATTAAGAAAAACGATTTACAAAATTGCGTATGAAGAGCAGCTGTTTTTACCAACTGCGCTAAACAAACACCTTACATAACTACGAATTTATTCTTTATGTATACAATAATGATCTTCTGAATTTATTTTACTAGGTGTGGGCTTGCATAATCATTCTGAATAATGACGCACTTTCCCTTGACCAAAGCTGATGATTTTTACGTAAACCTTTTTTTCTTCACTCTTCTATCGACTATAAATATCTTCTGTGGTTGTCAAAATCCACCATAGCCCTTTGATTGCTCACCAGGATCTTACGTGGATGGAGCTTTGGTTTAGATGTTGACACAGATATTTTGTCCATCCCGAATTCTTCTAACAAGAAATAAAATTATTTGTTCCTTGGAGGGCTTTTATTACTGTTTCCAATGATGATCGTGTTCTTGAAAAATAAGTCCAACTTTTGCTGCACTTGAATACGTTTTTATACCTTCTCTAAAAATGTGACACTATTTTCAGAAGAACCCAATGTTTCTAAGGGAACAGCAGAGTTAATCCAACTATTATTAGCACTGAGAATGGGGTCGGCTGACTGAGTTTAAGCTCCAGCTGAGATGGTTTGTGATCACTTTGCATTAATTGTCCATGGTAAAGGCATTGATCAAATTCCAGACAACCAGCTGTGGACAAAATATTAGGTATATTCAAAGTTCTGATTTGTAAGGCAGTCCATCTAAGAAAAGGCTTCTCTGACAGAAAACTAGAGCTTAACAGCTACCGTTGCCGTCTCGTAAGGGCTCCAAGTGTAAAGAATATACTCGATGTGTGCGAGCAAATCCCTACTTTGAGAAAAAATTTTAAAAAACAATCAGCGTAGGCTGGAGGGAGAAATTAAAGGGTTCTCTTTCCCAAAAGCACAATTTGAGCTCCACAGCCACCTTCGAGCAGAAGTTAGACAACTTATTTTCTCCTGGTCCTCAGAAGCGATGAAACAAGCCGCTACTATTTTTATTGCAGAGAAATTAACATCTCTGGATTTTGAGAGAGTGATATTAAATGAATGGAAACCTTCTTAGCATCGGCACCGCCATATTTTCTCGATGATTTATCTAAAACTAATCGACGAAACCAAATCCAAATTGCAGACTCACGAAACTCAAAACTCGTCAATAGATTTGCTTATCTTTTGGCACCTGTCTAAATGAAGAAAGACGTATCCATATTTAATTAGCTCAGAAGGAACGATAAATTATAACGGATAAAATCCGAGCAAGAATTCATTCCAACAAAAGGGGGAAATCTAGAAAACACGTGTTGTTGCGTGTAAAGCATAAAGCATTAAGGATATCGCTACACGATCGGCTTTCTATGCCGGGAGAGACGCCGGCAATTAGATACAACGCACGGAACTATTGGATGCAAAACAGATAACTGGAAAATACTGAGCGGACGTTTGGTAAGGCATAAGAGCTCGGATTTCTAAATGTTACAAATCTGCTAAGGGACATGGCTCGGGAATAGAAGTTGGTGTCTGAAGAAGAAATTATTCTACCTTTAATAGGTGGGTTTGTTGGTGATAATGCGTATACTGTTGATGAACGTAGAGAACACACCACGGCGCCAAGACGAAAGTAATGAAATACGCATTAATCATCACGGCAGAAAACCCCTTTTCCCTACTACACCATGTTATGACGGGTCAGTTACCAGATGGTTTCGGCATCGAAATTCCAATTAACATCATAATCATTAATATAATGATTACGAGTAAAAGTACCTGCCTCTCTTGTGCGTTCATCCCGAGGCAACTTATAGGCACTGAAATTATCTCGGGGAGAATTTATTCACTGCTTTTCTAATGTTTGTATTGGAAAAAGAAAATAAAGGCCTCTAAGATTTGTTATCAATTCCCAAACCAGGGAATTCTTGCCCATTCCCTGTAACCAGAATGAAGCATAGACAGTGAAGAATATTTGAATGAAGGGTTCAGTTCGAAATTCCAAAGAATTTATCGAATACAAATGGTACCTGAAGGAGGCCAGAGGGTACAACAGACAAAACATTGTGACTATTACAACTAAGATTAGGATAGCAGCTAAAATTCAATCCCATACTTACCTTTAGTTAAAGGGGAAAAAGGTTTGTAACTGATCATCATCATGATCATCATCATGATCATCATCAGTCTTTTAACGTCCGTCGTCGGACATAGACCTTCCCCAGGATTCGCCACAATTCTGTATTATGCGGAGCCAGTATTTCCTGAATTTGTCTAGTTCATCTCTCCATCTTGTGTTCTGTCGGCCTTGGTTTCTCATGTGATCCCTGGGGATCCATGTTGTGAGTCGTGATGTCCATCGGTTGTCTTTCATTCTTGCAACATAGCCTGCCCATTGCCATTTTAGTTTTTTAATAGTTTCTGTGATGTATTGGACTCCTGATTTCTTCTTTATGTGCTGTGCTCTCTTGTGATCTCTCCATGTAAGGTTCAGCATGATTCTCTCATGTGCACGCTGCATGCTTCTCAGTTATTCCTACTTCAGTAATATCAAACAACGAGTAAAAAGTTCACATTAGTTTTATGTAATGATTAAACTGTATTGTTAAAGAGGGTCATTCTGGTGTAGTTTTGGGAAATCACGAGATTCTGGTGTTTTACTTTATTCAATGATGTAAAGAAACTTCAATTTTAGTCCATAATCTCACAGTGGAAATGGTATCGACATTGATAAAGGATTTTTTTTTAAATGCCATTACTTTCATTTTCAGTAAGCGGGGAATATCTCTAGAAAAGCAGATTTTTCACCGCCGGAACGTTTTGACTATAACCACCGAGATGAGGGCACCAGTTTAGGTAAATCAGTGTCTAATTTGATTATCTCAGAAATTGTGATGATTCGTCGATTTTCGAAACCTCTACCGCTGCCCAAAATAAATTATTTCCAATAATAGATCACAGTATGCAGCTTTTTTAAAACTTGCCTTTTCTATTCCTTGGTAAAAGGTGTTATTTCCTCATTTATCATGTCTGGAAAGTATAGATAATGGCTTTCAGAACATATATATTTTTTAATTCACCAATTTTTCATCTGTCAGCTTGAAAGGGGTACTGCAAGGAGGACAGCTCCAAGCTCCTTATCTAGAACTGTGACTGACTAAGGCCAAATTCTATGCGCAGTGGTGGCGAACGCACCTTTCAATGACCAATCAGTGGCTTCCTTATGACGATGTTCATCTCTGCATTGAGTTCAGGCAGCTACAGCTATGGCGTCTCTA
Source organism: Thysanoteuthis rhombus (assembly GCA_963457665.1). Classification (NCBI taxonomy): domain Eukaryota; kingdom Metazoa; phylum Mollusca; class Cephalopoda; order Oegopsida; family Thysanoteuthidae; genus Thysanoteuthis; species Thysanoteuthis major. Next base: position 35,449,473 of record OY735213.1, on the reverse strand, counting down.
TAGTCCCAAAGGCAAAGATAGCAGGGAAACTTGGAGACCCATCTACCAAGATCTTGACGCTGTTGTATTACAGATGGAATGAACTCCATAGAATTCGTCTTGATCACAAAAAGTCATGCCAAAAGATGTCTTGCAGGCCTCGCAGATTCTTTGCAGTGGAATCAGGCAAAAGTCAAAGCTAATGTATTTGTCGGCGCAGAGAGCATATTAGAAGATCATGGAGTGCAAGGAATTCCCCATAAATCTCACTAGTAATGAGGGAATAGGTTGCTACACCTTTGACACTAGAGTTCAGGGCTTCCGGGGAAATCACAAGGTCGAAAACTTCGTTGAACTGGTTTAGAGAATGGTGAATAATTACAGTAATATGGGCTGTGGGCTTTCATAAGTTCATATAATTGATAAATTCAAAGGGAACATTGGAGAGCTTCAATCAGGATATATTGGACTGTAAAACGAGAACATGATGGGAGATTATATTTTTGAATCTGGTTCGTGAAAATGAAATACAGTATAATAGTAAATCTCGAAAAACTAGTAATTTCTAAATTTCTGTGATCACTTTTGTTTAACATTATTTTACATACATATTCATTTAGATTCTGTTACTGTTATTTAAAAAAAAAAACGTGATTTCTTTTCAATGTGAATAGAAATAATCAAATTCCACTACTGTGCAATAGGAAATGGGTAAATTTCAAAATATCATTGTCCTGGTCATAAAAACAAGTTTAAACAGAATAATAGCCATTTTCTATCCTTTTTATACGTAAAAAAAAGAAATAGAAAATATCCCTCGCTGCCCAGGAACAAAAATCGTGTCACGCAGTGTTAGTGTGAATTATTCATTTCAAGCATTGTTTTACTGTACGTTTCTCCTTATAAAAATCATGTCGGTTATTACATGACAATCTTCAGGTTATCTAATGGAAGGAAAATGTTTATTCAGTTTATTTACGGTTAAGGATTCCACATAAATTGAACACAGCAAGATATCAGCGCTAAATTTCATAACTCGTTTACTGTTGTATAAAGTTTAAAGTAACCGTGTTTAAAGACCCGAAAACTCCATAAAGATTTATCAGGCCAATATTTTTTGATTTTCTTTACATGGTTAAATTCAGAGTATCTCGTTAAAATTCAATGTGCCTTCCTCCAGGAAAAAAGAAAACAGTTTATTCGTATTTATCGCTTGAATAATGAACTTTGAGCCCTGTTAGGGTGGTTTTAATTTACAAAAAGCCGAAAGGAAGAAAAGACTGTTCATGGCTGGAATTGCGATGACGTCACTCTACAGCTTATCTTTCATGAACTGGGAGCCGATTGGTCAGTTGACGAAGTTTATGTTTGAGTTATACCTCAGTTTATTTATTTTACCGGCGTTAAGGGGTGTTGTCGTTGCAGGATGGAATCCTGAAAAGAAGCATAAACAGTGAATCACAACATATATGTGTATGCGTGCGTGTGTGTGTATGTGTGTGTACGTTCATGTATATAAGTGTGGAATAAACGTGTGTACTTATATGTTAATTCTCTTAAAGGATTGCATTACACTGAAATGCACTAAAAGGCTGTTATTACAGAAGACAGCTAACATAAAAGTCTTTCATACGTCTGACAGGTTTTTTTTCATCTTGAGTAATCACATCGATAAACAAAAATTAATTACGATGAAAATGTCTGCATTATTGTCAGACCACTTTTTTGGTGTAGACTCATTGCTTTAGTTCCATATCGTCTATTACTCTAATTTTTTTCTTGAAATAATATTGACATGAAAATTTATTTCCAACTTGATTATAATGAATGAAAAATACCACGATTAAAAAGAAAAACGAACACGTATTGCTGTGCAAGGATCAAACTTCATTTCTCCATAAAAATCTAAATGGTAAACAAAACGGAAATCATTTCTTTATACATTATTCAAAAAGTATGTGTCCCATTCCGACTCCTTCATTGTCAGTTCCTGTAAATGGGATTGTCAGAGTTTAGCAAAATAGGTCGACCTGTGTTTGGCTTCAGAAGTGGGAATCAATTCGTCATCATTTTTTACATACATCACTGTGAGATTGTTCTTTGTGGATGATGTCACGGTTCTTTCAGTTACTGACAATGCCGAAATCGACAAATCTCACATTTTGATATCTGACTAATTGCGATGATAAAGTCGACGCTGTAGGAGTTCGAAAAAATAAACTCTTGCACACTTTACAATGGGACGGTGATTAGTAAGATGGTCAAACAGATCATTACTAGCGAGTTTTATCCTCATTGGGTGCCAGATACTTGTGAATTTGTGCTAAAAGTAAGCTACGCTCAGTAAACACCCTGAAAAGAAGCAATTTTAAATCAACAAAATTTCTGTAATTGATTTTGCTCAACATTTCCTTCGGATTGGTCCCTTGATCGTAATTTTTGTAATTTTACGGTTCAATTTTACAATAATGACGGAGATTTATTCAAGACAATTTTTGTTTCCATCCCTTGGTGACTTATGGGTATTCACTACGCTTAACTAAGTCTGGCACAAGATTACAAGTGAGGAGAGCCTAAGGAGTATCGCTATTGTAGTAATGGTTGAACGAGACTAACTTGCTAACCGCCACTCTACAGTAAAAGTGTGGATGTATTATTACTCTGAGGTAAGTAATAATGCCTGCGTAAACCCTGCGCCCCAATTAATTTTTCAAGAACAAAACCACTTGGAAGAATAATAGACAGCCAATCTTTCATTGATACAAACACTTTAAACGGCGGTTTGACAAGGATGACAGTTGGGGTTTAACAATATATTTGGAGAAAACGCGGTCGCAAGCTACGCTTTGGCTCCGGAAAAGACCGGAGGCCTCCGGAATATGCTAATGGCTCCGGAAACGAGTCTGCCTACGTGAATCAAAAAGCTTTGTCTGCTTGACCTTTAACCCAACTCACAGACGGCAAATTTCCTGCACTAAATCAGTCCGCCAATCAGTGCAAAGAACTTATTGAATATTAAACTTTATTTTCATTGAAATATGAAAGGTTCGTTTAACAAGAAAACAGAGACGACAGAAAATCAACAACAACAGCAAAAACAATAATGATGTTAATAATAATAACAATGATGACTGATAATAGCAATTATTCATAGTAATAAAAGAAGCAGAAACAACGAAGTTTTTAGCTATAACTATTCTCATTGAACTAACTGTTAATGTAAGGCATAATAACATGGCTAGAATTTATTAAATGGATATATCAAAACTTTATTCTCTCTAATGATCACAAATCTAGTGACTCGTCAAATCCTGAAAGTATGGTGGAAAGAGACAAAAAATATCCACGGTTATATTCAAGCGCCGATTTCATTGGAACCCGGTAAATTTAGACGAGATTTCGGCTTTCTTATCGATGCCCACTCATTTTACCGCTGCTCTCCCGCTTAACCTAATTAATTATCTGCTTCAACAAATTAAATGTTTTTTTTAGGAAGCTCTCTTGGTGCTCCTTACTTTACTGTTATCCATCCAACCAACCCGTCCGCTCGGCTTTAGTCATTTCACTGTTCTTAGAAATAAAGTGTGTCTGATGATAGAGAGAAATAGATGATTAAATTCCGGATTATGCAGTTTTTTTCTTACCAGAAAATTGTTTGAATAAATACAGGCATTCAATCTTTATTAAAACATTAAAGCAAGAGTTACAGACAGTTTGAACGATTATATGTATCCAATGAATTGAGGATTTTACTGTAGAAATTCATTGTAAATAATTTCATCTTAGAAATGTATTGCAAATAAGGAAGGAAGATGTCAGGAATTAATGCAAATTTTACCAACAGAATTTTGCAATGAAATGAATAATATAAAGACATCGTAAATAATTTTACTATTGAAATACATTGCAAGTTTGAAAAAGACTGTAAGTGTCTACGAATTAATGCAGATGTTGCTGACAAAATAGTAGCTTTAAATTCATAACGTTTTAAAATGGACTCCTGCTCTTTTCCAATCAAATAATTCACGATTCGGATATGTTTTTTCCATAAATGTTTAACACTTCTAATAGTTTAAAGATAGTTAAATTATATGCTTTTATCATTCTGGTTGAGAAAATTAATTTTTAACTTTTGACTAGTATTTATTTCATCTTAATTTTGATTGTCTCACATCGCAACTGAGAGCCATAGGGACTCTTGTATTGCAGGTGATATAGCAGCTGGTAAGGAAAACCGAGCTTGCCGAGGCAAAGAGGATGCGATTTCGAGTCTCGCTTGATATTCACTCCCGATCTGCACTTATTTATTCACTACTGTAGACTGACGGTCTTAGTAATCACAATGCGAGGCAACTAAAATCAAGATGAAAGAACTAATAGTCAAAGATTAACAATGTTTGACAAGGCCTCCTCTGATAAGATTCAAGGTAATACCAAAATGAGTTTTGTTCTTCGTATTTGTTGAACTGCTTTATCCAAAGGACCAATGGATGTTTATCAAAATTCTATCCCGCGATCGATATCCATCGATTGTCTCACGGGATAATTAATCTTTAGACATTATTGTCGGTCTCTTCTGATATTGTTATTGTTGACTTTACTGAGAGAACAATGTTGTTTATAAATGAAGTAGCCCCAGTGCCAAGAAAAAGAAAAACAAGTTTTCTTTTCCTCTATCTGTTTCTCTCTTTTTCTTTCACTGTGTATTAGTATTTACTAAGTATACCTTAGTATGGCACAAGGCTATAAATTTGGGGAGCACATTAAGGATTGGGCTCTCTTCAGTATTAATGACCTGCGACATTAGCTTCCCTAGTCATTACTATACAATGAAGCAACTCATTAAAATAAACATTTTACTAAATTTAGCTTCTAGCACAGCGAAGGTGTCTAACAGCCAGTGATGATCGAACTCAGTTCAGTGCTGGTGTTTCCCGTTTTAACGTAGGTATTGGGGTTCATGAAAGCCAACTCTGTTATAGCTGAGCCGTAATCAATGAAGGTTTTCTGGAGCTACAGCTATTTTGCAGCTCTATCTTGCTATTTTGGAGCTAGATTGATATTTTCGGGCCCACAATTCATCACGCGCTGTAACGAATCACTTTGAAATGGTGGAGACCAATAAAAAAGTTTTTCTGCAAGAGTATTGCAATTGACATTTTACTAAGCTTAGTTCGATACGATGCAAAGTCACGAAAGTTGGCTACTCAGTAAGTCTCGAACTCACTCTAGCAGTAATGATCTGCGAGAACAGTTATGTGCACTTTCTTTATCTATCTACCTACATATCAATCAATCTCTCTGTTCAACCAACTAGCTATTTATCTAGCTATCTGTCCATTCGTATGTATATATCCATATGTCTGTTCCTATCTATCTATATTCATATCTATCTATCTCCCTATCTATCTATCTCCCTATCTATCTATCAATCTTATTGTTTATATGAATCTATGTATCTATTCATTTCCCTCTGTTTCTGTCTATGTATGTATGTATCTATTTATCTCATGCAGTATATGTTTGTACTCTGGAGACATGACTGGATTTTTTACATGTCAACTCTAACACTTAAACCATACCTTAGTTTTAAGATTACCGAAACCCCCCACCACCACTGCATACCAAGCTGGCTCACATCCTAAATGGGCAAAGCCTCCCACACAACTTCTTTTTCCATTCCTTGCAGCGTTTTAGTTCACGTGCCAATTTACCTCCACGCACCTCCTTTCGCCTTCTCTTTTCACGGCGCTGACTGCCGGACATTCATCACCTCTTTTTCTCCACTTGGCAACGCTCACTTCCTGTCCGACATTTCTAAATTCACAAATGATGCTCTTCTATATTGACTCTCGTATCATCTCGTTCAGATCTCGTTCTCCTTTTGCTCAGGTCATTCGCTCATTTCAATATCTTTAACTTCGATCGTTGTTATTTTTCCACCCCCTTCAAATACATTACAGACTCCGTCTTTTAGTCTTTGCTCCATGATCATCGCTAATACAGATATTTCTTTCACCACAGCAGGGGGAAAAGGAATAGATAAAAACGTCATGTTTGTATCATCATAATACACTTAAAGCCTTTTTTTTCTTTTATTTGCTCAATACATTTGATGCTTGTTTGTCTTGAGATTTATCTGATAAGTACGATGAAATTCACTCTCAACTCAGTGTATGGCTTTGTCCGGACTAATTCTCTTGTTTTTCGTTGCTTCCTCGTTACGACGTATCGGATAATGTTCACTCAGACGATTCTTTAGTGTCTGATCTATTTTTTAAAAGTTGAAACTTGATCTGTTTCAGCAATCGTGCTCTTTCCTAAACACGCCTCATTCAGAGTCTTCGTACGTTTTGGATACCACAAATCTAATGTTTCTTCTCAAATCAATGGCTCCCATATAACATTGACATTTATGCTCGACCTGCTGCTCGCAGTCCTTCCTTGAGATGTATTTCTTTTATCTTACCTCTTCTACTATTATCGCAAATCCTAGATCAATTGTTGATGATAAACAAAGCTTTAATCAAGAAATTCGAATGATATTCAACAAAAAGGGTCACGGCTAGTGTGATCAATGGATACATCTCTTATATTTAGTAAAATGACGTGGTTAAAAGAAGACACGTTTTGTTGCGAAATGCGTAAACGAATCGTTATATATTTGCCATGTACTGATATGGATTTTGCCAGGGAACACCTATCTAGATGTGATTAGAAAATAATTAATGAAATATTCCTGTTAAAGCTCTTCCACGCTATCCAGCGCCCAGTACTTCGCAGTAGAGTTGCGCTGCAACGTATACCAATGGAGATGGTGGAACATTTTTCTTAACTAACCAATCTTTAGCTCTACATCTAATATCCTGAAGAAGAGTCCACTACAGACTATTGCTTTTGGTAAATTCCTAAATTCACTTCTCCTACCACTTTATGCCATCTTTACATATCTTAACAAATGTTTCGTCACTGGCATGCTACGATGGTTGACAGACGCGAGTGTGTGTGAGTGAACACTTGCGAAAACCACTCTCTCGTTACTGGTTTATCTTCCCAAACATTAACTGTGAAAACTGTTATCCCGGTAGTCAACCTTAAATAACTGGTGGCTTTCACAAGAGATCAAATGACAGAGAGTCTCTTCAATATTCCAGCACTTTTTCTTGGATTCCTGCCGACTTTAGCAATGTTGTAGTCTGGATTATTTATTCATTTTCCTCACTATTTTAATTTTCCAAATACAGGGTGGGTGAGAATGAATATACTGCACAACCCCCTAATTCTACACTTTGCGACTTCTTCTGTGGATGGGGAAAGAGGAGGTGTAACACTCTAAACCAAAAACTCTGGATAAACTGGAGGAGTGCATTTGACATGCTATTGCCCTCATACCACCGGACCTCCAATAAAGGTATATCGATATACAGGAACGCTCACAGAAATTGATGCCCCACGTTGAATCTTAACACAGCAGGCTAATTCTACCATTGTATGGTCTGATGTATAGTTTGACTACAATTGACTAATAAATCATATAGTTATTACCAATTTTCAAAAGGGATTCTCTTTTCACCCACCCTATAGTCTGCAAGGCTTTTTGAGACTGCTCCAAGGGCTGCATTAATAATTAATATGATTCTCACCATCATGTTTCACAATATTTCCTTGTTCTCTCGCACGGTCTATACAATCACAGCTTTTAACTTTCTCTAAATTTTACTGTGTGATCTATTAGTACAGTGATATTCTCTATCAAGTTTTTAGCTTAGTGGATCTGGTCTTTTGACTTTATTGGATGATCTGTTTGAATTTCAAAGCCATGACCCTAACCTTCATGTTTCACAGTTCTCTGAGTTCCCGGATGAGATCCTGACACTCTTCTTCTTCTTCTTCTTCTTCTTCTTCTTCTTCTTCTTCTTCTTCTTCTTCTTCTTCTTCTTCTTCTTCTTCTTCTTCTTCTTCTTCTTCTTCTTCTTCTATTTTTGTTATTATTATCTTTTCGATCATAACACATCTGTATATTGTATCAGTAACACATATGTATATTCGAACGTACATATAGACACAACAGAACCACAGGATAAAGAAAACAAAAGATGAAAGGCCGATTGCGAAAGAATCATATCAGACTTAGTCATGAGCAGACAATCTCCGGCTGTCGCTAGAGTCGAATGATGAGCTGTAAAATTGTTTTTCATCCTAACAAGTAAATTATGAATGGCGAAAAATTGAAATTAATATAATAAAAAGAGGTGTAACATGTTTGGAACGCGGCGAATGAGAAAGAGAAAGGGGTTGCTGGTGGGTAATCACGCCGGTGCTATGAGGTGAAAAGGAGCAAGAGGCAAGGGTTTAAGGAAAAGGTTTGGAAAGAGACGTAGAAAAAAAGAAAGACGACTAGAAATTGCCATCTGAAGAAGAACATGAAAGATAGAAAGGAGAGAAGAAATTAATCAGGAAAATAGAAAGAAAGGAAGAAAAGAAAAAAGAAAAGTAAGATTTGTAGACGTTTCTGTTAATCTTCTTTCTCTTGAACGTTTCTTTTCATACTTCTCCTGCGATGGATGGGCTATACTCCTCTGTGTCATTTTAAGGCTGGGTCACCTTTTCCAAGTTAAAAATTCTTGATGAAGAAGCGACATCTTTCAAGCAGAAAAATAGTCGGGGAACCAATCTCATGGAAGAAAGAGAGGAACTCACTGGATGATAGAAGGAAAGAAAAAGAAAAAACGAAGGGAGAGCTACATCTAAATAAACTAAAAATTGAATAAAAAGAATGAAAAGGAAATGTGAATTAATTGATGAAAAAGAAAGAGACGCCAAATCAATGAATGAGGAGGAGACAATCTAGAAGAATAAGTGGAATGAAAAAAAATGGAGAGAGACAGAGAGGGGCAGGAATTGAAGGGAAAATTAAACAGAGCAAAAAAAAATGATGGAAAATATGGTAGAGTTTGTTGAGAATAGAAAAAATGTGATTGATATTCACTACTGAATCAAGTGCATTGACAAGGAAGGAGATTATGTAGAAAAATAAATAGCAGTATTAGTAATTTAGTAAGAATGGACAAGGTATTGAAAGAAAGAAAGAAAGAAAGAAAGAAAGAAAGAAAAAGAGAAAAACAGGAGAGTAGAAGGATAGAAAAAGATGAACAGAGGGAAAGCTACGTCCATATATGCTGAAAAATGAAAGAAAGGGATGGAAAGAAAACGTGAAATAATTGATGAAAAGGGAAGAGACACCAAATCATTGAATGAGAGACAGACAAACTCGAAATCTGCGATCGAAGAAATAAACAAAAACAAAAGAAAGATTGGTGGCTTGCTTCGTAGCTGAAACGTATACGTATTTCTCATGAGACATCGGGGATCAAGCCGAGAAAAAAACTGAGCTGATTTTCTCGGCAGGTGGGACGTACCCACATGGAAGTTCAATGTAACATGATCTACTGCTTCACTTTCCTATCCCATATCTGTCCTTGTTCGATAGGAAGTGAAGTTTGCAAAATATTGAAGGAAGAAAATGAAAAAGTGAGTGAGTGAGTGAAAAAAAATAATGAGAGTAACAAAAGGGTGAATGGAAAAAAGGGAAGAAAAACGAAGAAAACGAAGTTTTTAATATAAAAGCGGGAGATGAGAAAAAATGAACTGGGAGGACGGGAAGAAAGAAAAAAAGAAAGAAAGACAGAAAGAAAGAAAGAAAGAAAGAAAGAAGGAAGGAAGGAAGGAAGGAAGGGAAGAAGGGAGGAAGAGAAAGACCTACGAAAAAACAAGAGAAAATGAAACAAATAAACGAACGCTCGACAAAAAAAAAATATCATTAAAAATGAGTGAGGGGGTAACAGAAAAAAAAGGGACAAAAAAAGGGGGGAAATGATTTCCGGTAACAAAGAAAGAGGGATAACAAAAAAGAGAATAAAAAGTACCAACGATTTGATTGGCCATTGGATAAGACACATTCCAGAGTGTTCTTCGTCTGATTCTTGTCTTTGCAGCTCCGATCAAGCAGAAAAGTAGTGAAGAAATGATTTTGGGTCGAAATCAACGTCGGTAAAAAGAAACAGAAGCAGCGATGAATGTCACACGAAAGATGGAGAACAACTAACGCTTATGAAGAAGAGTCAAAAACATAGGACTTGGCTCAGTAGCTAAAGACGTCGCTTTTTTATTAAGAATTCTAACTTGGAAAAAGTGACCTAGCTTTAAAAATAACACGAAGGAGTATAGCCCTTTCACAGCTGCAGGAGGATGAAAAGCAAAGTTTGAGAGAAAATGAATTAACAGAAAACGTCCATTTTTATATATCATCATCAGCAGCAGCATCTCGATTCCTGGTCCACTGCTGATGCCCTTTTCAAACTTCTGATATCCCCAGCGTGACAGTGCTAACTTCTGCCTTACTGGCAAAATCTCTTTTTTCTTCTCTCTATCTTTTATCTGGTTTTCTACCTAGTTTGCTATGCCTGGGCCATCGAACGACCGACCTTTTGCACCAGGGTTCTCACTGTTTTGTCTTTATATCATCACCATCATAGGTCTTTTAACGTCCATCATTGGACATAGACATTCCCCCCAAATTCACCAGATACCTCTATCATGTGTGTCGTGGAACCAATATTCCCTAAACTCGTTTATTTCGTCACGACATCTTATATTTTGTCGGCCACGGTTTTGCATATGATCTACGAGAATCCAAGTAGTGAGTTGTGATGTCCAGCGTTGTCTGACATTCTCGCAGCATGACCAGGCTAGACCAGTCATCTGAGTTTTCTAATGGATTCTAAAATATCTCGGACCCCTGTTTTCCTTTTATATATTGTGCTGTCTTGTGATCTCTCCATGTTATGTTGAGTATGATCATTTCCTGTGTACGTTGCGTGGTTCTCAGTTTGAGAGGCAATCTTTTGCTTAGGTTCCATTATTGAGCTCCTGGGGTAATCATTGAAAGGGTGCAATTGGTTGTTTACCCCTCTCTTTAGGACTAATGGGATTTTCTTGTTCTTGAAAGTTGAACTGGTTCTACCGAAAGCTCGCCATCCTAGGTTGATTTTTCGCTTAATTTTTTCTTTTGAGGTTTCATCGAGGTAAATTATAGTGGTCGACTTTCCCAAGTTCCGTTTTTTCAAATTTACAGGTTAGTAAAGTGATGAATGATGAAGTTATAGGTATGGTTAAATTGATATTGCAAACGGTTTAAAACTTGGGTTTAGATTGCAGTAAAAAGACGTCCCAAAAAAAGACTGTTTGCACTCAAAGAAGTTACACAAGTAAAAAAGGCGAGGAGACATATTTGTGTGAATTTCTAGTGTTTAATCCTTGGTGGTCAAGAGTCTAGTGTGGCTCAAGGTCATGCTCTTAGATTGATCCAGAAATGGTAACAATTCAATTATACTGTCGATATACCTCGACCTGGTTGTCAAGGTATCATACCAAAAAAACTGACAGGCTCCTGGTTCAACTTCCACAGCAGAACCGCTTCGCAAGACAACTGAATTCCTGAATTGGAAACCAGAACGTGCGATTCGGTGGGCGTACCACCAACAGATGTCTTCGGTCAACTGGTTTCGAGCTAGAATACATATCTAGAACCCATCACAAATGTGACAGATTGGCCAGGCCAACACACCACCAATTATGGAAGATTCGTATCCGGAAAACTAAGTGACGATATCACACAATGAGTTTATTTATGGTTCTATTATGGTGTGGGCAGCTTCTATCTATGACGGAAAATGCTCTCCATTGTTGAATGTTGGCTGAATAGACCACGTAATGAAGATGAAATCGTCCTAAACCGTATCGTACCACACATGAATGACACTCATTCTGTCCCCAGATAACGCTTCGATTCACGAAGCTCGTGTTACCCAGGAGGTTCTTCAGCTTTATTCGGCATCGGTTATAAACTGGTCAGCAAATTTTCCCGATATGGCTTTCATTGAGCATGTAAAATCGGACAAACATTCAATAACGACCAGCCTCTAGTACAAATTATCCAAGAATTTCATCAAGGTCTCATAGAGAAGTGGGACCGAATTTTAGGGGCCTATCTTCCAAATTTTGTGGAGAATTGTCGTCGTGGGTGCTGAGTAGTTGTCACGAAGACAAATGCACACATTTATTATGATTCGGTCTCTGTTCTCATTTATACATTTTTCCGTTGATATTTATAATTCAACAAAGTGACCATTAGTGACCAATAGTTTTTTTTCTTTAACACTCTCTTATATATATATATAAATACTAAACTGAACAACCCTCACCACACAGAACACTAATACACACAACTCCTACCATTAATATCCTCACACCCACATCTTAGAAACATTCAATAATGGAAGCTTCAAAGTCACCTAGACCCATAGGAAAAACTTCACCTTAGCCTGTTATAACCCCTGTTCAACTTATATATATATATATATATATATATATATATATATATATATATAACACAATTTATAATCATTCTTTTGGATCATGTATATCCATTCCCTGATGCACACACACACACGTACACACACACACACACACACACATATATATATATATATATATATATATATATATATATATATATATATATATATATGTATATACAATGAAATTAGGTGTTCTATTTGCAGCCCGAATTCGATCTGTTTCATCCAGTGGAATTTCCAAATTGGGCTCTGATTTGATTATCGCTTTAGTGTTTATAGAAGTAATACGCCACTTTCACTTTTTCTTGAATATGAATATGTTACGATTTGATTTTTTCAATCGGTAGATTAAAATAATGAAGTTCTTTCGCTAAAATTCTGGATAAAAAAACAAACAAATGAAAATCTTAGTTTCACTTTCGTCAACAGCTACTTTGAGTGTGTGTGTGTGTGTGTGTGTGTGTGTGTGTGTGTCCTTGATTGTATTTAGATATCCTGTTTATTGTTTGATCTCTTTGCTATTTTTTAAAACTTGAGTTCAATTTGTTTCTCGTTTAGTCAGGTCAAAATGGGAGTTGTTAGAATGAGTATTACCGTTTAATTTTTTTATTGTTAACATATTCTTGTTTGTTTACTGTTTTATTCCAATTCTGAGACTCATGTTCTTAGTTTCGTTTCTGTTGACTCCTGTTAGGTGTTTGTCTTAGCTCACATTTAGATACCTTGTTTATCCTTTGATATCTTAGCTTTCTTTTATTTTCATTTCTATTTTGAGACTCGTGTTTAGTTCAGATTATTAATTGTTTTGTTAAGGATAACTTGTTCTGATCTTTGGTTGCTGATTTTTATGTTGATTATCATTTGTTAATATTTTGCTTTTAATGAGCTAGTTTCCCACTTCAATCTGATTTTGAGACCAACGTTTGATTCAAACCATCACTAGACTGATGATAACTGTTCTTAATTTCTTATTGTTTATATATCTATATCTCCTAATGCCCTGTTTCATTTAAAGTTTTAGACCCATGTTAGGGTATTTTTCTCTTAAATCTTTTAGGAAAAAAATCGTTTAGTATCTGCATTTTATTCCTATTTCTGATTTGGAGTTTAATAAATTGTTTTTCTGATTGAATGTTACAAATTGAAAAACAACGATTGAAGTCCTATTCAAGGCCTTGTTGATAATTTTTGGCAAGTCTGGTTTGAAATGTCAGTTGTGAGATCCCGAAATAAAGATTTAGTTCATTTGGATTTTTAAAGTGTAGAAACTTGTGCTCTATACACTATTTCAGTTTAAAATTAGTTTTCCAGTTTATATTCTTGGGGCTTTCTGCAACTGAATTTTTTATTTTTGCGTTTTTGCGTTATTTTTTCCTTTTGATTTCTTATCGTTATATTTTGAGTCGATTTTTTTTCTAAGTTGCCACTGCATCCTATCTTAATTGTATTCTTGTTTAAAATTTTGTGGATTCTGTTACTTTGAGGGAAATGCTTTTCCAGTATATATATATATATATATATATATATATATATATATATATATATATATATATATATATATATATATATATATATATATATATATATATATATATAGATATTATACTGACGTTCATTATGACTGTTTATTGAAGGGGGTAAATCAAAATATGTTTCCTATTATTATCTTTTTATTCTATTTTGTTCTACTGCTTGTTTGTTTGTAAAATTCTAGTTTATATCTTCTAGATTCACTTTTTTTCAAATGCTTTATGGTATATCCGGCCAATTTTCTGAAATGCTTTCTAAAGAAAACTTTTTAATTGATCATCCCCAAAAAGCATGCTGCCAAAAGATGTTGGTCACATGTCGATTTCTCATGATTTAAACAGTCCTATTAAAAGTCGGCACTATGTTTTGAACAGTAACAACGTCTTAAAGTTGATCTCATGTCTACAAATATCATCCTGGATGGAATTCTTTACCCATTCACTTGCACAAACTTAAACGAAATATTTGCCTGTATCGCCTTCATTAAATGAGAAGAAAAACAATTACAACGACACACAATGTTCATTACTCCAACTGCAATTCATTTATGTATTTTTTTCCCTTTCATTACGTTTGTATCGACAAACCATTCTTTTTACTGGAAACAAGCCTGACCAACAATACTCAATACCTCAACCCCGCCTCATTTTCAGTCTATTGTGACTTTCATTCTTTCTTCTCCTACTCATTCTTTCTTCGGTATGTTTTATTTCTAATTTTCCCAAAGATATCTATTTGATTTACCCTAAATTCTTTCCCATTTTCGACTCTGTTTCGATTCGGCTGCGTTTCACACTTCCTCATTTTCTTTTTCTCATTTGTCTTCGTTGTTTTACCGCCATCTTCGCCCTACGTTTCGTGCCTCGTTCTAGGAAACAGTTTTCGCTGTGATTTCGCGCCTCAAGAGTGAAGGCAAGCAGGTTTATAGGCCTGTACGCATGCGTGTCTGTGCAGCAACTACTCGCCTGTGTGATGTGATTTCGCTAAGCGGACCTGGACAGGCCGCATCAAATACCCAGTTTACAGCTGTCCGCTCAAACATGGCTAATTGTATTTCATATCTGGTAGCCAAAAACGGGAGAGAAAGCCACAATGAGAATATGATTTTAAACAAGTGAGTTATTAGATGCTCGGATCAGAAATATAAAAGGTTTTTTTCTAGGGCCGCCATGAATATAATACTAATTAGGTTTCTGTGAGTTAGTAAGACGGGTGACGGTGAGCCCCGGGCTGAGATATGGTGCCGTACAGGTCAATTCAAAGATGCAGGGCCGGGAGTGTTGATGGAAAGTAGGAGGTTTTGCAGGTCATGGGTGTGTCTGAGATGGGTTGGTTATCACAGGCAGGCAATAGAGGACTCACAAATGCATTAGATTAGCAATTTAAAAAGGTATTTCATTAATAGAATGAAGATCCTTTTTCCTTTCTCAGGCATCGTCTCGCTCACCTTCCTTCTATTCTTCCTTCTTATTAACAGCGAATCTTCCTTTTGTTCGCTCTCCTCCTTAACAAAAGACAGACAGCGACAAACTTAAAGAATATTGAACAAAACTTACCCTTGCCACTCCCTTCCTTCCCCCTCTCCCCCACATATCCCTAGCCTCGTATTCTGAAAGCTCACCAACCCAGGATTCGTTTCGAATACTCTATCAACGTTTTGGGATGTTTGGGACATGAGATTTTTTTCTTCCTTGGCTGTTATTGTTTTATTTTTTGTTTTGTTTTTTTGTTTTTTACATTTGCGGAGGCGATTAAAACATTATTTACAGAAAGGAAATTCTTTTCGTAAATTCCTAGCCATGCATTCAATATGCACCGGTAATCTAGAAAACATCTCGGAAATAAACCTTGACTTGTTTCCTTGGAAAGTAGAGGAGGCTTGAGAGAAAGAAGAGGAAACGGCTTTTTAATACAGTTGTGCAAAATCTTGCTGGTGATAAGTAAATAAATTTGTCGTCTTAACTTCTTTAGAAGGAATACCAGTTAATTTTTGTCAAACTCCAGCTCAAGTCTCTGTTTTTTTCCACCGTAACAAGAACAAAAAGAACATTCCTCACCAAATGTAGAGGAAGTGAAATCCCCTTCCATGATTTTAAATTGCGACCAACTGATTGGTAAGCTGGTCTCTTACTGACTGACAAGTCATAATATTTTTATAATGATTTTTGTTTCTTTATCATCTATACAATACAAAAGTTGCAGTAATCATCGTCAGTCGGAATAGGAATGGAGTTTGACCCTGCAACAGCCAGGCTTGTAATCTCTTTTAATCAAACTATGAGCCTTTTGTTACACTTTATCTTCTCGTGCATGTATCTACGCAGAATCTGCTTCAAATGGGCACTGAGTACGTTTCGGTTGTTGATGAAACACAGACCCAAAATATTGATTGGGTAGGTATTGAAACACCAAAACATCGTGATTACCCGGAATCTTTTGGGGTGTATGTGTCACGAAAAATAAAGTAAATCAGATTTTTCCCACTTCTGCAATCGCAGACAATAGTTTCAATGATGACGTCATCATAATTCTCAAGGAATGTCTACATTTGATTTGATTCCTTCTTCATAAATAAAGTTTATTTTAGGCGTTTGAGTTACATTTTGATAATTGTGAAATAAAAAAACATAAAATGACGGAAGTGTACATGATATTCCATTTCTAATGTTAGAATAGATGAACGAATATAAGCTAATTTTGACAATTTTGAAAACGTACGCCGAAGTGACAACTTTCACAATACAATCAAAATAAATCTTTTTGAATGAATTTAATTAAAACTAAACGCTCCTACTGTTGTGTAGTGAAAAACATGGACCTATCTCAGCATTTTAGTTATAAACTCGAAGCAATCTCTGAACCCATTTGTAACCTAATTAATAAGACTGTTTCCTCGGGTGCGTTGCTTTTGAGTAATGGTTATCAATAGTCTTGCATACCATTACAATTGTAGCGAGTCCGATCCTCACCGAGTGCCCCATATGGTTGGTCTTGAGACAGACTGGACAAAGCTTACAATAAAATTGATAAGAATTTTATCAATAAAACTGTTCTCTAGCTCTTGTTCTCGGAACCACTTGTTCTATGAGTTTTGATTGATGAGATTGCATTGCACTTTGATCAGTTTTGAAATCAGGAGTTCCAGTCACTGGCCAATTTCTACATGACTGAACGGAATTCATTTCTATTTACCAGCCAAGCTTCCAGAATAATTTTCAAAGGTGATCGAACCAACACAAAGATATTATCCGATCTAGTTGACGTGTCCCTAAATCAATTCATAATTTTCAAAGAATAACATTATTTTTAGCAAATAAGAAATTATACTCTCAAGGAAACCCGTTCATCAAATGAAAGATTAATGTTACCTGGAACAGCATACTCATAAGGAACAAATATCACTGATACTTATTACCTAAAAATCTGCAAAATACAACAGTTTCATGTAATGAATATAATGACCGAATTTTGTTTTTTATTGTTTTATGGGTATAGAAGAATCAGAGCTACTGACTTGAAACCAGTCTGAAATCATTGATTTGGGACAATACCAATGTTATGTAAATTAAAATCCCTTGGATTTGGATCTTAGAAATGATGATCAAAATCCCTACGAGCAACTACAGAAGAAAGAAACAGTAAATAGTGTAACATGAAAATTAACATTAGTCTATTTGGCTACAATTAGAATAGGAGGAAACTAATCATTTGTCACAAGACTGATGGAGAACTTGATAAACAAACATGAAATTTGCGTGAAAAGATTCAATAGATAGAACGCTCTGGGGTAATGCGCCTGTAACCTTTAAAATGTGCAAGAAATGAACAAATAATCAGGTAGAAGGTGCGAAAAGAGTTCATGATAGTGTGACAGTAACATTGTACTCTTATTATATTGATATGTGAAAGGCGTGTATGTTTTAATCATGTAGCTAGTATGAAAAAACTAACCATGCATAAAGTAGACCTTTGATTGAACTGAATCTTTTGAACTTACAGTTCGTTATAGCAAGTTGGTTTGAAATAATTGGTCTTCCTATCAGGAACAATATAAGATGCACAAAAGAATTCATGAGCAAAACATGGAAAGGGTTCCATATCAGTAATAATGTAGATGAAGGAGCGAGTGAGGCGAAATATGATGGTTGGGTTATACGTTCTGTAGTGATACTCGTGAAGACAATTTATACACAGGAAATGTCTATGTAGAGAGTGAATCAGATGTTGTTGTCTTTCGTCCGAAAACAATCTGAACACTGAGGGGTGTTACATGGAACTGAGAACATATACTTTGGTCTAGGGGTAGCTCCTAAAAACCTTTGATGTGCTGTCCGTTAATTAGATAGTCATAACTCACTTTGATTGGTCAGAAAAAAATGTAAATTGAAAATCAGATTTTCTTCTATCGTTATTCTTTTTACACAGAGTTTATGCCTGAACTGAAACCAGTAGAAAGATGTCTTCAAAACTAAGCTTCGTCCCGAAGCGCGTTCCTGCCCTATCGAGAGAGATTGGTTGAATCGAATCAAGTCGAAGGAAGGGGAATCAAGCTCCCTTCTCCCCATGAATTCAGGCACAATTTCTTCGACTGGGAATGAAAGAGAATTGGGAATGGATAATGACGTACTCAAAACAGTTTGTCAGAAATAATAGTCGCGTTCTATAGCCACTCAGTTTCCAAACGTTCTCGATAAATAGATCAACATTATTGCAGGGAGAAGCGATCCAATTATAACAAGCAGCCCGATGATGTTTAACCGTGCGTTAAAGCGATTTGTACAGAATGTTTAAAGGGAGGGGAAAAAAAAGGGAGACAAAAAAAAGGAGGAGGTGGAGTTAGAAGTGGAAGGGAAGGAGAAAGGGAAGGCAGAGGAGAAGATAGAAAAAACGAAAGAAAGAACGAGAGATGGAAAGAAAAGATGAAAGAAAGAAAGAAAGAATTAAAGAAGATGAATGAGAGAGATTTTTTTTACATCGCAAATCTGTATGAGAAATATTTTTTCTATCTGATGAAAAGGAGGAGTGATGGTTAAAGAAAGCGTCAAGAGAAAGAAAATCGGAAACAAGAAATAACAGACGAAGAGGGAGAAAGTGAGGGCAAGGCTTTAAAATACACTTGAAAATAAGAAAAAAATTGAAAAGAAAGAAAAAAAAGGAAGAAAAAATTATGAATAAAAAAGTAAGAATGAAAAAGACTTGAAAAGATATAAAGCAAAAAATAGATAAATAAATGAAAAGCCAAATGAAAGAAAGGGAAAAGGAAGGAAGAAGGGAGAAAGTATAGTGATTGAGCACCCTTGAGGACTGAACTCGCAACACTAACGAATTAACTGGCAAGACTACCTCACCATTGAGCCAAATATATATATATATATATATATATATATATATATATATATATATATATATATATATATATATATATATATATATATATATATATATATATATATATATATATATATATGGGTGTGGAGGAATATATATACATGTATATATTCTCTCTCTCTCTCTCTCTCTCTCTATATATATATATATATATATATATATATATATATATATATATATGTATATGTATATATATGAATGACATGTATGTAGACAGACAGACAGACAGAAAGAACAGGAGAGCGTGTAAGCCAAAAAAAAGATTGCAAGATAAAAACGTTCAGAGGGAAAGGACACAGGATGTAATTCATCAAGAGTTTAATCGTTTTAGAGAATGGAAACCGTTCAACCGCTTGACCATTTTATACATCTCTTCTCTCTTTCCATCTCAATTTACCACTTCCTGCTCTTCCCAACTGCCCCCATGTCTGTCTATCTGTCTGTCTGTCCGTCTTTCTCTCTCTCTCTCTCTCTCTCTCTCTCTCTCTCTCTCTCTCTCTCTCTCTCTCTCTCTCTCTCTCTTTCTCACACTCCCTAAACGTCTAAAGAGCCGTCGTTTTTGTCATGACGTCATTATTACCACCAACCGTTTGGACTCGCCAAAGGCAGAAAATGGTTGAAGCCTCCAATGGCGCCGGCTACCGGATCGCTATCTAAAACGCTCATCTGGGGGAAAAAGGGCATTTTTAACAAGAGTCAATACATGAGAACCTTTTCTTGGCTTAATCTGCTCGTTGTTCAACCATGTCCGTCAGCGACAGGGGCGACAGCATTGCTACATCGCCTGGGCCAAAGTGTGAAATGAAATTAATCTCGTCCCGACATGAGTGAATGGGAATTATACGGCACTGAAGGGCGGCGGCCATTTTGGACCTGCTAAACTATTGTTTAGCACTTGCTTTTTTTCTAACAACCTAGTCATTTGAGGTCATCCACAGGCACCGTAATTTGATTAAGGATTGAACTCTGTTGAGGCTAATGAACAGTGGACACATTATTGTTGTTCTCTTCCCCCACACAAACACTCTACCATCATCAATATCATTGTCCCCTTCTTTTTATTAGCGCCAGTTCTGTCATTTTCAGACTATTATAGACATGGGTGGACTTAAATAAAATTCTCATTTGTGAACGTTTCGGCGTGTTAAGCGATTGTTATAAAGTCATTGACTACTTTTATTTTCGCTTGTGGAATAAAAAAAAAAGAGAAAGAGAAGGGGAAAGAGAAAGGGAAAAATACGTAATAAGCCTGGCTACTACAGTGCCAAAAGTCTCCCGACTGAAGGTAATTACTACAAATTTTGCACTGTATTTATAATAAATAATACTTTTTTTTTTTTAGAATAAATGTATTCATTTCCTATAATGAAATAAGCCCTTGCGTATCTGTAAGATAAGTAGGACTTGTCAGCTTAGCTCAGTTTGTGTGTGAGTCGGCTACCAATCGCTTGCTCATGACTTCAAATCACGGTAGGGAAATGTTAAGTTTCACTCTCCTAAATTTGGTGAGGATTTTTCTTGTTACGGTAGAAAAACTTCAACTTCAACTTCATTTCGGATGTGAATGTATGAGAAGTGAAAAGGGTTTCCCCAGATCCTTTCGTAGGAAGATGTTTTTTGTATTTTATCTCTCACCAGGGAGGGCTCGACAGCAATCACAAAATTGAATGATTTTTTAATATTTCAATTTTTAAGGATTACGGTAATCCTTAGGGATTTAAGAGAGCTGTCTTAATGGAATTGCAGTTATGATGAGATGGTTTTACACGAAGTGTACTAAAAATGAGGGACCAAAAAGTATAGACGGAAATTTCTCTTGATTACCCATCCGTAGTCCAATGGTCAAACACCTTTCACAATCTACAAATAAAACGAAAGAGCCAAAAGGTAATTATGCAAACCATATGCATAGTCATATGTAGTCAGTAGTTTGTTGAACGCACGGTAAATTCTTTGAAAATACCTTGGGTATGCAATAATAAAGGAGTGATACACCCTGAATAAGGTTATAAAAGCAATTGATTTAGGTAATATTATTCTAAAAGTTTACTAATTTTTAAAATAATAAACTGAAATCTTTACAAGTTGTTGCAGCGAAGAAATCTCCGACAATAGTCTTGTGGTAATATAAAAGCAAACGTGCCGTTGAGAGGCGTGTATTATTGAATAGTGTTATTAGAACGATTGCAGTTACCACGAGAGTTTACTGTACACATTTCTCATGGAAAACAGAGATGGCTTCGGGAGCTTGTTGCCTTTAAGTTTATTTCACATCTCGCAAGTCGAGAACAGGAGCCCGGACAGGGATGACCGAAGTTGTAGCCAATGTAAGGAGTAAAAAAAAAAAAAAAAAAAAGAAATCCTTACAGTTTTTCTCCTTTAATTTGATTTCTTTTATTTCTATTCTCTCTCACAAAAGAGACCGAAAAAAGCAAATTAAATCTATATTAGTTTTCGGTCTCTCTACAAGACTATTGTTTAGCACTTGCAGGACAGGAAATCGTTCAGACGAATGAAAAAGAAAAAAAAAGAAACGAAAGAATAAAATCTCCCTGTTTTTTAGGGTTTTCTTTTGACTCTTTCCATCTTAAAACGTACTTGACGGTATTTCAGGTATTTCTCTTCCTGTTTTCTTCCTCTTGTGTGGTTATTGCCACAAACACGAACTTTCTTTCGCAGAGCCAGTTCTCTGAATATTTTCTATGGCTTACTAACACTGATCCATTTTTTATCTTAATTCTTTTTTTTCCCTGCTGCAAACAAAAAATGGAACCTTTTAGACAAGGAAACAAAACAACTAAACCGGAAGTTTGTAAACCTGAAATCAAACACAGAACATGGCAGTCACTGATCGTCTCTCATTCTTAATTCTTGTTGGTTTCAGAAAATGGAGACTTTTTACGGGAACGCGGTAAGGTTAATTTCATTTCTATAAATAATCGTCACTCTTAGGCTTATTCATTCGAATATAGAACTAAGGGGGAAAAAACTCATTAAAGCTAAAATAGTCGCTTGTTTTCCGCTGGTGCTAGATATCAGAGTTTGAACCCACGCAAAAGGTCAGGCTTTTGAATGACAATTTTTGATATACGCAAGCAGGCTCTCCTTATTTTGAATATGGATGTTATACAATCTTCCTAAACAAATTTCCGTCCATCTGCCCTTGTGCTGTCCTAAGCAAAGCTTTCTAAATATCTGTCGCTTTGCTGATAGGTAATGGTTAACAAACTATTCAAGCAAATCATTGCTACTATGTATGAAGCTTGATCTTCTCCAGTAGCCCCACACTCATCACTTATTGCTAGTCTCAGAAAAGCTTTGTAAATAACTGGAGTGTCTACTTTATCATTATGGTTGGCAACGTTATCACGCAGACAATTAGATAGAGAAATGAATTTGATTGCCACGAGTACCCCACATGTGTGATCCTGTCTATGACCAAGTTAAGACTAGTAAATACTCCAGACACCCTGACGCAGGATAAAAGGTATGCTAGTCTAATGAACTATCGCTATTGTGTAATGAATTCGATCCTTAGTGGGTACTCAACATTCGGGCTCTCGTGCAAGACCAGTCTAAAGTTTGAAAATACCTTTACTTCTTGATTTCAGAAAATGGAGGCTTTTAAAGGAAATGTGTTATGGCTTTTTTCCATTACGGATCACTTTAATACCGTATCCGTTGAGAGAAGTTACTTGAACAGCGACCCTTGGTCAGGGAGATAAATCTCTTATTTAAAAGTTGAAGAAGTTCATCGTATACATACATAAATTTGCAAATTTCACCAATTCTGTCACGCCACTTAAATTATTGTTGGTTGTCCTTTAATAAGTCGCACTTACAGCCATGCTTCTACTTAATTCTAGACTTACGCTGGTTTCAATATGACTCGATAGTCCCTGTATGCACTCTGTTCAATTATACTGAGACCAGCGAGTTCGATGGGATTTTCAGTAAATATTTTGCAAAGAAATTATGTCAGTCAACTGTTCTTGCTCTGAAAATGCATAACAGCAATCTATTGATTAAATCATAGTCTTGATTTGGCAAGAAAGATGCTGCTCTTATGGACTTATGGAAGATGTGGGCATTTAACTATCAGATGATCTGAACAAGAAGGCTGGATCTTACTACTTACATACGTGTTCAAGGTAGAAACAGACGAGAGACTACTTCGAAGGAGACGGTGGAAAGTAGGCCTTAGGATGTGTGATCTTTTTCATGATCTTTCTCCCAGAGATTTTTTATAGTGCCACTTACGTTGGGAATCTCATTATCTATCTATTGATTCATTTTGTTAATGATGTAGAAAAAGTTTTCCTTCTGTTCTATTTAACAAGAAAGGAAGGGTTTTTATAGAAAATGATTAATTGTAGATTCAGTCAGTTGAATTAGAAAGGAACAAATCCCCATGTCAAAACGAAGTTTTGTTTTTTTTTTTGTTTTTTCTTCAATTCTAATGAAAGTTTCAACATGGATTTAAAAATCAATTGTCTTTTTTCTCTTTTATAATTAATGCCCAACACTGCGAACAGACAGGGTAATATTATTAGTGGAGTTTTTTTTTGTCCAATGATTTCAAATCTTACATCGGCTTCTGAAGTTTATTAATTTTCTGAGATGAATTGATAATGGGTTGTCGTTGTGTTTGTTGAAACGAGCCACAACCGGCTCTTCCAATCACTGGTCGACGGTGACGAGAAGGGAAGGAGAAGTGATCACGATATAAAAACAAAAAAACAAGGAAAGAGAATAATTTCTTTCAGTACAATGTTTAGCGTGTAAGAGTCTGTTGACTAAGAGACTGGAAAAGCTCACCAAACAACCAAAGCAAACTGCGAAGATAGATTCCTCAACGCAAGTAAACACACACGTACGTACGCACGCATACACGCTAAAACAAACGCACTTTCTTCCTTCTTGTCTTCCATCTTTCCTTCTCTTTCTACACCGGACTCATAGAAGTGATTCATCATATGCATACTTATAGACGCAGGTTGTTTATAATTCATTTGAATAAAACTCATCCACTCATCTATCTATCTATCTATCTATCTATATATATATATATATATATATATATATATATATATAATGATAATTAATAATTGTTCCATCCACAGATAGTTGTTCCGTTGTTTTACAACTCTTCAGCGTGGCTATAGACTATCCAAAATCCAGTATTACGAGGTAGGATCGAAAACTCTGCTTAAGACCCAGAGGCAGACATTTTACCCCTAAACGGAACAGGACAGTCAGTAGGGTCGAACTAAGCAATGTATATTTACTTACGCATAATTCCCCGTCTACCGAAATACTCTATTCCAGAGTTGGGAGAGGATTGCATATATATATATATATATATATATATATATATATATATATATATATATATCAGTATGCCTGTCTATCCATATGATAGTCTGGCTTCATGTCAATCAATTCACCTATCTTTGTTAGTATTTGTTTTGATATTTTCTATTTATCTATCTATCTTAGTTTTGTTTTTTTTTATTTTCTATCCTATTTGTCCGTCTGTATGTTTGTCAGTCTGTACTAGCCTGTCCCTTATATGTGTCTGTCTGTCCATCTTTGTTCATAATAGCTGTGTTATAGAGCTGTTTTACCTATCTATCTGCATTGAAAAAAATTTATACTTTGACCAACTTTTTTAGAAGATTTCCCAAATTCGTTACACCTAAATTCATTGGTTTTTCTCACGATATACGTCTACCTAGGACATTGACTCTCCATGGAATCTCCGAAAGAAGAAGAAATAAAGCGAAGAATCACTCTTCGATGACTAGCCTTCGATAGAGCAAGCTCAACCTTTAAGAATAAGAAAATCCCATTTTTTCTGAAAAGAAGGGTATACAACCAATGCATCCTCCTGATAGTCACCTATGGAGCTTAACTGAAAGATTGAGAACCATTCAACGAGCACCTGGGAGAATCATGTTCAACATTACATGGAGAGATCATAAGATATATGTATGGTAAAAAGGAGTCAGAGACTTCACAGAAACCATTAAGAAACTAAAATGACGATGGGCTGGTCATGTTGAAAGAACGTCAGACAATCGATGGGCATCACGACTCACAACGTGAATCCCCTGAGATCAAACGCAGAACCGAGGCCGGCAGAATATAAGATGGTGAGACGAACTAGACTGGTCAAGAAAATGTTGACTCTGTGACGTCCACGATAGAGAGGTTTGGTGAATCCTCAGGAAGGTCTATGTCCAGCAACGGATGATGAAAGCCTTTTGATGATGATACTGATATTTACTTGAGATAATGTGATAAGCTAGACTATTTCAGAAAGTTCTTGCTCATCGACGCCTATAATAGAGAGATTTGGTAAATTTTGGGAAGGTCTGTGTCCAATGACAGACGCTAAAAGGCTTCTGTTGATGATGATATTTACAAGTAAATATACTTGGAGAAAAACTTCTGAGTTTGGGCGTAACAAATTGGAGAATGATTTTTGTTCAGTCTTTCTATCTATCTATCTACCCATACACCTATCTTAACCAGCTTATCTAATAAAAATATTCATATTTCTTTCTATCAATCTATATGTCTACGTAGCTGTAGGTATCTAATTTTGATTGTCAGCAGTGAGCTCGATCCTCATTGGGTGTCCCTCTGTTGTGGCCTTCGGTCATAGTAGTCAAATGAGTATTCACCTTACGAAACTTGTTCATATCTGTCAGTATATTCATATCTATTTTTGTCAGTCAATGTTTATCTTTATCGATATCTTTTTCAGTTTTTCCATGAATATCTATCTCAGCCCCTTTGTTGATGTCTATTCTCAATCTGCTCACATCTATCTATGCATTAGTTTGTTATACTAAAACAGTAGAGAATCTCTCTCGGACTCCATAAATCCTGGTTAAGTCAGTATTCTGAATATTGCATGCAAAGCATGCGTAACACATTTGAGCAAAAACATATCAACTATGCGAGTAATTTACCCAAAGTTTAATGGATGAACATTACGTATCATGTCTTACATAAACGTCATTTCTTGGCGTGTATGTATTGATACACGAAGAGAGTAGACCACTACTCCATAGAGCAGTGGCTGAAAAGCTAGTCTTAAAGAACATAGCAATCAAATTAGTTCTATACATGTTTGGCGCCCTATAATTGGGACCTTGTGCTGTACTGATGTAATATGGCGGCGTAGAGAAACGCCATACAATTACGGATTACTCCTGCCATTTATCAATCAAATAGAATTCTTTAGGCAGACAAGTTTTCGCAACCAACTTCTGGGGTGTCATGATGATTTCACCCATTACTCGTGAAGGTATACCCTTCTGAAAGATATCTGATGGCAAGTATTGAGTGTCGGTTAACTGTTTCTGATAATTAAAATGAATGGTAGGTTTTTGAAATGTTGATATTTTTATAAACCTGATTATATATATACATATGTATATCGTTTTATCCGCTTGATATTTACGTATACATTGAGAGATGCATGCTTTTGTTGACATACATATATGCTTATATATATGTGTGTGTGTGTGTGTGTGTGTATGTGCATGAGTGTGGATAGCCAGCAGTCAAATTTTCCAATGATGGTCGAAAGTACTTGGATCGATACCACAATGAACTTTGGACAGTTCTTGTATACTTTTAAACCAGTTTTGACACAACTTATTCGCCGATCATAAAGTCTTTTTAAACTAGAAAGAACTCAATAAGCGCATATCTAACAACAACATTTTCAAAGGAATCAATTGCGCATGAATCCGCCCAAAAATCCCATCTTCCGTAGCCCATGGCAAAATCTCACTGAAAATTTAATTCCAATTCATGATGATCTTTTAGAGATATCGTGAGGACAGACATGAAATTTTGGCGTATATGGTGTGGACATATAGCTATGTGTGGGAGGTACATTTGCATGGATCTGCCAAAGTTTTTCTCAAAGTATATTTTTTTGTGAATATCATCATCAACAGAAGCCTTTTAGCGTCCGTCGAGGAGCGGGAACTTTCTTAAATAGTCTAGCTCGTTATGCTATCTCTTGTAAATATCAGCATCATCGCCTATTTGTCACCCCTCTGCAAAAATTCATTGGGAACTTTTGGAGATATTGTGTGGACAATCATAAACGTATAAATGTATGGAGAAAAAAAACAGGAAATATCTTCTCTTTATCTCACCCCTCCACAATTCCATAAAATTTCATTGAAATTTATTGAGTACTTTGGAGATGATGTGTTGTTATATATATATATATATATATATATATATATATATAGAGAGAGAGAGAGAGAGAGAGAGAGAGAGAGAGAGAGAGGAAGAAAGATTGAAAGAAAGAGAGAGAGAGTGAGAGAGAGAGAGAGATAGAGATAGAGAAATAGAGAGAGATAAACAGATAGACAGAAAGACACGGCCGAATACTTACATACATTCAATTTTGATAGAGGTAAAAACTAAATTAAAAAAAAACTTGTCAGTGATTTTGAACGCATGCACACACACTCACACACATATATATGTATATGTATATATATATATATATATATATATATAGAGAGAGAGAGAGAGAGAAAGAGAAAGAAACAGAGAGAGAGAAAGAGAGAGAAATAAATAGATAGATAGATAAGTAAATGAGAGAGATGTATCCATGTATATTAACAACATCAATTTGAACGTTTAATAAAGCAACTTTCTATTAGTTCAAATGACAACCTTAAGTTAAAATTAGAACTTCAAATTATCTTTATAATCTACCAGTCTACTTTTTTTTTCATTTTTCTTTTTCTTTTTTTTTTTTGTGTAGATTATTGGCCATCAATCTCTGAAAGTGTGAAGACTATCACAGCTCTCAAATTCTGAATTCTAATCTTGTTCTTTACTTAAATCCGAACCCTGACTGCTGATAACAAAGTTGTGCTTGCCACCGTTATCTCCTCCAAGACACTCTTCAGTCCTGTACACGATTGCACTTCAACATATTCTTCTTATTTTCTGATTTCTCAAACAAGAAAGCGCCGTCGTGTACACAGGCAAACGGCTGGGTAAATACATCGCATACAAACACACACTCAACCGATATCTAATCATAAAATATTATGGAAGAGAAAAAGTCCAAGACTATCTGTATGCGTCAACAACTTGTACAAGACACACTAAACTGAGACTGACATGTTTGTCAACAACAGCTTTTCGCACTAAAAGTAATGTAACTTTTAAATTAAAATTTAAACTTTCACCGTTATTTGAATTCTTTATAATTTTTTTCTCTTCTTTTAACGATTAATTTCACACATTGCTGGTTTGAAATTTAATTCGATTTTCCACCTTTTTTTTTCAAATTCTCGTCTTCTTTTTTGATATCTTTTAGAATTTTTTGAAGATTTAATTTAAAATTTCGATTTTAGGCGTGTATCTTATTTTGAGTCCTTTGTCAAAACCTTGAATTTAAAAAAGAAAAACTTTTTAAAAAAATAATAAGATTTTTTTTTTCCAGTCACATTTGATATTAATCATTAAAAAAACGTCAAACATGCTCTGATTCCAGAACAAAACAAAAATACTATTGGATTAAATAGAATTAAATTAATTTCATTTATTTAGTTTTTGATCGTTACCCACTGAAGCCACCTAAAATCACAGGATTTTGGATTCTAACGGAAGCGAGTTAAATAAAAGAAAGAAAACACATCTGACAATGCCCAGGAAGCGTATCATGTTATGAGTAGCAGGAACTAGCCACTCTCCTCGGGTTATTGTATCAAGGCACTAAGCTAATAAATTATAAAACCGATCTGTTTGACTTTATAGAACAAAATAAAATATAATAAAGGATGGCTAATTAGGCTTTTGTTTAATCACCATCTGCATTAGCAAAATCAATGGACTACAATGTTTGGTCAGTGTTTTCTCTATTGACACACACGCACACATACACAGAACAGGTACATACGTATGTGCTGGCGTGTGTGAGGAAACATAATCTAAATTCGCCACGAATGAACCGTATGCTTCAGTGAAGTTTATTTGCAATCGATTGCACCGTAAAAAGTAGCTAGGTGCCTTTGAAAGTTGAAAATATTGTTAGTTACAAATGGATATAAACTTATATATCGACACACACCAACAAGTGTATGTATATATATATATATATATATATATATATATATATATATATATATATATATATATATATATATATACATATATATATATACATATATATATATATATATATATATATGAATTGAACGAATATTTTTAAACTTAATCCAATACCTTGTCAACGCACTTGATCCAACGCTTCCCTCGAAGATCACTCAGATGGAAAATTATCGAGTAAAAATTTCTGATTAGAATTCAGCAAATGACTGTTACAGGTTAGGAACCTATTGATGTAAAAGAGTATAAATGAATATCATATGCGTGTGTTCATATATATATATATATATATATATATATATATATATATATATATATATATATATATATATATATTTCAAATGCATTATATTAGTTTGAAATTTTATTCGAAATTAGTTCTCGTTATTACACAATAATGTATCATTTGGCCTACACAGCGTAAATAGAAGAAATGATTTAAGAAATGGGGCTGCTGCAAGAATCAAACCGGTAAGGTAGCCTCTTCAACGTAACGTTACTCTTACCATTGAGCTTTATAATCATAAATTTATAGTTTTATGATTACATTATGTTACCCGGGGAAAGTAATCCATACTGAAAGATCGTGTAATAAATTCATTTCTCACAGAAGTGATCGGCACCCTTCAGGTGAGTCGAAAATTCCAAAATTTGAACGTTTCAGAAAATGACAGAGTTGAAACTAGAGGTCGGTTTCATCAGTCCCATGTTCATCATAGGGATGAGCTACCCATGTACATAAATTTGTAGTCTATAGGATGAAGCTGTCTCCCCTAGATTTGAAAATGCCGAAGTTGATATTCTTTTTTTTAAATGCCAAAATTGACCAGACCTAAATCTGACCTATACAGGTCACAAAAGATTATATCAGCAAATCATTGGTTGACTATGTTCGAACCAGACTAAAATTTACAAGTTATATCTCCGACTGTTTTATCTTAGGTCAAATGTTGTATCTACATCGCCGACTGTTGTTTTCCAGCGTTGTTTTACTTTGAGTGGTACAAGTCAATTCTTTGTAGTCCAATCATTTAGTATTTCAGGTGTTTACCGGATAAATTGCATCTGATACCGTGGCTTGTTTTTAGGTACCCTGAGCATTTATTCACCCTTTTGACTGCACATGTACTGACTTAGCGGACTCCTGCGACTGAGAAGGAAAATGAGAGGCGCTGACTGCATTTGAACCAAGTGACGAGGGGGTTACTATTCCTATTGCTTCCCGCCGACCTTACCGCTACTCTACCTTTCCCTAGTTCTGCTTTAATCATTTGCTGCTCATTTACAAACTGAATACTTTTGGTGGTAGAGAAAAAATGTTGATGAATAAGCACTGAAGTATGCAAATTTTGACTTGAATTTGTTTTAGCAAGTTCCTATAATCGGTTTGTATGATTTTAGAAAAGGAAGAGAAATTGTCACTTTCGCTCAACCAAATCAAGCTTTACTGGAAGAGCATGATAATTATTTGTATAATGTAGATGCAATGTTAATGATTTTATTGTTGAAACATATTACAAACAATTTTACAATAAAAACGCTGAGTTTGTCAGTTGTTATGAATTGAAGCAAGTGCTACTGAAGAATGGGACCATTTTTTGTATAAACTCAACTTATTTTTAAACATTTCGCTGTAGAATTGTGTTACAAACAAATTTTGCCATACCTATGAATCGTAAATGAAGAAAATGGTGTTGTCAATGTTCAGAAATGAATCAAACGTTACTGTAAGAAAAAAAGTATTATAAGTATAATTCTATAAAAATAGTGTGTCTATTCCAGTGATTCTGAACGTGGAGCACTCGATCCACAAAAAGGCGATTTGAATATAGACAGTGAGGGTAACTTAGAATTTTGGTGTGAAGAGCGAAAAGCGTCCCGTGACTCATAACTAAGTCATCTTAAGGCTTAACAGATCAATTCCAAATTACACATGACGATTGATCATTAATTTCATTACAGATTCCATTGTAGTTTATGCTTAACTCATCAATATTGTGAGGTATAAAATCTATGAGGTAATAGCCTTGTTGTTACTAAATCACCAAATTATCACAAAAGCCAGTGATAAATATAAGAAGTTTGGGATCTCTTTGCGTGGAAATAAAATACCAATAGAAAACATTGTAACATGTGCAGCAGATGGTGCTGCCGTAGTAATAGGGGGTCGTTGTTAAGATTAATGAAAGTTGGCGATGCAGCAATCCTACTTGTGTACTGTTTTATTCACAGATACGATTTTGTAACCCAAAATAATTTGTCTGCTCTAAATGAGAAATTGAAATCACTAATAAAGTGTATCAATTCTGTCAAAGCTAAGGCTGAATGTATAGATGTATAGATTTGTGAAGATACAGACCATGTAAGATTATTGCTTTACACCGATGTGAAATGACTGTCAAAGGGTTAAATTGATGGAACTGTTTGATATTCTGAGTGACTTTTTGAAAAACAAACCCGAAATGGAGCCCCTGTCAACAGTTGATGGCAAAGCTTTTAGTTGATATTTTTGAAAAACTGAATATAATAAATAATCAACTTCAAGGAGCAAATATGACACATATTGTTTTAAATACCAAGATATTCAGTTATAATACACTTCTGGAATGACGTCAAAAATATTTCTCCAAGAATATATACTCAATTTCATTGCCTAAATGTGTAAGCATGAGGTACTATATGTAGCTACACTTTTAATAGTAGATCATATGATAATATTGGTCCATGAGTTAAACTTTTTTTCTAGGATTCTCAGCTGCTCAATCTTAGACAATTTGAAAATATTTAGACAAACAATTTGAACCCTATTTCCATGGAAACTTTTTCCGAAAGAGTTGCTGTCTCTTGATTACAGTTTCGATTCCATCTTGTTCACAATTCTCCAATAATTTCTGTTGTTCGATTTCTTCCTCTAACGTTTTGGAACTCGGATAACTTTTCATCATTTGACGAACTCTCCACTGCACCTCCTCGGAGGCGTGTTCAATAAAATAAGATTTGGACAGCAACACCACGTCAACGCCCTTCTCATTCTCTCCGCTGAGCAATAACAAACCCGTACTACTCGGTCTGTCGTAAAATCTGTCAAAGACCAGTGTGTCCAGTCCAAACACGTCATTTCGATTTAAGACGTCGACCTGAACATAAATGGGCACCATCGTATTGTCTGTGTCTCTTTCGTTTTCAATCACCATGTATTCTTGGGTCGCCGGCAGGAGCAACGCCTTCTCCAGTCTTGTCTTCGGTGCAGATCCAATTCCAATGAATTTGTTTTTCTGTTTTGCTTGGTCGTCGGTCGTATCAAGATCTTCTAGGTGAATGCCTTTCTTTGTATTGGAATCGTGGCGTGACAAATGATAACTTAGGCGTGATTCAAGTCTCGATTTCGACTTTTCCCCCAAACGTGAAGGACGATGAAGTCGCTTTTCATCCATTATTTGATCGATGTCAGCACTAACTCTCAGGTTCTGTTCGAAGAGGTCAACACCAAAGAGATGGTTGAATTGTGAACCAGGCCGACTGAAGCTGTGAAAATTATTTCTCAACAGTTTATTATTGATAGCTCTCATTGCAGACTTCGTTTTCAGTCCCTGCTTTTGTTTCAACAGCAATCTTTTTATATACAACTTACGAATCACTCGACACTGGCCGGATCGAATGACCACAAGAAAATCATTTTTAACGCTGTCCTCGACGATCAGCACATTCTGTTTAAAGAAATACGGTGTGCAGAGGTCAAGATCATTTATTAGGTTTTCTGTCGGCCATAGCTTGATGAAATGGCATTGCCTCAGAAACTGGATGTGTTCGGGAATCTGATCCAGAGACTGACGGTCTTCGAAAATTTTCAGAAGATCATTGCGTTCGATGGTCAGCAGTTCGACATTTTCTTTAGTAATGACCGTCGCTCGGCGGTTGAGCCTGTTGACCATTTCTATCTCTCCGAACATTGCACCCTTTCGTAAGATTATCAATTCTTCAGACTCCTTATCTTCTTTTTCAACGCTACGTGTTCTTTCGATGACCACCACGGCTCCATCAATTAGAAAAAAGAAGTGTTCTGCCGGTCGTCCTTGTCTGATAATAACTCTCAACGGGGTAAGGACTTCGTAGCGTGCAATTTGAACGATTTTTCGTTGTATAGAAGTTGGATACTCGTTAAACGATTTGATACCCATGCATCGGAGATTTTGGGCAACATCCTCAACCTGCTCCTGTGTCCGTTTTTCAGGAATCTGGGTGAGAACGAATTTGGAATCAGCCGCCAGAACAAACTCATTCTGGTTAGCTCTAAATAGAGTTGGTTCAAAGACCAGATCACCGACGGCAAAAGGTTCTTTTTTGTCTTGGATGGTGTGAGCTGCCATTTTTGCCATGCCCATGACCAAACCAATAGCCACCTGCCATCGATGGCGCGCCATTTGTGCCGCCATGAGGTTTGTTATACTGCTGTGCGATTTTCTCGAGTGCGATTCCTCCTCTAGTACATTCGAAGCTGATTTTCTTTGCATGAGGGCCATATTGCCTCTGAGTGAAGATATACGTTTGGCCAGCAGTTCAATATTTCCACACCTGGAGAAATTTGCTCTGGTAATTTCCTGAACTACATTCGCAAACCCAAGGACTCTCGGCTCGTCTACTTCATCGTCAGAGTACCGAGCATGGAGGCGTCGATAAAATTTATCAACTCTTCTCCGGTGCAGGAACTGAGATTTTAGACCTTTACGTTCAACTTTGATGAGGATGGCTTGAAGCAGAAAGGGATCGAACCTTCTCTGAACCAAATTATCCTTCAAGGTTAATTCGGCGTCCGACTGTGTCAACGCCTGGTTCTACAAAGAAAGAAAGAAATGATTTACAGTTCGAAACGTAACACTCAAGAAAGTCAGATAAGAAGAATAGATTGGCGAATGTTGCTGGAGTAGAATTCGATTGGTTTCATCGAGACTAGAATCTTGATCAAAGATTTTACGACCAGAAAAAAAAAAACAGAGGCGCTACGGATATTTTCAATCTTCAAGAACGCAACAACAATCGTTTGTATTATTTCTATCATTATTCGGACTGTCCTCGTTTTGGTTGTTTTTCATACAACGTTTCGGCTGTTGTACTCTACGGCCTTCATCAGGTATCATCTGGTAGGTGTGGGGAAGTAACGAACCGAACCCTTTATTTAACCGAGGGGGTATATTACTTCCCCACACCTACCAGATGATACCTGATGAAGGCCGTAGAGTGCAACGGCCGAAACGTTGTATGAAAAACAATCAAGATGAGGTTAGTCCGAATAATGATAGAAATAATAATGATATCTCGTCTCCAAAATTCAGAGATATACTAACGATCGTTTGACTAAAATTCCTCACAATAATTCATTCATCCCTGCCGACGAAGTTGAAAGAGGTATACGTACTCATTCGTGTCTGCCTGTTTGTCAGTTTGAGCACACAATATTCGCCTAAATGAATTTCAATGAATTTTTGTAGAAGGATATGCTATGGGCTAATAAACAATTGATATCAAGTTTTGTACCAGATCTAGAATCTTTTAAAAGTTACCTCACCCATGCCCAAGCTATATATGAACTCTATTACATTCAATTGCAATAATGTTGGTGGAGGTATTCACTATCTGCATGATGTCTAGTTTGTTTTGCAATACACTTTATCCAATGATTCCATGTTCTGGATTCTCAAGAGGTACTGCAGATTCTTCAAACAGCAACGTGCCTCCATGTATACACAAGTGTTTCCATATATCGGAATGTGAATTACATATTATGATTTTTTATATTTCATCGACACACTCTGGTAACAGACCATTGCCTTGAAATACTTATGGCGCAACCGAGCATTGTGACTTATGATACACCTCACAAGAAATCAAAATATCAGTCGAAATAACCAGAACACCTTCTGAAGATTATGGTAAGCGTTAGTTGGAACAACGGGCGACCAGATAAATCATAGCTTAATTCAAAGTGATAAAACAATACAGGGAAACATGTAATTGAACTTGAAACAGTGCATTCAATGATAAAAAAAACAGTGCTCAGTTTGATCAAAAGAAAGCAAGTGATCTCACCGAATAATAATGTTTGCATTTATGCTTCAAAAATCATCTAATAACAATTTAGGAAATCGGTGTGTGTGTGTGTGTGTGTGTGTGCACATATGCATTGTAATTACTTCAACAACTGACGAGTGCATGCTGTTGATATTCTCTATATATATACTAGTCGACACACAAGGCATTGCCTTCTCGGTTTTGAGGGGTTTTGGGTCAACTATCCTCGAGAAATATGATAATGAATTTTAAGTTTCTGATTACAGATGTGTTATCGAAAAATATAAATCTAAATTTCGATATAAGATCTCTAAATTGGCAATACATCTGCATTTAGATAAGAAATATCTAAGTTGATTACGCTGGAGAGAAGTAACCAAAATATTAAGTTGGTGCAAAAATAATTGCGTTTTTCACTATCAACTATAATACAGTATGTCATAAGTTATACTGAGTTACAATGTAATATTTGATCGTAATAAGAACTTTAAAAATCTACGATTTTCTTTCAACTACAAATAAACCTATCTATTTTGGAAGGGTAGCATTCTGGGGTCAATGGATTCTTCGGTGGCGTTTTGAGCTGCTGCGTGGTTGTTGAAGACGTCCCCTTGCAGGAAATGGTCAAAATGCTTGAAAAAGTGATAGCAGATCGGAAAGGGGTTTTGTACCTACGTTGGATGAGCTATTGTTTCACTGCCCAGTCCATTCAATTTCTGCAGGGTCATACGCAAGGCATACGGTCGGGTGTACATTATCATGGAGAATAATTTTTGCTTTTTGATTGACCAATATTTGACATAAACGCTGCAGTTCTTGGTGCACACAGTCGATATCCTTCAATAATTCTTTGCTGTAATAGTTCGGCTAGGATTTGTAGTGAATGATTCTACTTGCCGACCATAGAACAATTACCATAATTTTCTTTCGATGCAGGTTTGGTTTTGGTGCTTCACCAATGTCCAGCTACTGGAACACCATAGATTGTTGTACAGAATACATTTTTCGTTCTCTGTCATAATGTGATCAAGAAATAGACCGTTTTTTTTTTGGTTGCGTAAAAGAAGTGCTGAGCAGATTTCACAACTGTTATTTTTCTTTATTTTTGTTCAGCTCGTGCAGTATCCATTTGTCTAGGGTTTTTGTACTTCCAATTTCGTGCATATGTCGAAAGCTATTGAATGGTCAGCGTTTAGTTCCTCTGTAATGTCTTTGAGTTGTTTTGTATGGGTCCGCCTAAATAGTGACCCTCAACTGGATGTCGACAATCACAGACGGACGTTCACGACACTCCCCCTTCATCTTCAAAGATTTTGTCTGCGTTTTCGAAATTTTTAGATCTAATATTGTTCTGTGGGACCGACGGCGGTTCCCTGAATCAATACAATCCGTTTCCAATGTTTTTTGTCCATTGTGAATTCATACAACGAAGTTACTCGAATTGAGTGTTTTTCCATGTTTTATTCGACAGCCCCAAGTAAAACAGAATAAATATAAGAGGGAGTCCAGCTTTAATGAATATAGAGGAGTTTACGCTTTAAAATGGTATATTCCGTGGACATGGTAAAAAATAGTTTATTCCAGAATAAGATCTAAGTTTTAAAAAAAAAACAAAAAGGAAGTTATTTTTGCACAACCTAATACTTCGAAGACATAGTTTCCTTCAACGGATAGAAAGTTATTTTACCAGAGAATATGACCCTTTTCAAAAATGCTCCTTTCGGGGTGTACTGAAGTATAATTAGTTGAAGTTGGATATTTTTACTCTCTGTCTATTTTCAAGCATTTAAACTACTCCCTTAAAAACAACAATTTTTTTCCGTATTTGAGACCGGGGCAGACATGCTAGGCAGGTTCCTCTTTGTTAGTAGACCAATATTCCCATTTTCTGACAGAAGCTGTGCTCAACCCCTTCGTTTCTAGTCGGGTGCCACATGACTCTCCAACTGGGGCACTCAGAGTAAGATTACCTGCTCCCGTCATCCCTCTCGATTTTCATCAAAGTTTGTCCATAATGCAGGATGATATTTTTCATGTACTTAGTCAACCAAGTTCAAATAGTGATATTGTGTAGATAGGAAATAATCCCTAAAAAGCGGGCTTCCAAGTTAGGAAACATAAATGGGATAATTTCATGTGTGTATGCCTCACCTCTGAGGCTGCAAAACCGTTTTTGAAATATGGTTTACGTGACAAAAATACACTTTTTTTTTCGTCAAAGACACCAAATATTTTCCTGGCAAATGAGTCACTCTCATTATTCATCAATTCCTTTGTTGAATACTTACATCTTTTTTCCCATCATCCTGTGTAACTGGTTTTCTATCTCTATGCATCGTTGCCAGTGTGGTCGCCATCATTCAAAATTTTCTTTCCTGAGATTTGATCAATGCACCCTTGATTCAAGCTGTTGCAGTTAACTCTTCAGAAAGCTACTTCCTGGTGAATATGATTGTTTCAAAATTTCAAGATCTTATAGAAGAAAAAAAAAGGTGAGTATGCAATCAAAATGTATTTCTAGTAAAACACTATACCAGCGAGAAAGCTGAAGAGATGGTTGCTCTGGTTGCTGCTAAAATTATTATTGATGATGATGATGATGATGGAAGAGGAGGAGATGACAAGGACGATGATGATGATTATAATAATGATAATGATAATAATAGTACTAATGATAAGGATAATGATAATAATAATAAGAAGAACTGGCGTGAGATCGCAAATAATAATGATAGTAATGATAATAATGATTTTGATGGAGGAGATGACAACGATGATGATTATGATAATAATAATAAGAACAACAACAACGATAATAATAATGATGATAATGATGATGATGATGATGATAATGATGATGATGATGATGATGATGATGACACCATCACTTCACATATCAAAAGGAAATCTCAGAGGTCTAATTGTTCTGTTTATTTTAAACTGAAAAGTGTTGAAATAAATCTCTTAACATATTCTAAAGAAAAAGAAATTAGATTTCGTAGTACAGATGACACACGACATGTTGAAAACTGATAATACTCACCAGATCCATGGCATTACACTGTCACCATCGAATACCTCGATAAAGAAGATAATTAAAGAACGGTTATTTGAGGTGTGACGAAAATTTCATTGTAAGTCGAATGGCAAAAGTAATTTTGGTATTCGCGTGGGATCCAGACAGCATCTCTTAATAACAGCCTATAGCCAGCACTAAGGTCCAGTTATTCATTTTTGAATCAATTCAGAGATCGTTGCGGAGACCTTTTGAGAACCATATTTTGGGAGCCAATTTTTCATATAGGAAATAATACATATTCGCCTTGCTTTATCAATCATGGTGGAAACAGTCACTGGGATCTTTCACAATATGTTCTCCATAAAGTCTATATTGTTCCACTCGGCTCACTCAAAACATAGACAGTGTGGCGGTGCAAATATCAACTTAGACAATTTTCGACCAGATTGACAGCATATCATTCTGCCACTCACCTATATACTTTATTTCTTTTGCAACTTCACTCCGTGTCGTATCGTAGGAAGTCAGCAGCGAATGTTTAACAAGAAACCAAGAACAGGACCGAAGTTACCGAGCGATTAGCTGAATAACAAGATCAAACGATTATCACACATCGAGCCACAAATATTAGTCTTATACTTCGCATCGATGTATAAATATCTAAATCTAAATACTATCATTGAAATCACAAATGCATTACTATATCTAATGTACAAGTAGAATAAACAAAATATTAATACAGGTCACTCGATAAAAATTGTCGCGTGACTAAGGATTGAAAGAATAGGAATCAATGAATAAGTTATTTTTCTCACCATTTGTCAGGGAAAGAGTATAAATTTCCAAAAAGTAACTGTGAACCCAACCGGATACAAAATAAAAGACAAATTTAGCATAAAGTTACTCTGAAAATTGAACCCCTTTCCTTCAAAAAGAAAAAAACAAGAATCCTATGGGGTGAGGGGTAAAGTAACGATTATTTTTTAGCCCTCTAGCTACATTGTTATGACTTGTATATATGACTCATACATAGATAGCTTGTCAGCCAGACCAGCTTGAAAATTGAAGAAACCTATATGGACAGTTTTGATGAGAAGTTTTCGTTTACGGTTTTATTGTACTTTAAATCCTGTCTTGTTTACCTCTTCATTAATATTGCGTTATGATGTTTTGTCTTTTTAATTTCCATCCAGGCACCCGTTTGTCAACAGTCACAAAAAAGTGGGGTAATTAGTATAGACAGTGTACATGATAGAAGCGTAGCGTAAATTACGCAGACAGTTTGCAACAAATAGATGACTGTTTACTTCTCATTTACATGAGTTAGCGTGGAGCAAAACTGTTCTAATGGCAAAGCAAATTTACTTAAATATTCTATGATATCATTTCCAACAGTACATTCATGTTTGTAATTACATTGAATAGGTCCACCAACATGAAACACTATATCGATATTTTGCAAGCGAGATAATCTCTCAGCAAACACGATTACCTGCTACTGTCAAGCTATTAAAGAATAGATGGAAGCAGAGAGCTCCAAAAATTTGAAATTGTATTTTATTTAGTTACAAAGAATATAATTTAGTATTAGAGTTACTATCAGGGTTAGTGCTGGGATTTCAATTAACAACATAAAAAGATAAAAGTTCATATTGGTCAGTCTAATATCAAACAATTATCCAGAGATAAAATAGTTTTTTGTGATGAATAGAAAGCTTTTCTTCCAATGATTAAATCATAAAATTCATCTAACTTTCAGCATGTACAACATCTATTAGCGTAAGGTTTTGGTGAACATATTCCAAATTACCTTCATTTTAGTGTTACAAAT
Organism: Thysanoteuthis rhombus; assembly: GCA_963457665.1. Taxonomy (NCBI): domain Eukaryota; kingdom Metazoa; phylum Mollusca; class Cephalopoda; order Oegopsida; family Thysanoteuthidae; genus Thysanoteuthis; species Thysanoteuthis major. Next base: position 35,409,080 of record OY735213.1, on the reverse strand, counting down.
ATCAAAAAAAAATTTCTCATTTTGTAAAGGTTTATTTCCAGTTCATAAACTAAGATAATAAAGGGGGTTACCGATTACGCTGACCCTTTATAATAGATTTGTGGAAGGCTTTATTACACCATCATTCGATTTAAGACGATAAAAAGGGTCGTCTGGTTCGTCGTAAATCCCAAATTTAACCCAAAACTAAGCCTAAAACTAAACTGGACCCTAAATCATACCCTCTATAATTAAATTCTATCAAATATACTTTTAAATATTCAAATTTCCTACTTTCGTTTATTTAGTAATATGTTAGTAGCAGTAGCAGTATGTTATTCGCTGATGTGAACTGGGCAAATGAATGCTTCGATATCTTAGATTACTAACCAACAAAACACTAACCTAAAATTATATCCTTTGTAGTTAAAATAAGATAAAATACAGTTATGAATCGTCAAGTTTTCTGCGCTCATTAGATTTGTTCACATCAGCAGCTTAAATAATTGTCTATACTGAGTACCTCCCTTTTTGCGATCCATATCCAAACAATTACCGAATATGTTCCTTTTTCCCACATCATAGACATCTACTGCTAGATATTTTGATTCCAAAAACCAAACCTAATCTTGATTCATAACTTTTTGGAATACTATGATTGTTGCTGGATGGCGATCAATGAAAGCCTGAAACAGAAATGAGAGGCGTAAAATACTCTGCAAAGTTTTTATACTTGGGGAAAAGGTGATTAACTGAACTAAAATAAATGTATATTATTTACCTTTTTCTGGTGACTGTAGCAGAGAAGATACATAAGCTTTAGCAAAAATGAAACTGTGACAAAAATAAAGCATCTCATTTGAACTGTTTGACATACTGCTTCTGTTCCGCCTCGAAACCAAACCTTGTACATCAACTTTGGTTTAAAGAGGATCCCTGTTTTATCCCTGGCAGTTTATGAATATTGATCATGAGCATTTTCATCAGAGTTTACATAAAACTAAACAATGAATGCGATCATTGTCTCTTCGTGTGTCGTATTGATTACGTCACGTTTAGATACGTCATGTTTGAGCGTTCGTCTCTTGTACAAAATTTGAAAGTCATGTTTGCAACGAAGGTGAACGTTGCAAACAAGTTGAAACAAAACTTACCTGGTACAGTATTGAACGGCGCTTGTCGCCTGTTAGTTCTGATCAGCTAGACACAACTGCGATGTCACCGCTGATGAGGATGATTGAGGCGCGGTATGTCTCTGCATGAGTAATGACAAGCCTGGTCGAGATTACTCAGGACTCGCCGTGGGATCAAATTAAGCTTCTTCCAATGTCTCGGTGACGTTAGTGGCAGAAACAAAAGACATTTTTTGGTCGGTCAGGACCCAAACATTAAATCAACTTCATGTCAAACTCGCAGTCGTCAGGATGAAAATAAACAATTAGACAAAATTGCAGACAAATGACGATGAATTTAAATTTATTCTTTTAACTCAATTTATCTTCTTGCCCGGAAGTACGTGATTGCTGCTTTATTCATCTGGCCTTTATAGCAAACCTGCCGAAAACCGAAAAAGAGCAGATGTTTTATTTTCATTTTTTTTTCTTCTATTAATTGAATATGGTAGAACTTCCTAAAATTAATAACATGGAATCGACAAACCAGAAGTCCCATGTTGTAATCTCAATGGAAACGTTTATTATTGTGACATTGAAGGAACTTTATTTATCCTAAGAATCCGGTTGCTGGAGTATATTTAAACGGATTGGAAAGATTTTGATATTGTTTGCCTAACGAGCTAGTTCGTCGATTGATTAGTTATTTTGCGTGTTGGCCGTTTTGGGATTGGTCGACAATTTATTTGAGAAGCTGTCCGCACACATTGTCAGCCAATCAATTTAGAAGATTAATTAACTGTCAAGAAACGCGCCCAGGGCGAAATTGTGATCAGATATTTGAAGACAATGAATTGTAATATAGGCAACAGTAAGAGACACATCGCATATCCTCTATTCAATGGGTTCTGCGACGGATAGTCGAACATCGGACAGGGATACGCTAAAAAAAGGTAGGAAGAGAAGGACAGAGAAGGAAAATAGAAAGAAAAAGTAGTCTTCCATATGCATCTTGAATGAAAGTACAAATTTCACAAGCATTTGACTATATCGACTGTTTGACAATCAAGTGTCATTTCATTAGTCCATTCGACCTAATTTCTTTAATTATAAATTGAAGTGGCGTAAACTATGTCACCATATATATTAAATTTATTGAAGCGGCGTAAACTATTTTGAGCCATTTAAAATTGAATTTAACGGCAAAATATATCTATTATGGTTGTTTAGAGTTGGTGTTTAGGGTTAATGTTAAGGTTATATAAGTCTATCACAGAGTAAATTGTGATTATCTCGATATTAGTTTTGCTGCTGAATTACCAACTCATGCCGTCGATACAAAAATGGCGAGTTTACGCCACTTCAATATACAATGAACTAAACTTCCTTGTCTTTACTTGCTTCTTCATTACTATGTTCACACTGTGCACTCCAGCCTTCCTCGCGTGTCAGCATTATATTTCTAAATATAGTACCTTTTTTTCTGATGGAACATGTGTGTTCCTTCCCATTGCACGTCACATGCACACGGTGTTTCTACTTTCAAATTCCTGGAAATCTTTTCATCTAGACAACAAATTGAAACTGTGACCTTCCGGTGAATTTTACCAATACTCCCAATTTGGTGGTAATATTTTTTTATCTAGAATTCATCATTTTTTTTTTTTTTGTTCTTTTATACAGCGCTCCCATATATGCTACTGATATTTACGCTTATTCTGCTAGATTAGATCATGCAGACACGGTATTTTTGCGGAATCACTCAATAATCTTATTCTCTGATTGTTATAATATTGTTAAGGTTGTAATGAGCTATTCTGGGCATGGCTGGACATCACTTGTTGCCAGTAAACGCATATTTATCTAATCGATACAGCAACAAAAACTTCTGGTCTCCAGCCTCGACTATATGTCTCTCACAACGAGTTTGACTTGACTCACTAAACAGAAGACATGGCGTTACTCAACAGCCCACCAAGTATACATCCTGGCTCTCAGTCGAACATAAGTTTTTAGGAAGTGACATTACAATAGCATTGGGAGTAGTTTTTATTCAACTACTCAAAACTGATTTCCTTTTACGGAGTACAATCATATTTAAGAGATGCGTCTTTTTCCCGCTGTCTACGCTTTGAAACAAATTAGGCTTTTTCTCGTGTGTTGGTGAAGGTAGTTGAAAATTGCCTCAAAGAAAATCTAATGGTAATATTGCTTATTATTCTTTTTGATTCTATATCTACCATTCTTGACTGAATTCGGTTTATGAGTCATTTGTGCAAGGACATTACAGCTTTTTCAAGATAAATTGGTAATTCCATCATCCGGTTTTGATTCGAGGAATTCTTCCAAGGATTTTTCATTATCTTGAAATTCTTAGAAGCTTTGACCTGATAAAGAATAATACAAGGAACGAAACAAATGTTTATCTGGATAATACGTTGCTAGTGGGAGAACTTTCCATTCTAGCTCTATGGTAGTTTACAGCATCTTTTTCCAGTTGGAAGACGTGTATTGGAATGGAGCCAGTAAGTCACAAAGAATTCCCTTTAAATCCCCCAAAACAGAGCAAATACTTTCCACCGTAGTTTTCATTTTGATGTGTTGGAGGCTGTCCTAAAATAGACACAAAATCCTCTTCTTTTTGGATTATCGCAATTATTCATTCTTTTTTTTTTTTTTTTGTTCCAATTACTACTGTGTACAAAAATCTTTTCTTTAGTTTTGTCGAAGAAAAAAAAAAGGTATCCAAACCTATGTGTGAAAATCATGGAGAGTGATGGGCCATGCCCTGCCACGCTGGCCCATGACGTGTTGGGAGGGGGTCTGGTGGATTGTCCACTATGGGTCAGTGGCTAAAGAGCTCCACCAGCTCTCGATACATATCCAAACTGTTCTTGTAAGTCGAGAATGGATGTTCGGAGCACCGGGGGAAAAAAATTTTCTTTTACACAATTTGATCAATTTTCGAAAAAGTTGGATGCTAATTCCATGGGTAAAGATCTCTTCCCTTCTATCTCCAACCTGTTAGGGTCAGTGAGGCAGCAGTGGAAGGTACCTCTCCCTTATATATTAAGTTTTTAACTTAAATAAAGTCCACAGACGTTTAAGTTCAAAAACGAAATTGCAACAGCATTGTTGTCCTGGGGACTTCATTTTAGCCCTCAAAGAAAACTAACCAAATCTACGGGCTCCCCAATAAATTCGTGTGAAATCTATTCCTCGATTTCTGAAAGATTACAAATGCTCGTAACGACGTTTTAAGGAGAACAGATTTCGCGAGAAATAAAGAGCTGAGTAACACTTCTAAAAATTTACTCATGTTGTGCAAGATATCTCATCGGTAACTTTTCATCAACCTCATGTCTATGAATAAATTAGTGTATATACACAATTATATAGACAAGCAGAGATGAGAGTTTTCTTTATGGAGAGATGGGATTAAGAAAAAAGTCAGCAGGTAGAACATAGCAGTGGCTGGCATAATTCCACTCGTCATGGAAGGAGATCGAAATGGTCATTGTCCAGCAGTGGACTCACAAATGATGATGATGATGATGATGATGATGATGATGATGATGATGATGATGATGATGATGATGATGATGATGATGATGATGATAATGATGATGATTTTTATGCATTACTTTTTCTAAGATAGATAAGTTAGCAGCCCGGATTCATACCCGATGAACAGAGTAGATTTCACTTGTACAAAAAAGCTCTATCTCAGATTATTCTGTTTGGTATAAAACCGTCCTCTTTGTATCGATATTTCACTAACTTTACAAATGCCTGTTGGCATCGATTATCGATGGACTACCCGATGTAGCCAGCTAAGCAGCGGTAATTGCATATTTATTGACTGGTAGATCGCAATGCAGTTAAATATATTGTTGTATTCTCTCTCTCTCTCTATATATATATATATATATATATATATATATATATACATATATCTCAATCACTCGTATATGTGGATGTACGCATATAAAAAGGCGTGTAGTTTGGTAGAAAGAAATCCATATTACTTTCAGAAGTGTTAGCTATTCTGCTTAAGTAAAAGTATGAAATACTATAATCATTTATGGATAAGTTTTTTGCAAGAAAAAAAACCATTGAACGGGGAAATAAGTTATAATTACAATTTCATTTTATCATTTTTTTTTTTTTTCATTCATCAACAGAAATGTGTAAATGGCGACGAAGAGTCTGATTTTTCACACGGGCCCCATTTTGAGATCGACGCCGAAAAATGAAACTTTGTTATCATTCAATTCTAGTTTTATTCATAAATGCTATACACCACGATTGGAATGCATAATGTGATATTGGAAATAAATATTTCGACTGGGACTGCAAATTGAAGTGCCAAATATTCTATTCCTTATTTTCTCCGGAGATGGAATTAGGCTCAAATAGGCTTATTGCTATAAGATTAACCAAACGAATATATTTTGCTATTGTTCATACATGTGTCTGTATTGTATGTGTGTGCGGTGTGCGTGTGTGTATATGTGTGCGTGTGTGCGTGCGTGTGTGTGTGTATTCATCTATGTGTAGTATTTTAGGCTATCGTAGGAATGTTATCTTTCTAAAATGAAAAAAGAAACATGTCTGGTTAGTCACTCAATAGAAACCGTTACGTAACCAGCGTCTTTTGGCAGCATACTGCGTTGGGGAAGATGAATATAAACAAAATTTGAAAAAGAAGTGATCTATGAATGTTATTTTCCTTACCTTTTTTTAGGGGCAGTGAACAATAAAAAAAACTCTGAATTTTCAACAACAAAAGTGTGAACGCTACTGAAAATGAAAGAAAAAAATTGCTGGGGTAAGACAAAAAGTTGGGGTTTTTTTTCAAGACATAATAAGTAAATGTTTGAATTTTCAGTCATCTAGCTCCCTCAGTGCAGCCTGTACATGTGATACATACATACGTTCATAGCCAGCAAGACTAACTAAGATACAGAAAAAAATCTATGTTGACAGTCTTGGTTGACGGTTTCTATTAAGAAGTAGAGACCAATCACTATAACTCGTCGAATTTATACGGGTTTTACAAGAATCTTTGGCAGCTGAGGTGTAGGGAGATGTGTTGAAGCACGCATGAAGGTTTTTTTTTTCCTCTTCAGGCTTTCTCCAACGGAATCTCAAAATGAATCCTTTGTAATTCACTCACGAAATTACTTCAATCTCAAGTCTCCAATCGGTTACAAAATAACAAGCTTTGGCATCCAGGCAAAATAGGGTTCAAATCCTCTGCTCAACCAATGATTCGTTCTTCAAGCAAATCTCTTAAAAATCATCACGTGACGTGTTTACTGAAACAAAAACGGCCCAAACATGTGAGCTGAATTCGGGATTGGATGAAAAAAAACTCCGTAGCTCGACACGTTAGCTGAATTTCTATCAAAGATTTTCACTGTTGATTGTTCGATCTCTGTGATTAATGCTCACCACTAAATCAAATGCATTGACATGAAAGAGATTATGTTTTGCGTAAAATAAATGCTCTAGGCTACATGCTTATTGGTTTATACTCATATTTATCGGATCGTAACTTTTCCTCATTATATTAAGAAAAATGTTTTGTTTTTTTTTTTGTTTTTCAAAATACGCCGATTAGAAATAAGGAAAAATGGTAAAAAAAATCTAACCAAGAAACCTGAATGACAAATGACTGTCCCAAAACTAACCAGAAAACAGATATCTAGGCCAATTTTGTGAAAGGGGCTCTATAGCTAAGATCGGTAAATCAATTTGAATAACACGAACACAGTTCTATCTGGGTCTTTTTTTTTTAGACTTAGTTCAAAATACAACATCAGTCGCTAAAGAGAGGAATTCCTTGATTTAGTTGACATTAAAAATGTCAAGTACTTCCCCGTGTCGATGACTTACACAATGTTTATTTAATATGGGAAATATACGGCAAGTCAAGGGAAACTCAAAGGTACCTTTACAGATGTGAAGATTAATCAATCAGTTCAAATTAACTGAAATTAGCACCTTGCACAACACAAATTAGTGAAATCCCTCCTTGTACTCCTCTCGTCGGCTTTACTCACTATTTTTCGTTTCTCTCTCTCTCTTCCTACCTCCTCCCTCTCCCTCTCTGTCTCTGTATCTCTCTCTCTCTCCTTATATATATATATATATATATATATATATGTGTGTGTGAGTGTGTGTGTATATATATATATATATATATATATATATATATATATATATATATATATATATATATATATATATAACTTAATGTTGTTCTCTATATACGATTTAATGAATTACAATATACATATATATTTATATATAATCTGACGTAGTAATATATATGTATATATATATATATATATAATTTTCTGTAGTACAATATAGCGACCGGTTAGTAGACTTCCAAATTGATTACTTGCAACAAGTCCGAACGAATCTGGAACAAGATGTTAACGTCGATGGGGAGCAACGATTAAACAGAGTTCCTGCGCCTCTGGCTACTAAATGTCTCGCAAGGGATCCAATAAAACACGTGTGGCCATCGTCTGACAGGCGTGCTACACACTTGTAAGCCTAACGTCACTACTGTCTTGCATGCGCACTTCGTGGGTGGAGTCGCGGTCGGTGCGGCCCAAGTGCGCTGGGTTGAGAGATTCGAAAACAGAAAGAGAGGAAGAGAGAGAGAGAGAGAGAAGATAAACGAGGCGGGAGTTGAATGGTTGAAGAAGAAAATATCCCACCATATTCTGGGCCCAACATTTTCAATTTCGAGACATTTTTATTTATAAGCTTTCAACAAATGTTGACAATAAGTGCCCGTAAGCCCTGCGACCTGAGACGGTGATGCAGATTGCACATTATCACAAAAAAGATTCCCTTGGACGCCTGGCCGTTGAGTAATGGTTGACGACGAGCTAATCTCACAAACTATTATTGCTGCAGAGTGTTCGAACATTACTGAGTGCCTTACTCTTATGGTGCTGCGCCCGACAAAATTTATCTCAGTCAATACCAACTTAGTCACATTAATAAATCTGGAGCCTGATAATGAAAAGAAAAAACGTGCGAATTACACAAAAAAAACATTTTTCAACATAACAATCTTTTTTTCAGTGCCCTCAATTTAGAGGTTAATATCAATAACACGAATCAAAGATTATGCAATGGAAGTTTCTGTTACTAATCCAGCTAATAACTACGTGATATATTTCACGCAGTTTATCGATTGATGTTGTGTAGGGGGCTGCATAGGTGTAGGCCAATCAGAGAACCCATGCAAACCGAAAAGTGTCTTCAATTATAAAATGAGCGTCGGAATAGGAACTTTTATCAATGGAAAAAAAGTCATGGACTTGTAAGTCCCATCTCATATCATAAAGGTAAACAGTAGGCGCACATCGTGATCCTGGGGAAGCGATGACACCAGGATTCACGGTGGGAAAAAAACAAGCCGGTGGAGGCTGGGTGATGATTTGGGCAACGTTCCGCTGGAAAAAAAATAGACCCAATCATTCAAGTGGAAGGTACTTTGTTTTGATCCAATACATCAACATTATTGAAAACCAAGCACACCTTTTCATGACAACAGTATTCTACGATGGCAATTGTGTGATTCAGCAGGATAAAGCACCAAGCCAAACGATGCCATTTGTACAGGAATTGTTTCAGGGACTTCAACAACCTTGCAACCAAAGTCGCAAAAGCCACAACGAAAATTACAAGATCAGCTTTCAAGAGGAAACCCTTCAACATCTTGCAAGGTCCATACTTTTATCGGCTGAGAGCTGTCTTACAGACATGTGGATGGCCAGCATATCATTATGCATGTGGTAGTAATGTTTTGGCTCATCTATGTCCAAGTACAGCGGATTCAACATCAGCAGCATTTTAATGTCCATCGTTGGACACAGGCCTTCTCCAAGATTTGCCAGATGTCTCCATCGTGGACGTCGCGGAGCTAGTATTTTCTGAACTTGTCTAGTTCGTCTCATCATCTTATATTTTTACGGCAACAGTTTTGTATATGATCTCTTGGGACCCACGTTGTGAGTCGTGATGTCGAGCAGTTGACTGACATTCTTGCAAAACGAGAAGTCCATTGCCACTTGAGTTTTCTAATCTTTTCTTTGACGTCCCTGGCCTCTGTTTGATTCCAGGTACACTGTGCTACCTTGTGATCATTTCACGTGATGTTAAGCATGATTCTCTCCTGTGAATGTTGCATAGTTATCAGTTTGAGGGTCAATGGTTTGGTTAGGTTCAATGTTCCAGCTCCATAGGTGACTTTCTGGAGGGTGCATTGGTTGTGGACAATTTTTTTTAAAAACTGATAGAATTTTCTTGTCCTTGGGTGCTAAGCTTACTCTTCCGAGACTTGCTAGCCTAGCATGATTCTCCTGTTGATTTCCTCTTCTTTTGGAGATTTCATGGATATTCGTTAACCCAGGTAGATTTAGTAGTACACACACATATACACACACATACACACACATATGAATAATTATATGTATATATAGATATAGGTGTAAGAGATGGATGGATCATCATTGATCATGGATGCACACATATATACGAGAATGGATCAATGAGTGTGTACTCAGATACGTATCAGCTGAATTTTTATCTAGACATTTCCCTCTATGTACGATGCATGTGATTGATATTCACCGCTACATCATGTGCATGGGCGAAGTATGAAATTATGTTGAAAAATAATTGTTGCATAAGATAATTAAGGTATAGACTTATTGATTTAACTGCGTACAGCAGAAGAATGAATAACTTATAGAGAAATTAATCACACGTCGAGATGTGATGGTATGGTTCAGCGAACGGAGACTCGGCGGGGGTCTATGTGTTTTCAGGCCCAAGTTAGTGCGGACAGTATGTGAATAGCACAAAGGCCTACGTGAAGGAATCTTAAGGTGAGGTGTGGAGTAAGCACGATCAAACCAACTTTTTAAACTAAGGGTTTGCATGCCATATCCACTGAGGTGGAAAGATGGAAGAAATGTTACTAAGCCGTCGGATTTATTGGAGTTCTCCTGCCAGATGTCCGAACTAGCTGTGGAGGCCTGCAGTTAATTTGAAGATGTGTTTTGACATCATGACTGATCTGGGCAATTAGAGCCCAGATCCATGACACTCCACTGAAAGTAGATGCCTGAGCTGGCTGTAGAGATTTGCTGCTCCTCTAGAGAGATAACCTGACAGTACGGCTGCCTGTGAGGATAGAAATGCAGGTTAGACACATTGAAAGAAACACACGGTTCATATATATATACATATATATATATATACATACATATTCGTGTGTGTGTGTGTGTGTGCGCGCGCACATACTGTGAATGCTGCTGTATAAAACAGGAAAGTTATTGTTATCTTGCCACTTTTAACTTTTTTTATTTCGTTGTTTACGCATGCACACCTGTACGAAAGGAGGAGAAATTTCCACACAATCACACTATGTGTGCATGTGTGTCTGTGTGCATTATTATGTATGTGTGGGTGTTTTCCGTCTCATTCTCCCAGTGTTCGTCAGGAATAGACAAAAGTCACAGCAGTTACCTCTCATGTCAATTGTCCTGCAATCAAGTAAATCGGATAAGCCAATAAAATATGTTTGTAGCTTACAAACCGTCTTTGATACGAGTGTATTTCATTGGTTTCTTCTGTTGCCCGCGGCCCGACCAGCCAATTGCATTAACGGCCAATAGACACATACCAGAAAATAACGCACTTTCAGATATCGCATGGGCAAGATTTTGGCCTTTTTATTCACTGACAATCGGGCAACCCATTTTTTTATCAATGCAGACATGTCAAATTCCAACTGTTTTTTACATTATACGCAGATAGCCAATCCAAAAAAATATGTGGAAAATGATAAGTATGCAGATGGACATATGTCAAACGCCGTCGTATTTCTTAACGTTTTACGTTCCTGCAGTTCCTATATTACGAACAAAATGTATGTAAGGAATGTTTTTTTGTGTGGAGTAGTAAAATGCTTTTTCCAAGGCATTGTGGTGATCCAAATTTGTTAGCCATTGCTTTAGGTGCTCTCTGGACGGCTTTAAAGAATACAATACTCATATTCATTCAATGTCGACAATAAAAAAAGCAGGGAATTCGACCAAAGTCTTTAACGGCTATTTCTATGTTCCGATCGAAGTCAAACTTTTATGTGCATATACCGGCACATAAGACGATCTTCAGATAATAATAGAATGAAACATTCTTACATGCCAAGAATAAGAGCTTTCAGACTGATATTGCCCATATTCATGGCATTTAAAGAACGTCACTCACATTCAAGGTGACGGTGAGTTCTATGGACCCTCTCATTAAATCAGATTGAGATAGTTGCTGATATTTAGTAAGGTTAGTTTAGTTGGGTAGAATGCTGAATGTATGGAAGTTCGGAGAGAAAGATTATGTTACACTAATCTCATTTGTTGGGCGGACTTGTCTACTTCGAAAATCAGTATAGGAATCCAGAGATACATCGTTGTGCTTTGTGTGTAAGTTATGTAATAAAATTTGGACGTGCTCCTCAAGAATTTGACTAGAATGTACCCTTCCTTTCCATTCATTTATTCATTTGTGTGAAATCTGATTCTGACTCAGGCACCACTGTTCTCGTATATATGATGATTGGTGAATGTAGAAGACGAGAATCATATCTCTTTCGCGGTGATATTACTTCAGAATTAATCTATTAGCATTTGCTATGTTGGAAGCCGTACAACCATTTCCATCCGCAACGCAATTACATCTCGGGTATCAATACTCTTAATTTGATAATAACAGCCAATATTCAACTCGTTGTCTTGCATACGGTTTAGCTGACTGCTCCTCAGTTCATGGTTAATCTTTTTAACTATTTGTGCACTTGAACTCTCAGATCGAGTATGGAATAAGCCCCCTTAGATCTCGACAGATAAAACCTGAAATAATTTTCAGGTGGAATCTACTGTCATTACAGACATTAAACCAACGGTAAAAATCAGTAAATCAGTAGAAAAGAAAATAATTGTATAGTTCAAATGACTCCTTTGAGTCATAAGTTCTGTGATTAATGGAAATCAAGTGCGTTTGAAAATGACGTTAGCTATTTAGTTACCTTTAGTTGTTTTAATATGGGGACTTTCACCCTAGTGTGTGATGGGACGTGTTCAAAACTGCTCAGTTCTACCGCAGGTATCAGGGTATATTTCTGAACTTCCCCCTTTTGTGCAATGTGGTGGTCCTGCTTTGGGAAGAGATTTCTAGGAATCAGGCCAGACCAACAGTGATTGAAAAGAATTAAAATCATACTTCAACGATTATGTTGAGGCCTTTTCCATTAGAATGACATACAAAGCGATACCAATGATAGAAGCTATTCCTACGATGGCTCAATAGTAAGTAAGTGTCCAGCAGGTTAAATTGTTGATGAAGTGATCTTGATACTCACTAGATGTGTCATTCTTGTAACTTTGTGTCAGACTCAGCTAAGCTTTGTAAAATACTAAAAGAACACAGCTGAACTAAGATGAGTGTCAAGATCTGTACGAAGTTTATAGACTGTATTTTCAATATACATCACATTCTGTGCCGGGGCTCGCGCACATTCGTTCGGTTATAAGTGTTCTTTGATCGTCGTCGTTGGTATTGAGATTGAGTAATCCAGCTTTGTAAACTTCGATAAGATGATAAACTAATTTCATCTTTCTTCCAGAAATATGAAATTCGTTGAGAATTTGCACTCACCTAAATTTCCCTCTCAACTCACTGTTCAAGGTTGCAGTTATCTCCCGATATTTACCTATGGAGCTGGAATATGAAACCTAACCAAGAGACTGACTCTCAATATTTCAATATATATATATATATATATATATATATATATATATATATATATATATATATATATATATATATGCAAACACTCACGCACACACACATACACTCACACACACACAAGTGTATCAATAAGTCTGTATCCTGACTTGGTTGTTAGCTCAATTTAAAATTGAAATTTTTACTGAATAGTTTTCGATATAGGTGAAAATTATTCTTCAGTGAATCAAGAGCATTGACAAGAAAAGATTATACCGAAAAAAAAGTCGGTTGTGTGAAATAAATGCATTTTCATCATCATTCTGCGGACATGCAAATACACACACATACACATTCACTCTCTCACACTCAGACATACATATATATATAAATGATCTGCAAACTTGGGGAAAATAACAGAATTTTGAATGCAGATTTTCGAGGCAAGTAGGTTTTCATCACTTGGAAGATTGAAGCACCCTATTTTTTCTAATCCTCCTTTGGCTTTGTACTCGAAGACTATACTAAGTTATCTGAGCTGCGTTATAAATGAAATTCAGTATTTGGAATGTTGAATTTCAAGTCATCTAGGCTTTTCTCACTTGGAATATTGGCTATGCACGATCTTTCTACCCCTAAATTTTCTCTAGTTGATATTAACTGCCCATAATTTTCACACATGGCGGGCAATGAATATCTCGACGCTCCCAAAACATTATCGAATAGTGCTGACCATTTTGTTGAATAGTGTTTACTATACTATTTGATCGTGTCGACATGGAGTTTTTTTTAAATGCACAGGCAAACTTTTAGACGTGTTCAGGAAAAAACGCTTGATTGAAAGATAACTGTCAATTCTTCTAAAATCCAGATTGAAGTTGACAAATTCATTAGAGTCGACTCCGGGGATTAAAAAGACAAGAAGAAGAAAAGACGTTAATTTCGACAATTACAGATCTTTTTCGTGATCTTCGGCTTTCACGTAGTGCCCAGGTGCAAGACTAAACAGAACTAAAAGACAACTACATGTAATATAAACGACAACTTCCACACAAAATACTTTTATGGGATCTTTACCTCCATTCACTGTTCTCATCCTCCTACCTCCGCTGTACTCCACGTCTCTGCCGGAAGGGCGTTCTCAACTAATTGGATTTTTGAAAAAGAAGGTCCTTGTGATTAAGGTGAGATGCGCAGAGCTGCAAGGTGTACCGGAAATCGTTCGCTAAAGAAGATGGCGACGCAGGAAGAGGTCGGATACGCATATACATTAATAAATATTTAAATAGTAAAACAATGGAAAAGATAAGGCGATAAGTAAATAGACGGCGGCGTCTTCGCTGAAGAAATCGAGCAAGGAGAGCTGTTGACTTAAATGTATTTAATTCTATTTTTTCGAGGCAATGTGAGAACTAGTAGTTGATAAAGCTAATTAAAATATATTGCTTCTCTTTCTATCCTGGTGCATTCTTATGGTTTATCATTCGCAAGACTACAAACTTCACACAATCTTTTTTTTTTTTTTAAGGTAGATAGTGGTGGAAAAAAAGATGGTGGAGGCAAATTTATTTTTCTAGTAATAGGAACAGATAACATTTACTTCTAGTTTTATATCGGAACGATTGTAAATGTGTGAAAATCTGAGTATCTGTTACTCCATTCCTCTCTCTCTTTATTCTTTGGGAATAGGCCAGAACAGAGGATGTGTGTGTGTGTGTGGACCAGTTGATATGTGCGTAAGATTTGAGAAGGAGTATACAACCAATGCATTCTTCCCATAGTCACTTACGGAGCTGAAACATGGAACCTAACCAAGATACAGACCTGCAAACTGAGAACCATGCAACGTGTGCATGAGAGAATCATTCTCAACCTTACATGGAGAGATCACATGACAGCACAGTATATAAGGAAGAAAACGGGTGTCCTTGACATCATAGAAACCATCAAGAAATTCAAATGACAATAGGCAGGACATGTTGCAAGAATGAATAACAACCGAGGGCCATCACGTCTCAAAACATCACGTAAGAAACTGAGGCCGACAGAACACAAGATGGAGAGATGAACTGGACAGATTTAGGAAATACTGGCTCCGTGACGCCCATGATTGAGAATTGTGGCGAATCCTGGGGAAGGTCTATGTCCAACGACGGAAATTAAAAGACTGATGATGATGATGATGATGATGATGATGATGATGATGATGGTATAAATATATCATTTATATATTTAATCTTAATATCATAGTTCTTCCGGTCTGTTCTATTACTTGTATGTAAAACATGCACAATCTATATACGTGTAATACCCATACATAAACCATATGTGTTTAGCATTGATTATGAAAATACTCAATAAGCAATTTGAAATTTGGGCTTCATACTGGCTTAGTCGGGCTGAAAACTTAATTCAATGCCTGATAATTCAGGTGCTAGCCTTCATAGTATTCATATTGAAAGCAGTGTAACTAGAACTTCAACAACACGTCCTTGCGATTTGTAAAGGGACCACCAAATACTGAAAGCCCAACTAAGCCAAAACAAAGACCTATTTCGAATTGTTTATTGAGTATTTTTATAATCAATGCTAAACACAGTTAACAACTAAGCCAAAACAAAGACCTATTTCGAATTGTTTATTGAGTATTTTTATAATCAATGCTAAACACAGTTAACAACTAAGCCAATACAAATACCTATTTCGAATTGTTTATTGAGTATTTTTATAATCAATGCTAAACACAGTTAACAACTAAGCCAATACAAATACCTATTTCGAATTGCTTATTGAGTATTTTTATAATCAATGCTAAACACAGTTAACAACTAAGCTAATACAAAGACCTATTTCGAATTGTTTATTGAGTATTTTTATAATCAATGCTAAACGCAGTATCCCTATTTTATTTATGTTATTCAGAATTTTTTCTTTTGATTTTTTGAAAATTTGTATTTTTTTTTACGTATTTTGTTTGTTTTGTTTGTCTGTTTGTTTTGTTTGTTTGTTTGTTTTGTTTTGTTTTTTTGCTTCTATTTGTATTCATATCTTGGGTAAAAGTCCTGGTTGAAATTCCTCATACCGCCAACTTCTTCACCCCCTCTTCCAACACTGACCATTAGCGAGATAAACAAGAAGGGTCTTCTTGTCTTCTTGTAAGCTAGCTTCACTCTCAGGGTTTATAAAGCTTGCAAATACAATGATATTTTGCCGGTGAAAAATGCACTGAATCAAAACAATTTAGCAATGTCTAAAAAGGGCCAATGGAGCAAGCAAAGAAAGAAACAAGCAAATTATCAGTAAAAAAAAGTTTGTATTTTGATTATATAAAATATTACCTAATTCAATCCCAAATAATTTAGGTGCTTGCCCGCATAGTACTCATTGAAAGCAGGATAACTAGAACTTTGACAGCACGTCTTTGCAATTTGCAGAGAGACCACTAAATACTGTAATTACCAGCCTATAAGACGCATGTTTGCAAGGGTATTTAGAGTACTACTGCTCACTGCTACACATAGAAAACCCATGGATTCGCCACGTTTCTCTATCGTGGGCGTCGTGGAGCCAGTATTTTCTGAATTTGTCTAGCTCCTCTCCCCATCTAATATTCTGCCAGCTTTAGTTTCGCATGTGATCTTGGGGAATCCATGTTAAAATTATGGTCGAGTATTCCCTTGTCTTTCAGCTAACGTCAGTGCTTAAGTCTAACACTTTGCGAAACCGTCGCAGTAAGAAAGATACCGAGAAGATATAGTCAGCCAAATACTGGGTAGCACCAGTTTATTCGCAAGCTTATTGAAGCTTTAAGGTTTGCCCTTCTTGCATTATAGTTTTTTGAATTCTACTTGAGTCCTGGGTAGTGCAGTTATATTTGCAAAGTCAGTGAACAACACAAAGATTTGAGATGCATTCAAGCAGAGATGCAAAGAAGAGTTCTAAAAAAAAGGTAAATGAAAAGTTAACAAAGCATAAACAGTTCTGTGGGTTAAAGGGCTCAGGTAAAATAATCGCGCTCTGCAAGAGCAGGAGAAATGTCGAAACAGTACGTGCTTTTATTTCCCTCCTGGGTAGAAGTACACGGCTGCTAAGTCGATTATTTGTCAACTAAACAACGTCACGTTAAGCCAAACATAATCGACCAAGAATACCATAATTCAGTGCAAAATACGTGCGTATATATACGAACGTACACAAAGACACATATGTGTGTGTGTACGTGTGCGTGTGCATGGGTACGTGTGTGTGTGTGTTATGCTACTGAAGTTTGGGTCACTATTTTTGCTCATTTATTACGCTTCTTTCTGTCTTTGACGCAATAAATTTAGAGGTAAGTTTCTCCATATGAGGAACTGGCCACTGGTATCTTCCGGTCGATCTCTCAGTCAATTTGCATCTTTTAGAAATATGTAATAAAGTAATTTTCATAGACACCAAGCATGTACACACTCCAACGACACCATGCAGCTAATCCACTATCTGACCCTGACTTAGACCCATACCCCCCCCTCTCTCTCTCTCTCTCTCTCTCTCTCTCTCTCTCTCTCTCTCTCTCTCTCTCTCTCTCTCTCTCTCTCTCTCTCTCTCTCTCTCTCTCTCTCTCTCTCTCTCTCTCTCTCTCTCTCTCTCTCTCTCTCTCTGGATTTACCAAAAAATCCTTATTTCATTTTGGTTTGTTTCCAAATTCATGCTTTCCTACGGCAAACTGCATGAGGTATCAATATTCTAATAATAATAGAAACATTGAGATGTAACGTTTCTCTCAATTTTTCCATTTTCAATCGTCATTACCATATATATGTATTATCATATATATGTATATATATATATATGTGTGTGTGTGTGTGTGTGTGTGTGTGTGTGTAACGCAGATATTGCACTACACTTTGAGTGCAGAGATACTAGACTGATCCCAGACAGAGGGTCGGGGAGTGACAATTTAATCCTAGGTACTGCGCACATATACGCTGATCCTTAGCAGAAGTGACAATTCATACGTAAATATTTTTTACGGCTACTATTCTAGTATATATATATATATATATATATATATATATATATATATATATATATATATATATATATATACTTTTGTCAGCTAAATAAGCGTTTAGACATTATTCCAAGTTCTAAAATTATTTTATTAATATTATTCTATATATTATTTATCCTCATATTCAGTATTTCGGTCGATATATTCTTCTGCCTTTCTCAATTGTATCTTGCTCCAGGTATCCCTTGGTTATCATACAGCTCCCCGATAGGAACAACACAGTTCATTGATCTGGATATCAGAACCTTGTTTTTAGGGAACATATTCAGACCTGACTGATTAAAAAAGTCCGACTACATGTACAAAGGAATCAATGCTCATTCCTTTTTTGAATGGTCCGTTATAGTTCCTACAAATAAGGGTCCCACTGTCAAATCTAACAACGTTACTTATAATATTTGCCCAGAAACTTGTATGTGCCATTTCTTTCATTTCCACGCAAACCGTGTTCATTATCTTGACCTCATACTGGAGGCTTTTTTTTTTCCTTCGCTATATGATCCATAATGTATTTTTTTGTTATCTCATCTCGGAGAAGCTTTTTTCGTAATGAATCGCTTCAACTAATCTCAGCTATTGTGGCTACTCTTTGGGTGTCAGGCATTTATTTGTATGTCTAATAAAGAGAATAGAGTGAATCGAATCGCAAGGAGGGAGGTTTGCATCGAAGTAAACAACACAAAGATTCGAAATGCATTCTAGCAGAGATGCGAAGAAGAATAAAAAAAACGGGAAATGAGAAGTTAACAAAGCATAAACAGTTCTGTGGGTTAAAGGGCTCAGGTAAAATAATCGCGCTCAGCAAGAGCAGGAGAAATGTCGAAACAGTACGTGCTTTTATTTCCCTCCTGGGTAGAAGTGCACGGCTGCTAAGTCGATTATTTGTCAACTAAACAACGTCACGTTAAGCCAAACATAATCGACCAAGAATACCATAATTCAGTGCAAAATACGTGCGTATATATGCACAGACAGACACATATGTGTGCGTGTGTGTGTGTGTGTGTGTGTGTGTGTGTGTGTGTGTGTGTGTGTCAAGTCACACAAGGTTTCCTGTGTCTCGCTCGACATTTCACTCATTTCCCGAAATCATTTCACTAGAGATTTTTTTTTAAATGCTCATTTTCTATCAATTTTTGTTTCTGTGAAGAAGCCATTCATTATTTATTTATAAATATTTGTAAGCATACAGTAGCAGACACGTGTGCATGCATATTTTCTTTCCATATATAATCCATAAATGTTTATTTCTCTTTTGATGGCTAACTGATCTCATTGATTAATTTACCTTCTAATTATGGTATAATGATGAATATTAAGTGATCGATACTTTCAAGACTTTTCTGAACTCCTTTACACTAACCTGTTTTCATTTTACACCCTTCCCCATCATCAGGAGATTGTGAATATAAAAACACCATCAACAGGGGATATCTTAACTAGTTTAAGTCCCAAAGTACAAGTGAGGTAAATGTAAGGAATGGAAGGATGAATTCTTAGGGTGAAAAAACGAATGAGTCACGAAAGGATATCGGTAGAATAAATGAGTCACGAAGGGATATCTTAAGAATGAATGAGTCACGGAAGGATGTTTTAAGAATGAATGAGTCACGGAAGGATCTTTTAAGAATGAATGAGTCACGAAAGGATCTAATTCATATAAAGATAGTCAAAAGAAGATCACCACCCCTCATTCCCCCATCGGTCCCAGTGCAAAAGTTTGTTTATCAAAACTAAATAAAACCCTTTAGAACACTTGGACCCAAGTTGAGATTTCGAGGAGAGCGATTTGCCCAATTGGGAAATAGCAGTAAATGACTCTTGCCTCAACCTTGACAGAGTCCAATAAAAACATATATGCGTACAGACATGTCTAAGCATCCCTTCAATTTAGATGTGGCACGCGGTGTCTTCCCCGAAGTTAAAACCGTCGTTGAAAGCGATGAGATTTCATATCATTGACAAAATTAAAGAAAACGTGATGAGGTAGCCGATAGAAAATCCGGAAAAGGACTTTGCAGGCTGTTTTGAAAAGTAAGAAAGAGGCTAGGATGAAAGTTAGAGGTCCAAAAGGGGGTACTTTGAAGAAGAGGAGACTTTCTCGTAAAAATTAACGTCGTATTTAATTTTGAGTTGGCAGATATCTATTCATAGCCTGTTTAGAGCAGTTATCTTAATGCTGACATTGATACTAAATATAGCAGGTACATTGCAAAGGATAGATCAGCCATGCACTAATTCGTCATGGGAGAATCAGACTCATGCCTTCACCTGGGAAAGTATAGTAAGACCCATTCACCGATTCCTTTAGCTTCATTTTGACCAGCTATATCTGTACGAGCTTCTTAAATATGATTTCCTCATTTACTAAATCTAATGTTTATTCACACAGACTTACATCTTTCAGCAGTCACATATAGGAAGTAACGTTATGAAATGGATGTACACCCGAATGAATTTTCTGAACATTGACTGTTACTCTAGCACTGAGGTATGCATGCATAACAGCCCATCTTCAATACATACACAGAAGGCAGTGTCCGTAATGATTATAAGAACACAATTTAGTTAGGCTAAGCTGGGAAGGCAGTGGTCGGCGTGTTCGGTCGCCGAACCGACTACTACTGATGCACATGTTACAGCTGAGTCACTAACAGAGTGAAGATTATTAGTTTTGTCTTCCCAATAATATGGAATCATACCAGCTAATTGGCCTTTCGCTAACGCTGGGCACATCAAACACTCATTTTATGATGCATTCCCTCCTGCTCTTGACTTCGTTCGCTTTCATGTGCAGTATCATCTGATCGGCCGGTTCTCTCAGATCCCGCCCAGTACCCCCCTACCCCCGCCACGATATCGTTGGTGCAGGTCTTTGGCAAAAGGTGACGGCGAAGTCAGGACCTTACCGTGTTTCCATTAGATGCCTCAGCTTTGAGATAGGATGACGTGTACGGACAGAAGCTCGGAGGGAAATCAGCAGCATTACCGGATCGCGCCTGCAGGGGCTGATGGAATTTCCAGAGGTAACTTTCAGGAGAAAATATAGAAAATTATTCCAAGTGAGAACTAATGCAAGGACAAACAATCTGTTGGCGATTCCAATCAGCCATCTCACCCTGCTGCTTCGAGCAATGTGTTCTTACACCAGAATAATGTACCCTCCGCCGGGAATATATATCTCCCTAAATCATCATCATCATCATCATCATCATCATCATCATAACAGAAGGGGAGATGATATTATTATTATTATTATTATTATTATTATTATTATTATTATTATTATTATTATTATTATTATTATCTAAAACAATGCAGAAGATGTGTCATCAGAAAATGAATGAATTTTGATTTTTTTTTTAAGACAATTTCTTGAAAATCATCATCTGAATATGAGCTCAGGTTAAAACCAACTTCCAAAAATGTTTCATGACAATGTTAGGTTTGTATTATGACAATCTTACATTAGTATTTGCTGTTTTTACTGGGTTACTGTAACCTAGATACAGAAAAAAACGATCATCATCATTATCATTACTCGCTCAAAGGCTGTTAAGCTCAAAATCAAGTCACTTCCTTTGAACTGAATTAACATTATGATTATTTATGAATCAAAGAGTACTCTATACCTGGGATTTTCCTCTGAGAGCTTAAAAAAAATCCTCTCCCTTACGAGTACGAAAAAAAGGAAAATAAATTTTCTCCTTCATTTTGATACCTACTAGATGGAAAAGAGTCACGAGAATATTAGGTTGGGTGAAAAATCAATGTAAAAAATGTTATCAGAATATGAGTTCAGGTAAAAAGGACCCTCCATAAAAAGAGCAGGCAGAATATGAGCTCAAGGGAAAAAAAACTTCAAAAAATATTATTTGAAAAATGTTTTGACTATAAGTCCTGTTCAGCAGTATAGCTAAATCGTAAGTAGACCCCAACAAAATTTGTCTTCGGAAGAAATGTTCCCTCAAAGATTTATGAATAAGTACCTCTTATTCCATTCTTCCATTTATTCGCCCCATCAGGAGTCGTTACAGTACAAGAATTGTTCCATACCCAGTACTATTCTCAGTATTTGTGCGGAACCAATTAGTACTGTAGTCTGCAAAGTCTCACTCAATCCTTCCTTTAATCCCCAGCTCCTAAAATCTTGACATTGATATTTTTCCGTCAATTTATGGCTAAAAAGTTTTTTTTCGGGTTTTTTTTTTTCAGTTTTTACCATTATGCTTACACGTTGTGTAGGTACACATTTTTCTTACCGGTAATAAGATGAACTTGAAATAAAGTATATTATCCGGGGAAAAAAAATCAGTTACCAGATTAAGGTCATATCCCCTGAGTAACCACAATAATGCCAAAGAATGCTTACCCGTTTTAAAGTAAATGCCTTTTACTATTTAGATAATTGGCCAATACAGTTCCCTCTATCAAGGCATTTTAAGTGAAATCCTTAATCTTCCGACTCCCAGCCAACAACTCTTTCACTGAATGCTGAACGTATATACAAGGTTCGTGCATTTGTAAATACCAGTATGTACATGTTTAAGCTGTTGATTGGCCCATTGGTTGGCGCCAGTCCCACTTCGCTCGTCACTGACACTTGTTAAGAACCTCTCCATCACGAGCACACAACAGATGAAACACGCTTTCGTGACCTTCTTCCCCTTGCACTCGACCGGCGTCTTACAATCTGCAACTTGTAACTCATTTTAATTGATATCTATTTCAAACTTATATTCACTGGTTAGTGTCTGTCGCTTAATTCAAGTTCTAATTTCAGGTCTCTTTCTTAAGTCTTTTTTTTATTTTTATTATGTCATGCCAGTTCTTAAATTGGCACTAACTTCATTCTGTTGCTGATTGCTACCAGGAACCGTACGAATAAGACAACTGGACGCCCGTTGGAAATACCTTCTAGTCTTCTCAGCCTATTATTTTTACAATGATCGATATCTCAGGAAGAGTATTGCAATAATAATAATAATAATAATAATAATAATAATAATAATAATAATAATAATAATAGCAGCAACGGTGATACACTGGGAGCTGGGCAAACGAATAGAATTCAACGATGCGGACAAGTGTTATCTGCACAAATCGGACACAGCCCTGGAAAATTGAAGCCATAAATGACTCTGGGACTTTGATATCCAAACTGACCGTCCCATCCAAGCGAAAAGATAGGTTCTGGTGACCATGAGACAAAAGAGAACCTACCAAATATTAGACGGGGCCGTCTCTGCAGAGAGTGAAAAACTAGGAAAATGTCAGCACCTGTAAAGGGAACTGAAAAAGGTGTGGAACATGAAAGTCGGAGCTGTACCAGTAATAATAGGTGCAGTTAGAACCGTACCTTAGACACTGAAAACTACATTGGGGTGAACTGGGGATGAGAGGAAGGATTCAGAATATACAGACCACAGCACTACTGGGGATCCTTAGTATATCAAGAAGTGTATCGGAAATATGAGACATTGAACACCAGCTAATGACAATGGCTTATTGGCCAAGAAAAAAAGCATTGTTAAGGCGGCACAAATCATAGCACAGAAGAAGAAGAAGAAGAAGAAGAAGAAGAAGAAGAAGAAGAAGAAGAAGAAGAAGAAGAAGAAGAAGAAGAAGAAGAAGAAGAAGAAGAAGAAGAAGAAGAAGAAGAAGAAGAAGAAGAAGAAGAAGAAGAAGAAGAAGAAGAAGAAGAAGAAGAAGAAGAAGAAGAAGAAGAAGAAGAAGAAGGTAAGAGAAGTATTATTCTGTTCAAATTGAGAGCTCATATTGGTGAACATACCAAGCAACGCCGCTTCTTCTAGTATACGTCAAATAATCGTCGACAAAACGAATACGATATACAACGTTAATTACAAAGAAGCTTCGGATTCTTGAAGCTCTTATCATTAACAGTATGCTACTTGAGACCTACAGTTTCTACAAGGCCATTTTGGTTGGGATCCCGTCATTGGACAAGACACGACCCAAATAAAGCGAGACTGGTTTATATATATATATATATATATATATATATATATAGAGAGAGAGAGAGAGAGAGAGAGAGAGAGAGAGAGAGATAGATAGATAGATAGATAGATATATTTCAATCGGGAGGTTCAGTCTGGAATATATATATATATATATATATATATATATATATATATATATATATATATATATATATATATATATATATATATATATATATATATATATATATATATATATATATATATGTATATATATATATATATATATATATATATATATATATATATATATATATATATATGTGTGTGTATATATTCCAGACTGAACCTCCCGATTGAAATAACGAGATATGTGCATGGGCAATCCCTGATACCTGCAGCAGCACACCGATTAAACTGGGCATATTTCTAATAATTCCAACACGAATTAGTGTGCCCCCACACTAAAAGGGCTTCGTGACACATTCTATCCTTGTGGGAAGCTGGATAAATACCTACTTCAGTTTGGCCTCTGGGATTCTTATTTAAGGACTGATCGATACATTCAGGTTAGTGAATTTCGTTTGTATTCTGCCCCGTGCGTTTTGTCATCATAACACAAAAGCGCTTTAAAAATTGCAAACGAAATCTGAATCAAGCAATGCGTTCCCTAGTACGTCAACAAAAAAAATCGATTGAACAATTGAAAAAATAAAACAGATAGGTTAATAAAAAATTTAATTACAACATCATTAATATAAATATATTGTTTGTTTACTCTCAAGCAGTAATATTTGCAGTCTTCAGTTCTTCTTGAGATTCTGAGAAGTATTGACATGATTGATTTTGACAAATATTGTTTACCTTTCTGTTGGCTTCGATTGAACCTCATTTCGACTGTTAAAATAAATAGCGTTAAATTGTTATAAAGGAGTAGCTAACAAGACATATTTGTATCTCTTATCTTAGATGCTCGTCTTACGTGGACGACGCTTTATCATTCTGCTTTCACACCGTTTACTTTAGAGGTCGAAGAGAAGCTTACCCCAAAACTTTGCTATAAAAAGCAAGAAAAAGATAGCAAAACTATCCAAAACAGGGAGTGGAAGAATCACAATACATGAGATCCCTGTCTAACCATCGCCAAATTGTGTAAGACGTCTCTTATATTAGATGGGCTTCCAACACGTGTCATGCAAGTTCAAGTCTCATTGCAAGCCATCTTGATTTCTCGCTGTTAGGTTTAATGGTTGGCGCATGAGTGGTTGTGATAAAAAAGCAACAAAAACGCAGTGAACAAAGTGATAAAAGAACAACAAAAATCCAAGTGTCCTGAGAGCGTCAGAGTTTTGGTATTCACTATACCTTCTTAACAAGTTCTTCAATTCAAGAAAAGTAGAATGAAGACACCTTTTGTTTTATGAAGAACCCATAAGTTCCTAATAGTGAATCTGCTTTTACTAATTAGACCTTGTACAGCTTCTATAAAGAAACCGATGATTCTGCTTCAAGCTGGCATCAGCAAATGTAGCATTAAGGTTTCCACCAGGTCTATTATGCTAGTCAAGGTTACGCGCATCCATATCCTTTCTATGAAGAAAATATTGATAACTTTTAAGGGGTTGCCTTTTAATTTTACAACCAGGTTGCTGCAATCAAAAACAGGGCATAATGTTTCGTTGGGATTTTGAGGGGATTTTTTTAATACACATGAATCCCCCTCAATGAATGAAGCCTATAACTACTGCTTTGATTACCACATTTACTATGTTTGTAATAAAAAGACATTTTTGTTTTATCTTATTTGTTTCGTTTTGTTTATAGTTTTCTTCAAAAAAAGGAAATGATATTCTCATCATTTTTCTTAGAATTTGTCAAATCCAGATTTGTAACGTTTTTGCTCACACTTTCTTTTCTCCTTCATTTGCCTCAATTCCTTAATTCGATCCTAAATCTTTGATTTTGATACCTTTTCCGAAACTTTTAATGAGCACTTCGATTTTATTCAATAAACAATAGCTTGAACCTTCTAGCGGTAGTAAATCAATTTATCAACTCCTCTATCCACGTATTTGTCAATTGATTTGCCTGCAAGTCTCCGTACTTGTCCATAGGTATATATTTCTCTATTCACTACGAGCAAACAAACACGTACATACACGCAGAGGAATACGCGTTCAGGAACACACACTCACACACATAGGCACACACACACACACACACATACACACATACGAATATACCTACGTATATCAATAAGCCCATTGTATAATGATGAAAAGGGCATTCATTTTAAACAAAACAATTATATTAAACAAAAACAATATATATATATATATATATATATATATATATATATATATATATATATATATATATATATATATATATATATATTGATAATCACAGCTTATAGGACACTGAGTGATTGACGAACTCATAAGTAATGAGCATATTATTGAGTGTGTATGTGTCTGTGTCTGTGTCTGTGTGTCTGCGTCTGTATATATACATATATAAGTAAGTATATGTAAGTATGTAAATAAGCATGAATGTATACATGCATACACTATGTATATATATATATATATATATATATATATATATATATATATATATATATATTATATATATATATATATATATATATATATATATATATATATATATATATATATATATATATATATATATATCGAGGGAGTGAGGGGGGATTCATGTGCAATCTGCTTTAAACTCACATGAAGTTGTCCTAATCGAATTGTGAGCTGATATTTGAAAGTAGACTCAGCCAATTTCGTTGTTTTGAACAACACGAGAACCGAAGTAACGTAAGAAATTTAAGGAAGGAGACAAGAAAAAGACAGCGGAAAGGATAGTTGCTTTTATTTATATTGGGTAGACTAATGAGATATGCCGTCATCTATTTTTGATAATGAAATCCTCAAGGATATAATTAACTGGTTTCCTTAATCGGGTCCTTTAAGGATACACAGGTAATAATTTCATATTGAACCACTGATTTTGACTAATGATATTGATAATGCAATTTCTCATCAATTTTGAGCTAATTTAGAACATTTGCCAAATTTGATACATTTTAACTACCGCTAAGATCAAATCACCTTGGCTAGTTGCTAAAAATGTCCGGTAGACGATTTTCAAAGGGAAACTAACATGACCTTTACCCTTCTTGCTATCTTTGTCGAATTTTGTATATCTTGCCCCGGACATTACAACTCCAAAAACTTTTTCTAATTATTTATTCTTGTCATATTAATTATCAGTTTTAATTGGCTGCCAAATAAGAATGCTCGCGTAAACAGACGTCCTAAGAGGAAGGGTATTTAGGATCAGTTTGTAGCTCCAGGACGAGCTTTTTAAGAGCAAACCTGACACTTTCTACTGTGAATTGGTACTTTTGAACAGGTTTCTTCATCTTTGCTGTCTTTATCCTATTTCATCGGCTCAGCCATCCAAACTTCTCCAGTTGCTTCGTATATTCGCTAATCTTGCAGCAATACCAACCAGAACCCTTTTTCGGTTCATTAAGATACGTTATTCTCATTCCTATACCTGTCACGAGTAGTTCAAGTCTTTGTCATGTTTCGACCGCTCTAACTTCCGGCCTTCCCGAGGTGCTTATCATATGAGGTAACCTTCCGGGAAACCCTTTTCGTGGTCTGAATTTCTGAGAAATTCCTACAAGAAATGCTAGATTAGTATGGACAGGACGTGATACAGGAATGCATTTAAACGATTAATACAAGCAGAAGTACCCTGCTTAGCTTGGGTTTCTAAATATCTAATAAGAATACCATCAAATGAGTTGACCAATTAATGATTCTATTAGAAATAATTGTTAACATCGGTCAACCTAGTTCAAATTCTGACTGGATTACTGAGCATTCAATTCACACAAATGCTCATAGGGAAAGGCATGAATCCAACTTTTCCCCCAAGTCACAGATTGCTCCCTGTTGTTTGTATATAACATAGTATAACCTGTCGTATGTTACTTGGAGTAGAGACGAGCAAGTCACTACATTGCCCCAAGAAAACTCACAAAATACCGAACATGGTTGCCCGTCCATTTACTAAGATATGAGATTATTTTATTGGAAACTTCAGGTTTATTGTTTTTTCTCAAAGAATACACATTCTATCGTGTCGATGAATTTTATCTTCAATTATGTATGTTATTAATTACTGCTACTCACAACAGACTGGTTTTATCACAGTGGCTGGGTTTAGGTAATTATTTTGTTCTGATATTCATTGTATAAATCGATCTATCCAGATTTCGCTCAACCCTCACTGTTCATAGTGACAACTTAAAAATTTGCACACACACTTTTCTCAATGATTAGGGAAATGATTTATTTATTTTTCAGAAAATTCCCCTCCCAAATAGGTTTTAGAGGGGGTTCAGTATGCAAAATGTTAAATTGGTCACTAGTTTTGTGCCTACTTGTTATTTTGAAATTTCAGATCTTAGACTGAACAAGGGCGAGCAGAGTAATTAATTCATTGTTCACCCCTTTTTCAAACTTTTTGATTGACAATATGGGTTCGAAATTAGTTTGAAATAAAAGGACGTGTGATTATCCAAAAAGTAAAACTCGAAACAATAGTGAAATGCGAAAGTATATGTACGGCTTTCCAATTGCCTAATAATATTTGTAGGATATTTGGAGAAATATGTTTCGAAAAATTGTTTCCTTGAGTTATCATGTGTTCGTATTTTCCCGGACATTCAAGTTCTGAATTTCAGCTTCCATCATTTTCTCCACGAAAAAAAAAAAATTAAACTGAGAGAGAGGGGGTAGAGTTTTATGGTTAGGAATTTAGTGCCGTATACTGCTTTTTCTTGTTCTTCAACCACGCTCATTAACTTTTTCCATATTGTTATTACAACTATACATTTTTCTCAAGGCCTTTTAACGCTGTATTATTTGCTCTTCTTACTCCACATTTCAGGCATTTTAGCAACGATAATCTAGCCATTATCACACCATTCATTTACTTGTGTTGACTGCTATGACGATGACCAGGAAAGTCCTCTCTTTTGAATGTTGGTGACCTGGAACCTTTTCTTTTCATGCTCAGATATAGCAACCTTATTGTATACGTCATTTTAAATATTCATCTCACAGTTTTTAATGTTAATTAAGAAGGCCATAACACTAATAAGACTATTTCAAAGAAAAATACATTGATATTTTTAAGTAACTATGTCATTGATATCTAAGTGGTAGGATATTTTATCTATTTCCTCTCTCTCTCTCTCTTTCGTCCCTCCTTCTGTTTTCATTTTCAGAGCTCAAGTTCTTTTCTCTCTTCCACAAAAAACATGGCAGCTTTTAAACAAAGACAAAGAAGAAATTTTATTAAATTTTATTGTTTTTTTCTCTTATATTTCGGCTCAAGAGAGACGGCTCCGATGCTGGTGGCGTATTTCTATGCTAGCATCGAGATTTAAGCCTTCAGTGAATAGTCACCAGCTGCTGCAATTGATTACCCTTTTCTCCTCGTTTGTATTGTCAACACAGTTGGGTCTTTTTTTCCCTGCCAACTGTCCACTTGCCTTCTACTTCTCTTTAACTCACTCTGACTGACCCTTTTCCATTCTCCAACGACCGGCCACCAAATGCTGCCCCGATAAACCTTTGAAGCTAATTGTAGACGAAAAGACTATAATCAAGTATCACTTTGAACCCATGAATTAAAGTACCTTGGAGAGAGAGAGAGAGAGAGAGAGAGAGAGAGAGAGAGAGAGAGAGAGAGCGAGAGAGAGAGAGGGTGAGGGAGAGTGAGAAGAGGAAGTAAAAACAAAAACCATTCTAACAGTGATCTAAATAAACAAGTATTTTGTCATAATTATTATCTTTTTCCTAATCATTATCGTTTTTTATCGTCATTTCGCTTTTAATTCCAGTATAGAATTTATATAGATCGGGAATGTTACCCAAAAGTTCGGAAAATTTGACCATGAAAAAAATTACTCACCCTAACACCTATTTTCCGGCGTCTTCTTCGATGTAGCCTGCTGTTTGCTCACTCACTTACAAGGTGTACTGACCGCAGGGGATAGCAGCAAAGAACCGTGCCACGTTGGGTTTTTACTTTCCACGAAGTTTTGGGTAGAACCTTGTTTACTGACATCAGGAGTATTTTTGATTACTAAATAATAATGTTACCCGAATTGATCATTTTCTGGACTCTGGTGTTGATCCGTCTTTGGACATAGACCTTCCCCAGGATTAGCCAGATATTTCTGTCATGGACGTCGGGGAGCCAATACATTCTGAAATTGTCCATTTCGTCACACAATCTTATATTTTGCCAGCCAAAGTTTCACATATCTCTGAGGATTCACGTTGTGAGTTGTGATGTCCATCGGTTGTCTGTCATTCTTGTAACGTGACCAGCCCATGGTCATTTGAGTTTTCTAGTGGATTCCACGATATCCCTGACTCCTGTTTTCTTCTTTAATATACTGTGCTGTTTTGTAATCTATCCATGGGATTTTTGGCATGATTCTCTCATGAGCACGTTGCATGGTCCTCCATTTCGAGGGTCAATCTTTTGGTCAGGCTCCATGTTTTAGCTCCATAGGTGACTATCGTGGGATGCATCGGTTGTAGACCTTTCTTTTCAGAACTTATAGTATTTTCTAGTTCTTGAAAGGTTGAGCTTGCTTTGCCGAAAACTTGCCATCTTACAGCGATTCTCTGTTTCATTTCTTCTCATTTTGAGGGTATCATGGAGTTTCGTTGTCTCAAGTAGATGAAGCGGTCTACTTTTTTCCCGGTATGCGTTTTCGATTTGGACTATTGTGTCATTGTCCTCAACATATTTATTGTACAAGATATTTGTTTTACTGTTCATGTATAGTCTAACTCTCTTGCTCTATTCCATGTCATTCTAGGATTGTAAGAACAAACAATGTCATTAATATATTAACAGCAACCAGTATTTAGGCACCAACAACTTCAACTTTTCATATCGACAGCGATAGACGTGGACACTGGGGAAAAATGAGGTGGAAATCGGCGTAGAAAGATAACATAGCATGAAATTTTCCAAATACGGGGATGCTTGCCTTGAAAATCAGCACTGTCATTTAGCTCAGCATGACGACTGACCACTGGTGTTGGTGAGAATTATGCTGCAATCTCACTGAAGGCAAAACTAGTGGATGAGATGTTCGAAAGAAAGAATCGAAAGAGTGAGAAAAAGTAGGGAAGATGTATTAAAGAACAGACTTTGACGGTGACAACCTCCCCGAAACATCACCACCCACGACACCACCCAGAAGATTGTCCTGGGGGGAAGATGATGATGAGGATCTGAAAACATTTGTACATCAAGTATTTAAAAAGTTTATTCTCTTTTGTTCTTTTTTTTTTTGAAGAAGAAGAAGAAGAAGAAGAAGAAGTGGAACTTTCAAAAACCGTCTCCATATAAATTGCGGGAAATAGAATTTCAAGTTGCTAGAAAGAAAAAATTACGCAAAAAAGGTCAGAAGTTCACGTATAAGTGGCGTGCATCTTTCACCCGGGTCTGTTGGTGAAAAATCTGTTGCAAGAAAACTCTAAGCACTATTTAAACGTTTGTTCTCTCTCTCTCTCTCTCTCTCTCTCTCTCTCTCTCTCTCTCTCTCTCTCTCTCTCTCGGTGAGATGACCATTATTCGAACAAGGAAGGTGTGGGGAATTGTTACGCTTCGTTTACAGATGATATGCTTGGCTTGATCAGCGTCCCAATGCGGCAGCCTACCAGATGTCGCCCGACACGTTGCGCTTACCCCACCAGCCAAACTCCCAACCAGTCAAACAGCCACTTAAGGCCAACCAGCGTCCGTCGACTGTCGTTGTCAACGAGACTTTAACACGTCATTAATTTGATGGGATGACCGGATTTTGATGGACGTAATTAAGCCCTTTCTGCTTTTCAAGTTTCCAGAGGGAGTTTTATTTAAACAGATGAATGAATAAACTTTGATCCCGTTTCAGTGAGGTATAATAAAGGACATTTTTCTCCTTCGTCTCTTTTATTACTTTTTTTTTTATTATTCAATTCTTATTTTTATTTCTTTCAAGGGGAAGGATGAAGGAAGATCGAGGGAGGAGTAGAAGTCAGAAAATTGAGTAATGATAAGCTCGAGAACCAGTCGCCGACAAGGACCCCAGAGGTGTTACCGGTTGTGGTAGTTTATCGCCACACCCAGCGATTAACGACTGGTTCATAAACAGGGAAATGTGATGCACTTGTCACCCAAGAACGTTTCAATACAAGTGCTTATTTGGCTGCTTACAACTTGGCGTACATCTATATATCCATGTCACACTTCATTTATTCTATCTTATATATATATATATATATATATATATATATATATATATATATATATATATATATATATATATATATATATATATATATGAAATACCTGTCTACGCCGGGTTAAATATTCAAGAAAAAAGGGACTGAAGCTTTCAAACTTGAAAAAAGGTCTCCCTTTTGACTTTTGACTCCTTAAAGATAAAAAAAAAACTTTACCTTCATTCTTGACTCCACAAAGGAAGAAGAAAGTATCCTTTTAGTGTTAATCTCCTGAATGGGAAAAAGTTTCGATCCCTTGGGTGGAAAAAAGTTTCCTTTCACTTTTGACCCAGTAAAGTGGGGAAATTTTCCTTACATTTTCTAGCCCCCTAAAATGGGGAGTCCCTTCACTTTTGACCCACTAAGGAATTAAGAGATTCCTTTCAATTGACTTTACTTC
Source organism: Thysanoteuthis rhombus (assembly GCA_963457665.1). NCBI lineage: Eukaryota > Metazoa > Mollusca > Cephalopoda > Oegopsida > Thysanoteuthidae > Thysanoteuthis > Thysanoteuthis major. The sequence goes on along the minus strand of OY735213.1, from coordinate 35,376,369 downwards.
GGGCCTCTCAAAGAATCATGAATATACATTCAAAAAGAAAAGATATATATGAACACTTGTATATTGAACGGAAAGTAGGAGTCTAGTTTAGCATTAGAGTTACATTGTAAATAGAAGCCCTTCAAAACCTTCAATAAAAAATACTCTCCTCAAAACGTTTCCCTTCAAAAGCTTCCCCTTGGACCATTAAATATGCATGTCAAATTTGGTTGGGCTGTGCTCTTGTTTAGGTGGTCTCTGGGTGGCAAACAGACAGACATATAAACGCTGTGACATCGAGGTGCCTAGAGGTCGATGCAAGGTCAAACCTACTTTCCGTTCTAATTTGTAAGTTTCTATTTAAAGATTCATTTCTAAAGAATCGTTAGTAGTGGTAATGGTCCAGTGGTTAGAATTGTGGAAAATTCAAAATTCCGACGGAAAAAGTCAAAAAAATTGTTTTTCCAAATTTTATATGCTCTCAGTCAATAAGACAATCTAACCTCTCAAAATTTGACAGTTGTGTGAAAAATCGTTTAAAGGTTTCTGAGGGCCCACTTCATTTTTACAATATAACTATAATGCAGAAGTGGACCCTTGTTTGTTGTTTGAATTCCAGGTATGTGAATTTCTCTTTCTCTCTGTGTTGATGCTAGTTTTGCTGCTTTTCAAGGAATTTGATCCTAACCCAATAATGAAACGTTTTTCTTAAAAAAAAAACCCTTATCCCAACCAAGACATGAAAATAAGACATGGACACTATTTAAATCTAATGATCTGCTGTGACGTGCAAATTACTAAAGCCAAAACGAGAGCATGAATTTTGAGAAAAATTGATTTATGAAGGTTTTAGAAGGGACTGCCTAAAGGATGCATGTCTGACTGAGGAGTATGAATGAACGCATACCCACTTATATGGTTTCATGTAATCTCTATTGAAAATATAATTTACTTTCCTATGCCGAGGACACACTAGTACACACACACACACACACATATATATATATATATATATATATATATATATATATATATATATATATATATATATATATATATATATATTATTTCCCGCAGCTGCCCCGCTTTCCTTAATTGTTTATTTTATTTACGTAGTCCAGGCAAATATATATGTATAGACATGATTGAAAAGTAAATAGATGAGGTAAAAATTGAAGTTTGAATTACTAAAGGCGAATATATATTATTGTATCACCCACAGACAGCTGTTTCGTTGCATTACAACTCTTCAGTGTGGCTATTGACTTTCCATTATCCCATCCTGTACCACGAGTTAGGATTGAAACCTTCGCTTATAGACCTGGAGGCTTATATCCTACCTCAGATCAACGGAACTGGACGATCAGTTGGGCTGAATTTATGCGATATATTTATTATAGGTTAAATTCCTATGGAAGAACATTATGTGTGTGTTGATATGAGAGAAAGGGGCAGGGGGAGCACTCACCAAGAGTAGTTATATAGCGATATTTACTTGAAAAATAGCTCAGCTTGTTTAATGGCCTCAGCAGTTGGGCTCCCGTTCGGATCGAACTCATTATACACTATTGACTAGTCTTCAAGATTAATTCGCCATTCTTATTCATTCATCTTTGGACAGCTACAAAAGTGGAACCCCAGTGAGGATCGAATTGATTTCAATACTGAAATAATTTCCTCATACTTGTGATTTGCTCAACGAAAATCTCTGGTAGGCACTTTTTGCAAAACTGACTTCAATATGACACAAGATTACAGACTTAGATAATCCGGTGATTATCAAACTTTTCACAGTGAAATCAGTCTTCTAGACGATGTTGCTTGCTTACCATTACTCCCCGGTGAAGAGCCATAAATACAATTTATAAAACCATTGCATCGCGTTTTTCTATGTTTCTAAAACGAAAAGTTCAGTTTTTCACTCTTTGGTTTTTCTTCCAGGAATAATGATATTTTGAACCCACTCACATTGACAGAAGGAAACATATCACAGTCTTACACAAGCACAGAAAGTCATAGAGACACACACACAAAACATACGCACATTCACAAACACACATGCTTAAGAGCAATATTCAAAAGTTCTTGAAATTAGTCCATGAAAAAAAAGCACTAACCATAACACTTAGTTTCCATCGTCACATTTCTCCCTTAAATGATCTTACAAAAGGGTACCGATCACAGAGGGTAGTGGCAAATGTCTGTACTACATTCGGTTCACTCAATTCTCGTATTTACCAAAATTTTGAGGAACTCCTCGTGTACACATACACACTTGTGCACACAAACACACAGTGTTAGAAAACATATATATATATATATATATATATATTAGTTTTGTCGTAATACCTTATTACATACATCTACAGTAACATTTGCGTTATTAGAATGAACAGAGTAGATGTAAATTCCGATCTATAAAAAGATTTCATACATACGTATATTCACGTTCAGATACATACACGCGAACACGTACATGAACGCATACACAGACATATATACAAATTGCTACACAAACCCATTCACACACATATATACATACGCATAAACATACATGAACGTATGCACAGACGTACACACGACGACGCGTGCGCTCACATACATACACAGAGAAGGGAAAAAACACCATACACACAAATACACCCAAACGCATTAGTATACATAATCGCCCTTCACCACAAATTTATAGATGAGATGCTACCCAAAAGTTCGAGGAATTTTTTAACAGCGCACATGGAGTATGCACTTTTGCTGCTGTCCTTTAGCAGTACCATAACACATAGTGTCCACGTTGATTTTCGAAATACTATTTTAAAAGGAGACAGGGAAAACTTTGATGCTTTATCTATTTACACTGTCTAGGTCATGATCAGCCCTCACCCCTAAACAAACAAATATTGAATTGCTTTTACTGTATATGCATATGTAAATGTGGCCTGATATTGGAGAGGGAATATGTATGCATATATACACGTATATGCATACATAAAATTATCTTTATCCGTAGTCAGACTGTTCGTTTGATTATTGATACTTAGGATACTCGTTCACAAGTCAATGACCGTACGTTAAGACTCATGTCGGGAATATACGAGGTGCTGATCAAAAGTTCTGGGAAATTTACCTCCAAGAAGATTACACATAGTTTCCAGCATCTCCTTCGAAGTAGATACTTTGGGCACATATGCTGCAATCCCAATTCGTTTTTCCCAAGATTCCATGCAAAAGTTTGGAATACATTCAGATCGTGCAGACTATTCAAATTCCCCGAACTTTCGGGTTCCACTTCACACACCCTCGAGCACCCACGTGCACACACACACACACACACACACACACATATATATATATATATATATATATATATATATATATATATATATATATATATATATATATGATAAACATAAGTGTTTTACGATCGAACTTAGGAGTGGGCGTCAATACTTTGAATAAATAATTTCATACTCCATTTGTATTTCATTCACGTTGTTCGTGTTCTTGTAAAACCTGGCATATCTCGATGCGTGAATGGTTCCTCTGAACTCATGAATAGATTAAATAAAACCACTCACAAATTATTGCCCAGTCGTCAGAAGCGAAAATGTTTGTAATGGAGGCGGTGAAGTGAAATTGTAAACAGACCTAGAAAATAGTTTGGTCTTAGAGGCGCCACGGGAGGCGTTTCATAATCACTTATTAATCTTTTCTCCCTCTCCATCCATCCATCTTTTTTCTCCCCCCCCCCCAAATCTGCGGTGGGCCCGTCGTGCGCAATAAACGTTTACGGAAAAAAAAGAGGCGGGATTAAAGGGGAGGTAACAAGAATCAAACAGCGCAGTTAGTTGGTTGGCTTTGAATAACAACAAAAAAAAAGAAAAAAGAAAGGAGAGGAGGGACGAACGAAATGAATTGCGGTGCTCTGGGGTGAAGGAGACTAGTGTGTAATTAAGGAGAGTAAGGATTTTAAAGGGAGAATATTCCAAGAAATAAAAGGTCTCTAAAATCTGTTTAAAAATATTAGATTCTCTCAAAATGTTATAAGGAGTTGGATCTTTTTAGTTTCGATTCTAAAGAAAAGAAAATTTTGATTGTAAAAAAGGGAAGAAAATTTCTTGATCGATAAAAAAAGGAAAGAAAATGTTTATAGAAAAAAAAAGAGAGAAAATTTGATGGAAAAAAAAGAAAATTTTGATAGGAAAAAGGAAAGAAAATTTTGAAAGAAAAAAAAGGAACGAAAATTTTGAAAGAAAAAAAAGGAAAGAAAATCTATTAGAAAAAAAGGAAAAAAAAGGAAAGAAAATTTTGATAGAAAAAAAGGAAAGAAAATTTTGATAGAAAAAAAAGGAAGAAAATCTTTAGAATGCAGTTGCATCACCCCCTATCCGTGAGCGAATTGTCCCAAGACAATCAGCGGATGCCGAAACCGCTGATATTACCGAACTCTTCATATTATCTACTAAATATTTTTCCTATACATATATATCTATGATGAATTTTAATCAATAATTGCTAATAGAATAGAACAATTATAACAATATACTGTAATAAAAGTTATTTAACGTCGAAGAATTGTTTTTACCGTAGCCCAGCCAAAGTATACGATTGTGACCCTAGGATACAATTTTATCTTTCTTCAAGAAGAACCTTTACCTTTTCGCTTGAAGGAAGTACTGTAAAGCTTCTTTTTGGCATGTCTAAAAAGCCAGGATCATCACTCTCATGCCTTGACTATCATTAAGTAAAACTTATGACTTGTTCATCTCTTGAGTTGGCTACAGATGCGGGTGATCACTGTATATGTTTACATTTATGGTTATTAGGCTGTAAGCGTTGAATTTATTCCCATATTTATCAATTTGAAGTGTTTTTCTTTTTCTTTTTTAAATACATATGTGCTTTTGTTTTCACAATATTGATTTATGAACAGGTTTCTATCGCTTTACATTGTTTGATAAATAAACTTCAAATAGATAAAGGGCTGGCTTTCTTCTTCGTAGAGAAATACTTAAGAGCTAAAGATTAAACCTTTCGATACAAAGTCACACACACCGTCCAAATTGAAACCACAAAAAATGGATCTCGCAAATCATAATTAATATTAAATATCAATGCAATGACACATCTGCCAATTATTCTCGTTTTTTTGAGGTTTTTTTCCATTAGGTTTCTCATCGCAGTTTTGTGGCTTTTTATCGTAATTCTAAGCTCGTTTTCTTTTTTACGGGTTTTTCCGAGCCAACCTGCTTACATAATGATAAAAAGTGACTGAAATAAGATGAAAGTCAAAAACTGATTGTAATTGGTACTCTAGTTTGTTACATTAATTCTTAATGCGTTTTGTAAGATCCATTTTTTTATTTAATCAAAACAGGTAGAAAAACGAGCGATCATCCGTACACAATGAGGACGAATAAAACCCGAGGGCAGAGCCCGGTGCTATGAGATTAGGTTCCAGGCGACAAAGTCAGAGACACCAACTGGATCAGTCACGACCCACAACGCAATAAGTAAAAAAATGTTCCAAGAGTCGAATGCCAAAAATATAACATAGTAAATAGTTTTATGTTGTCAGTTTCGTAGATGAAGCATTGTCATTATTTTATTAATTCTTTTTTTCTTGTGTTTCTTTCATCATATCTTTTTATTTCCACGCACAGGTCACTTTTACACCAATTCTATAACTGTTGAGTTACATGGACAGAGAGATTTGGCTTCCGACGAAATGAAAACTCACATTCGTTTCCAAAATGGGATGAGAGAAAAAATTGTACGCAAGAATGTACGAAATTTTGAACTATGTCTACTAGTTAGCTGTTGTAATCTTATCTGTAAGTCTTTGTCCAGGTCTGAAAGGTTCCTTGGGATAAGGGATGCACGTTCGAATCTCGTGGGAAGCTCATTTCTATTTTTTGGTACACGATGATCACGTGGTGGTCATAGAATAAGTATATTATGACCTGAGCGTTGAGATAAAGAAGCAACAGAAATAAGAAATGAGAAAATTATTAATTATGACAATGGTTCATCGAAAGTTCCGTAGACTACCCTGCTGTAAAGACTATCTAAATAGTTGAAAACTAATGCATCTTATTCGATACGGAATGACTTCTGCAATTATTAACCAGCAGTTAAAATTTGTTCGTACCGAATTTTCTACTTTATTTACAAAAAATTAACAGCATGTAAGTTCTTAATATTTACTAAGCCTAACCCAAACAAGTCCAAATAGAATAAATGGGAGCCTGAAGATTGTGCTGCGTCAATCTTCCAAATGGGTAGGGCCTGACTACATATAGGATCAGTATTCGGAATCCTGGTTTATACCCTTCAAATATATATGACTTCTACGGTAGTGGAACGATAAGTTTGTAATTTGACACCTTTATTAGCTGGATTTCGATCTGAAAACTTTCATGTTTGATCTATGTGATGAATGAAGTATCGTTGGATTGAGTGCATTGACAAGGGAAGAGATTCTGTTTTAAAATATATACCTGTTCTGTTAATTAAATGCTTCTTTCATCATTAGATTACGGACTTATTGATGCACGTCTGTGAGTTGTAACCAAAAGATTTGTTGATTGTTTCACTTATAACTAAATCATTTTATCCGTTATTGCTATTTAACGTTAAAAGGAAAAATTCATGTGTGAAATACAGCAACCTATATAATGATCCTGAAAGTATATCAGGTATCTTTTGAGAAAATGTAGAAAATTTATTTGGGGTCAGTTAATTCATTTGAGTGAAAGATTTACATCATCACTCTGCCCTCATATTTGGCAAATTCTTCCCGGTGTATCAATCTTTTTTTAAAAAATATACAAGTTGGAATCTTTGCTTTTATTTTTCGGGAAAACGTCGCAGTGAGTTTGATTTGTGAGAATTATACAACACATTCAGCTTTTAGAGGATGAACTGGATCTAAACAGACGATGAAATACAAACACACAGACACAGACGCGAGAATAGTTGATCCTGATGCAGCTACGTATTAAATCAAGCGTTATAAAAGATAGATAGATAGATAGATAGATAGATAGATAGATAGATAGAACAAAATAAGTAAGAACAAGCACACACACACACACACACATATATATATATATACATATACATATATATATATATATATATATATATAAACATATATAAACACACACATATATATATATATATATAAACATAAATAAACATATATATATATAGATATATATATATATACACACACACACACACACACACACACACAGTGTATGTGGTACAGATCAGGCTAGCAGTATAACATAATATAGTAATATATCAATAATATAAAGCCACTTCTGAAATATAATGGATTTATTTCATAGAGAGCTCGATACATACAACATATATACATATATATATTGAACGTATAATATCAGCTATGACTAACAGATGCTAACATGGAAATTAACAAAATGAACTGAGAACCAACTTAGAATTGGCTTGGGATAGCTCTAAACGTTAGATAAGGATCAATATCGATTGGAAGGATGACTAGAGTAAAAGATATTTGCAGACAACTAAGCAATTAAGATGGAGATGGGCCAGACACTTACCAAGAATAAATGACAACTGATGAAGCAAAAGATTGAGCGATTAGTTCCCATGGGACAGGAAACTCAGTTGGGAAAAAACAGACAAAAGATGGAGGGATGAAACAGAAAGGTTTGTGCAGTTGCAGTTGTCATTGACGAAAATGGGAAAGACCTTTGTCCAGCAGTGGACATGATAGTTGATGATGATATATCTATCTTTATATATATATGATTATTTACATATATATAGATGTGTTTGTGTTGTTCCCAATGCCGACACTATGAAATATCAGCAACTGAAAAATTCATATATCTCACAGAATGTATACAGATATCTTTGAGGGAAGTTATTTTCGCTCGGCATCGATAATACTATGTAGAAAACCAAGTGGCTTTATATCGTGAAAATGAATCAAGAAATCGTGCCCATGAAGAAGGTAATGGGTGTCGTGTAGGGATCGAGATATAATTATCATATTCTGTCGAATATAAATCGTCCATTAAAGGATGTTTCATACTGTCGGCATAGGGAACAACATATATATATATATGTATATATATATATATATATATATATATATATATATATATATATATATATATGTGTGTGTGTGTGTGTGTATATATATATTTATATATATATATATATATATATGTATATTTAAATAATTATGCCAATGATCGTATAATCGAGAAGTGAGTAATATAAGTGAGTTCTCGGACTCTTTAGAGTGTTGTTAGCTCACTTGGTAAGAACAGAGTCTGTGTATAAGGCTGCAAAAGTGAGTTCCTAAAAAATGTCTTTATAAATATCATATATATGTGAAAAATTGGGAATGAGACTGACTCAAGAGTAAAAGTATGTAGTGACTCTATTTGTTGATTAATTCATAAATGAATTAAAGAATATGCTATACATGTTTCGGATGGAATTCCCTCCTTCAGTAGCATGTGCGTACCTTTCAGTAATTAAAAGGTTTCCGTAGAGAACAAAGTTAGCATCAGATGTTTTGCTTTGGAAGCAAAAATGGATATCAAGAAAAAGGATAATGATGAGTCTGCACTGTATATTCTGTCTGTGGAGACATCAAGATCGCTGTCTTTGTCCCATAGCTATATGTCTCATCACATTCGTAAGTTTAATCTTTTCATTCATATATATATATATATATATATATATATATATATATATATATTAGCATACAGATATATGAACAGATTGAAGTTATGGATGTAATGAGACATATAGCTATGGGGCATAGACAGTGATCTTGATTTGTATACCATTCAATAGTGCAACGAGATCGATCTTAGCTGTGTTCTCCACCACAGTGACTTCAAAGGGTGATCCACATTTGTGATATCATACCATACTAAGCTAAAAGTGAGCATTAATGAATGCTACCTCACTGTGGAGTAATGGTTAGAAAGCTGGTGTTGCAGATGATTATTACCATTGTGAATAGTTTTGAGTCGTTCAGAGCTAAGTTTCTTAAATAATGATATGCCGAGAGTGTGTTCGTTCCTTATCGATTGCTGTATGATTGTGGCCTTGCTGAAAGGTTTGCATATCCTGTAGATATTAAAGCCTGATTACCAAAGTTAAGCAATGTCGAACCAACATCCTCCGACAAAAAAAAAATGGCGGCCTTGTGTGAGACGAAGCATAATTTGGTAAACAACGTCCCTTAGAAATTGTATCGTATTAGTCAGATAGGAAGATAGGTGAATAGATAGATATGATTCTTACAGCTCCTCCAACTGTTCTGGTCTTTAGGTAACACGCATTTGTGGGGGAAAATTGTCTGAAGTCTTATTTGCATTTACTGAACTTAGCTTAGTCTGACACAAGGCCACATGAGTGGAGAATTGAGCAAAGATCAAACTCACAGCTGTAAGAAAAGTCCATATCCAAACCAGTACTTCACAGCGAGGCTCGTAAGTTATGAGGGTGTGGTTTTATGAAGCGTTTTTTACCCTCTCCATCAACCACCGCGGTATGACTGTGATGAGGCATCTAGGGATAACAAGGAATAAGAAATAACATAGGGATAAACGAATCCACGCTCTTACCAAAAGCATGAGTGTGATGTGAATGTGAATCATCTTTGCCTGAATTCGAACTTGGTCTGCTGATTCTTTCTACCGCAACCGTTATGATCCCACAAGATATCTGTCTGAAGACCAATATTGTTAAAAAAAAACAAAAAAAAAACACCCACCTATCAATAAGGAATATATTTTGCAAATTGAAACATGATAAAAAGTAAATGAACAAATTTCTTGCTTTGATGTACGTTGTAGAATTGTAAACATTTTCCCTAGGAACATCAACCTTCTATCAAATGTGCATGTATGACTCCAGTGAAATGTTTTTCAGGCTTCTTTGGCAATAGCCGAATAAGTGATCTTCAGAAGAAATGTTGACTTGCCAGTTTCCTAACAAAAATTATGATTCACTTTTGCGCCTGTAGTCTTTTATCCTGGCACTAAGTATTGATAATCAACATTCGAAATTTTATTCAACTTTTCAATTGTAAATCTTAGCTTACTTCTTAGCTACCTAAGAAAATCTAGAGTTAAAGAAAGACGATATGCTGAACGATTCGAAGCAACTGACATAACCCAGCTGGTGCAATAAACTTTCAACGTTTGATTTGGATATTTTGAGTATAACGGCTACCTCTGTCTCGTAATAACGTTGATTATTCACAAGTAATGTCTTGATTAGGTTGCAATTATCCTTAATTTGTTTACAAGACCGTGGACTGTTGTTCAGAGTGAAATCTCCCACACGAAATTTTGCAAAACACTTTTGACATGTTCGCATTACGTTATCCACAAACTGCACTTATCGTTCTCAACGTTTCTGCCACATTTTCAATTTTCTTAAAATAAAAAGTAGAATACGCCGAGAAAGTTGTTTACCCGTCTCCATCATCAATGTTAGAATCTATAAACAAAAATACGCCAATGTACGAATGTTTTGGCCACCCCAACACACGTACAATATATTTGGTGAACATAGAACGAGTTCCGACTGTGGTTGTCTGCATTCACTTCACAATAATGCTTTTAGGATAGTCATGAACGCCATATATATATATATATATATATATATATATATATATATATATATATATATATATATATATATATATATATCAAAAAATCTATCTCTCTTCTGTAAGACCTGTTTGCTAGCCCTATACCAAAGCGTGGTATCTGCAGCTAAGTACGATATAAGGTCACATATGGGGCTTCTTGGGGCTCGAATAATAATCTGTAAGAGAAGCTTACTTGCTGTTATACCACAATAATATACCCGTCTAACGTACTTATTCATATCTTATCTTCCCAACAGACTATCAAATAAGCATATTTACATACTCATGTGCATGAACACGCGCACACACTAACGAACATGTTAACGCATGCTCAAGTTAGACAGCAATGAAAAGCTACTTTCGAATACATTCATTCGCAGATGCATTGTTTCTCTTGATTTTTTCCATTGACCAAACGACATCGTATATTTGTACAAGTCTCGTTCAAGTTTTGTTCAAGTCTTGCAAAAGCTTCGATTTCTTCTTTTTACCTCGCCATCGTTTTAATTTTTTTGTGTTTTTTTATCTCATGTTTTGTTTTTATAGCTTCCTCTTTTAGCCAAATAGTTTTTCTCAATAAACCTATTTCTTTTCTTTTTTTCCTTTCCCTCTTTCTTCCTTTGCTATCACTTTCCGTAATTTCCTTCTAATCCTGCTTTCTTTTCTTTTGCTTCGGACCGTAACTCTGTTTATTCAAACGTTTCTATTTCAAAACTTTCTTCACTCTCTGTTCATTGGATTTAATCTTTTCCTTTTCTTTTTTCTTTCATATTTCTCATTTTCCAAACTATAACTTTTTTCTTTCTTTCTTTCTTTCTTTCTGTTGCATCCATTTTTTCCAGTGTTGTTTCTTTATATCCGACTCTCTTTTACTTGTTCCATTCTTTTCTCTTTCTTTCTTCCTTTCTCTCTTCCTTCCGTGTTTTATCAACTGTTCCCGTTTTTTCTTCATATCCTTGTTTATTTTTCTCTTCCAATCTATCTCTCTCCTTTATTCTCTTTTATATTATTTATATTCATTCTTCCATTCATTTTCTTACCTTTTCTTCACTTCCTCTCGTTATATTTCATTTGTTTTTTCTTCATTCTTCTTTTTTTATAATCTCTCTCATTTTTTTCATTCGTTTTTTATAACTCTCTTTTCAAATTTATGTGCATCTTTTCTCCTCTCTTTCTTTCTCTCTCTTTCCTTCTCCAGTGTTTCTTCGTTTTTTCCTTCTTCTCTCTCCATATCACTCTTTCTTTTTCATCCTAGTTACCTTCCCAATTCTCTTTTTTATTCATATTCTCTCTCTCTCTCTCTCTCTCTCTCTCTCTCTCTCTCATTAACCCTTTTCTCGTCTCTCTCCGTTTTTAATTCTTTATAACCTTCTTTTTTCTCTCTCTGTCTCTCTTTATATTACTGACCTTATTTTCTTTCTCTCGTTCTCTATATGTTCCTTCCTCTCCTCTTTCTTTCAGTGCAATTCGTTCTTTTTTTTTTCAACACTTTTATTTGTTACACGTTTGAAAGTCTTCAGAAGTAATTCACTCCCTTTCCGTACACCAATCCCCTTTTTCTGTTGTTTCTTTCTCCTATTTTCATGTTGCAACCTTCCTTTCCTAATTTTTTTTTTTCGACTCATTCCTCGCCATTTCTTTCCTTCTCCTCTATGGCCACTGGAAAAACCGTATGGGACAAATAACAGTAGTAAGACTTCGCGCCATTACTCGGGTTTCATCTCATTACAATGCACTTTCGGTGACACACGATTTTCCCAATTTCGCCTCTTTGATGATATTCGCAGTTATTTCTTGATTTAATTTGAAGGCTGGTCGCTGCGGGACCGGTCTAAGATGATCACGTGACTGGCACACTCCTATGTCGACCCCCCTTCTGTTCCAACCCCATTGCCTCTTTCATTTCTTAATCCAAACGAGGGAGGAAAATTTAGGATGAAGAAAAATAAGTTAGAAAGAAGAAAATGGCGAAAGCAACTGGCAGAGAAGTGCGGTGTATGGATAGAGAGAAGATCGATGGAAAATAAGGGGTTGGGGGTGTGGCAAGGGTACGTATTTAATAAGAAAGAAAGAAAGAAAGAAAGAAAGAAAGAAAGAAAGAAAGAAAGAAAGAAAAAAGAAGGAAGAAAAAAAGAAAGAACGGAAGAAAGAAAGAAAGAAAGAAAGAAAGGTGGCGTGGAGACTCTGATCAGGAAGGAGAGAAAGATGACGAACTGGGCGAAGAGAGGAAGAAGAACTGAAAAAGACGGAAGAACGAGAAAAATTCACTAAAATGACTGAGGAAAGAAATTATGATCTAGAGACTTATCTAGAATGAATTGTGAATGAGGAATTTATTAAAAAGAAAGGGAGGAAGGAAGAGAGTAAGACCAATGAAGGAAGGAATTAGGGGTCAAAAAACCTAAAAGAAAGATGAAGGAAAGTATCATATGAAAGAAAGAGAGAAAGAAAGAAAGAAAGAAAGAAAGAAAGAAAGAAAAAGACCAAAGAAAAAATAGAGGAGGGGGGAGAGAGAGAGAGGAAAATGCGGAATTAAATGATGGAGAATGAAAAAAAATGAAAAACAACAAAGGGAAAAAGTAGGAAGGAAAAAAGAGAATGAAATGAGTAAAGAAAGAAAGAAAAAAAATGAAAAATCAAGAAGGAAAATGAGAAGGTATATTGAACACAATCAGCAGGAAAAGGCGCAAGGAAAACGAGAGAATAAATAAAGAATGAATGATAAAAGAAAGAAAGAAAGAAAGAGAGGGGCCAACTGTCGCCATTTTTCTCAACTAGTACCGCCGCCATCATCGTTATGATCGTCAACAATGATGGAAGCAAGGAGTCACAAGTCAGCGGCCTACTGATTGGATCTTAAATTGACTGTCGATTGGTCTCGGTGAGATAGGGAGAACGCATAAAACCAAGAATGGTTTCGTTCGACTTTCTTTTTTTCTCCTTCTTCTTCTTCTCTCCCCCTCTTTTGGAACGTCATAAAAATGTAACTACAAAAAAATGAGGGAAAATTAAAAATCAGAATCAACAGCCAACTGGGATTAATATGATTACGTGCAGTTTATTCAAACCTGCCTCGGGATTTCTCGTCGGCAAACGTCATTTTGGGTCGCAGCACCCCTACCTTTCCTTTGCATGAGAGATTAAGATAGAAGTCAAGTATAAACCTTAATGAGGGTGGAACTGAAAGCCAGGGTGGACATTTTTTTTTATATTGACGAAAAGGGACGGGCCCAAATACAAATAAGTGTGTACAGGTATCCCTCGCTTTCCGAAAGTTCGCTCTACGCCACTTTCTCGCTTCTGCGGAAAAAAAAGCAAAAGGCGTACTTAACGTTCACCTTTTGTTATGCAGCGAGCCCTTATAAAGATTCTCTCTCTCTCTCTCTCGTCTATAACCCAATCACCTGCACTTCTCATCGCCCCAACCTCCAATGGCTAACATACCATCACATCTGTACTGGGCGTGTAGGGCTGCTCAAAAATGTGCCCAATATATAAATTACTGGTAATTGCTTACAAAGGTTTTTTGTTTTTGTTTTTTTGTTTTATTTTATGGTAACGTTCTTTCTGATAACGGGGGAACTGTACTATATGCTTATTTGAACGGAAACGTCAATCTCGTATTGGGGAGAGTAAACGTCTGTATTGTGGCCTGTATCGTATCCTCCCAAAGATCTTTGTTCAAGGTTTTGTCAGAGCTAGTATATCGAGTTCTCATTTTTAAAACAGGCAGGCCCTTCCAACCTTTCACTACAACCAACACAACACCCGGCCTTGTGCCTCACTAAGATCAGTTGAATAACTATCATAATGTATGCAAGTGAAAAAATATGCATGGAAACATCAATAAGTCCGAAATTCGATAACTGTCATCTTTGTCAATGCATATCCATTAATCACATCGATTGAACATTATTTAGTGAAAATTTCAGATCACAATTTAACTGTGTCCACCCTCTCGCATCTGTCAGTCTATCTATCTATTTATGTGCATCAATAAGTCTGTAGCATGAAAAAATCATCCATTTTACACAATAAACATTTTTCCAACATAATCTCCTTTCTTCTTATCATACCTGATTCAGTGATGAATATTACTCGCAAAGATCGAACTTTATACTGTGAAAATTGCGGATCAAAATTCAGGTAATAACTACGTGTCAGGCTCAGGACTTATTAATCCACACTGGTATGTATGCAAAAGATTACGTGAAGTACAAACGTATGTAAATGTATGCAAATGTATGATCGAAAAGTAGATTTGCGATTGCTAATGCACAGGTGTGTATGTGACGGTACAGTAATAACTGCAGACATCAGGGAACATTTAGATTCTGAGATATTTTACGGGAAATGGAGGTGCCTAATGTAGAATGATGGTTTGCAAGCGTAGGGAGTTATGTCCCCATTAGAAGACAAAGAAGCAGTTGAGCGTGATTACCGACGCAAAAGCTCATCGACACCTTGATATACTTGTTTTTTGAACAAAATCTACATCCCTGCGTAATGTGTACTTAGTAAGTCATATGATTCACGAATTGTACTTATTTGGTCGTGTGATATGTGACTCTGTTTTATGTTGTCCTTTAGTCATACCAGGTTACCAAATGACGAGTCCCTTAATTGCACTCTCTTTTGCAAACTAGGTTGCTTAAGATATTACATATATCTATATATAATGACCAGCTGATAGTGTAATCTAGTATGCAAATATCGTTGAAGATGAGGGTGCAGGATTGATCAGCTTTCCCTAAGATTATCCTGTGACTGGTAGATTGCAACCTCACTGTCTCTAGAGGCACAAAGCCTCAAGTCTGCTTCAAGGCCTCAGCAAGTGTGAGGAACCCAGTTTTGATCAAAGTCATTGCAATGGTAATTGCCTGTAAAACTAGCTTTTTAACCATCGCTCTTCGTTGTGGTGTCCTGATTTTACTGTTTCTGTAAATTATAATTTTACAAGTACGGAAGATTAGATTTAAAAAACATTTTGATATCCAAATTTTCTTATGAATTCGTTCATATGGAGGGATTATGTACCTGAGATTTTAAATACAAACAACATATCAAGTATTAACTACCGGATGAAGCATTGTCGTTATTATGAGTTTTTCTTTCGTCTTTTGTTGCTTGTTCACACCAAAAAGTAGTTGTATAAATAGTGCTAAGTTGTCCGAATTTCTTCGATAAAGCATTGTCATTATTAATCATTTTGACTAGATTTTTTTCTTTCATACATTTTTTCTGTTTGTTTACACTGAACACACAGTAATAATAGATACAGATATCCAGATGAAATGTTGAAAATCATTAGCATCGACTTGGTTGTGTTAGTCATTTCAAAGTGTGGATTACACATAAGTTAAACGAAAAAAATCTCCAGGGCTTTGTTTCCATATTTCAAATTTTAAGAAAATTTTCACGGACGACGGGAAGGGGATAATCTACAATAATGAAGGATGCAAGATATGACAGGAGGCAAGCAAAGACCGTAGTCCTGTGGAATATGGTGGAATCAGAAGGAAATCTACTACGGGCGCCTTCAGAGAACAAACGATTGATTCAAACAGATACTGCTCCTAATTATATCGACTGACAAAAAAGCGACCCGGAATTAGTTAAGAGAAATGATATTCCATAAAACCATGCAGGACCAGGTTTTTCTTTGGTGACAAAGAGTAAGTCAGTGGAAATCGGAGTGCCGATTCCGTTTCCCAACTTGGTGAGCGTTATGCCTCTCAGCATTTTCACTATATAGGCATTTACATTAGCAGAAAAGGCTGTTGATAACAGAGAGTAGTTATAATGATACAAAACCTTCAATAGTTTATATCGACGGAATTGATTATCCTTTCACATAACATGTTATTTTCTCTATGCATCGTATTTATGTAGATATAACATTCTCTAAGAATAAATGTAATAAATGTTGTGTATGTTTGCGTGTGTGTGTGTGAATTTGATAGTATGCATTTAAAAAATTTGCATATTTTTTTTTTAAGTTGGGATTTCTGTGGTCTTCAGCCCTGGCGTTAAATATGGTGAAAAATGATCTATTCAATCATAAAATATTCTGCATTCAATGATAAAAACCTTTATTTATGCGCGTCAAAAGTCTCTTATATGCCAGTCGCCATTTCTTTTGTTTACGGAAGTCAATCCTGAGTCGTATGTTTTCGAATATTTGAGAATAAGCAGCTAAACATAAAGGTTAAGGTTTTATGTACGGGAATATAAACAAGTTCAGTGCGTAATGGGAAAAAAAAGTGGAGAAATGTAGCCTCAAACAAAATAAAGAACGATTTTTTTCTGTAAAGAAATGTATATCATGGAATGGTTACAAACTATTAAAGGTGAAAAAGTTTAAGAATGGGCGCTTCTGCGGAATCGTATATACAAAATTAGAAATATGGAAAAAGGATTTTCCGTGTGATTTCACTTATTACTGGCATTCGGATACGCGGAAAGAGTTGGAAAAATATTAGTTGACTTCTTGTGCTGACTAATTTTTACTTTTTCTCTTTCAGAAAACTGCAAGTCATCGTAATGGAATATTTTTTAGTTGCACTTCTGAATCTTTGATTTCTAGGAGTAGATGGAGAGACACAAAGGAAAATTTAGAAGAAAGGAAGAACTAAACGGAAAAGGAAAGAAAAACAATGAAAATTCAACGAGAAAGAGAGGGAGAAAATGAAATACAAGACAGATATGTTTAAGAGATAAAGAAAGAAAAAAGAAACTAAGAGAAAAAAAAGGAAGAGGAACACAATGAAAATGCAACGAGAAAGAAAGAAAGGGAGAAAATGAAATACAAGACAGATATGTATAAGAGATAGAGGAAGAAAAGAGAAAGAGAAAAAAAAAGAAAGAGCAACTGAGAAAAGAATACAATATGAAGTATAAGTGAATGAGAAAAAATCAAGAAAGAAAGAAAGAAAGAAAGAAAGGAATATACAAACAAATAAACGAACGAAAACGGGATCAAAAAGTGAAGAAATAAAAAAAATTTCAAAAAAAATATTCTCAGAAAGCAAAATAAAATAAAATATAAGAATGTTGTGAAGATAACAGTGTCTAAAGGAGATCGAAAGAAGATTCTAGACGTACAATTGTTACGCTAGCCGAGCGTGAAATTGTGTATTAGTGACAGCGAATCGTCAGAAGAGTGTTTAGGGTCTGTCTCTGACTACAAGCGGGGGCAGCATTTTCTGGTTTTCTTTCAGCAAAGACCGGTACTTTCGGTTCGATTGTCCGTCTCTATAGTAAATGACGATAGATGACATGGTGGAAAAGGTGATGGCGGCGCTAGCTCTGACACCGCCTGGGCATGCGCATAGCAGAGTCCACAGGTCGCAAACAGTAAGAGAGTAAAACTTCCCCAACACCCAACCAAGGCAAACGAAAGAATGGCTGGCCTCGGACCAAAATTAATTGCCAGGGAAAGCTAATGTAGCATTCGATGAACAACTGGCAATATCCGTGAGCTAAAAAGTTATGTGAATTAAAATAAACGCGTACCTTTTTGTTGTTTGTGATTTTTTTCTCGTTCGTTTGTTTGTTGTATTCGTATTTCTAACTTCTTTATTTTTTTATTTCTATTGGGTCAATTGGAAAAGTCTCATCTATTTTTTATTTTACTTTTTCTCATTCACCCCACCACCAATAAATGTTGAGGATATTGAACTAGCTTGTTGGCAGTGTCTGTCATCTCCGTTAAAGAATGACTTTCCTCTGTGAACCATGTCTACTAATATGCATGTGCCATTGAATGATACGCTCAGCAAAGAACCAGTGCAACGTTACTTATCACAATTTAATATTTAAAGAAATCCAAGCAATTTATTCTATCTGTGTGAAATCACTTTCAAGATGATGCTCTAAAATCGTTAAGTGTCGCATTTGATAAATAAATAGTTGTTGTGTTCAGTTGGCTTGGATCCGAGACAAGAAGTATATTTTCATAATTTTGGCTTCACAGACGGTTGGGTGATTTCCACCACCATATCCTCTGGCAGTGATATTAGAAAATAAAACTATGATTTATTTCATTGTATTTGTTGAGTTCTCGCTTTATCTTAGATGTTGATTGGGGAGAGAATGAATGTGTACAAAAATGAGGTTTCTCTGGTTAATTAATGAACCAATTTCTTCTGACTACATCTGACAGCACCGGATGAGGAGAATTTTTCAACGCCCCTTTCCTTGCCGCTCCTGACTCTTCTGGCTTGCAACCTACTGACTCTGACCACTGCAACCAATTGGTCGCTTTTATTGCATTTTCATGGCAAAAACACGTAATCGTACATATAACCAAGTCAGGTGACCGATTACGTGTTCTGCCCTCATTCGACCACGCATAACATAGACGCGTTATATTCAACTGAATCACAACGACCTGCGGTCAAGCAAACTTGATAAATACACTGCAGTTTATTCATCCCTATTTATCCTTAAATACAAAATAGTCTGTGCAATACTCAATAGATTATTTATGATATTTTCTTTAATTTTGAAGAGGGTAATTGCTATTTCAAGAGTTGTGCCGCCTATTAAACTCATTCTTTGTGTTGCTTTTGCTGTCATCACAAAGTCTCGGCTTATCCATTCTATATACGTCTTCAGGTGTACAATCTGCATAAAAAAAGAGACTGTGACTATTGAAGTGAGTGTGATCCTTTCTGAGTGCTAGACACTTGTGGCCATGTACGGTACACACACACACACACACACACACACACACACACATATATATATATATATATATATATATATATATATTCGTTCAAGGATAGCTTTGTATATATATATTCAAAGCTATCCTTGAACGAATACGTATAGAGAGTAAATGCAGTTAGTCATTCACACATGAACAAAATCTCATCTGCACACGCGTGTACACTTGCTATAAGCAAATACATACACACATAAACGTGTGTTGTCACATTCGATGCACCTCCACGCTTATTCGATCAAACACGAAGCAGGCAAAGTTAATTCAAACATCTCAGGCAAATGGCGATTTTTCTCTGTTTTTATTTTAATAAGGCTTTTGTGTAATTTGTTGATTAAATGCCACCAAAGTGAAAAGAGTTAACAATAATAATAATAATAATAATAATAATAATAATAATAATAATAATCTAGAAAGAGAGAGGGGGGATAGGGGAGCGCTGTGTAGATTAGCTCTGTTTGGTGAAGCAGCGTCGTAAAAAGGCGGCAAGGTGAAAACATGACAAACTGGTTCTTTTTTTATTACTCGGAGACAAAAAAACGGCTTCCGAGGGCGCTTGTTCTGTGTTGGACAATATCACAAGGGTTGTCTTCAGTTCAGATCACGGTAAAGATTTGAATTCTAAATCAAGATTCGATTCCTGGTTTCATTTTTAACTATAATCGCATTCCTAGAGTCGTAGGAAAATGCAATCGAAATTATAAGTGTAATTATGGGGTAATGCCGTCTTTCTCTCTCTCTCTCTCTCTCTCTCTCTCTCTCTCTCTCTCTCTCTCTCTCTCTCTCTCTCTCTCTCTCTCTCTCTCTCTCGTTGGTATTGCAAATAAGGCAATAAACTGTGGAAAGCTCGGAAAAATTGAGAAACGCTAACCTTCCAAGTGGAGTGCCTGCACGCCTTAAGAATCGGTGTTTCGATTCGTACTTGTATCGATTTAAAAAAACAGCCACTAACGCGTGTAGAAATATGTACATACATAGCCATAGAAACACTGTTCTTGATCGACATGAACTGATTGAGATAGATGGATATTGTTCCTCACATAAGTGAAACATCAAACATGCATATTTTAAAAATAACTATTCTAAAAGATATATGAATTTTTTTTTAATAGATGCTTTACCTAAAATCATCTAAAAAAAAAAATGCAGCACAAGATTTTGGAATTGTTGATCCCAAAATGATCATAGAGTTCCCCCAAAAGCACTTTTTTGTAAAATCAAAAAAAAGGTTTAGATAGTGCCTAGTGGTGTACTCATGCCAATTTTCAAAGTTGTGGCCCCACAAGGAGCACGCAGACATGCACACATAGATAAAAACAGGCACTGAAGGAGAAGAATCTGTAGCCCACTTGGATGGTAAGTTGGACCATCTGTGCGACTATATTCAGAGAGATAAATACGTATGAACCAACTGTGATAGACGAGGTTTGAAGATGTTGCAATGAGTAGATTTGAACACTTTGATAAAAAAAAAAGCATCAAATCCGGCACAAGGGTAAATAAAAAAGTTCTTGAATTTTCTTTCACTGCATAAATAATTCCTCGATCTAAATTAATATTTGCTTTCTATTCCATACGTACTGAGAAATTTTATCCACAATACTACATGTATACTTTACGAGTTTGTAGAATAAAATATACCCTAATGTGTACGTATAAACACCTGTGTTCCTGCATAAATTCACGTACGTGTATTTTCCTCCCCAAAAAGATTGATGGGAAAATAAAAAAGAATCACTATAATTAACAGATTTTGTGATGAAGAAGGATATATACCGTGAAGAGTACGACGAAAAAGAAATATAATAAGTCACTGGAAGAAACGATTGAAAATATACAAAAAAAAAAATCTTGTATAAATAAAACTTGAGCGAATATTTTATAAGGTGCCGTGTTTTCCTTGATTTTAATTCACCGCATCGCGCGTAACCAGTTGAAAGGTTTATCTGGTCAGGGACATCAAGGAATACTAATGAACCTACCGGGGGGACAAGATTGTGTATCGATCTAATGGAATCTGTTGTGTTTTAGCATAACTGTTACTAATGTGAGCATGAATGTGTATGTGTCGATGTGTACGTGTACATGTCAGTGCGTGCATGTGTGTGCGTGTGTGTTTGAGCTCCCACGCGCAGGTATATATGAGTTTGTCTCTGCAAGCGTGTTCTTGTGTTCATGTATGTTTCTGTGTGCGTACGTTATTGACTATATGTACGTGTGCGCTTATATTTGTGTGCGTCCCTGTCACAACTGTGAATGAAAATGCAAGGTTGTCAGCAAGAAAAACTTCATCAGTGCTGGAGGGATACAAATTACTTTCTTTCCCACGAGGATTTGAGTTTGTTTTTTTTTTTGTTTTTTTTTTTTTAATCTCCATCATCATGTAAAATTATATTATTATTATCATCACAATAATAATAATAATAATAATAATAATAATAATAATAATAATAATAATAATAATAATAATAATAATAATAACAAAAATAATGATAATATTTCCTTTTGACGTCTTGTAGTATTCATTGCACACCTAGTTTAGGTTTGAAACTTAGGGCAGGCAACGGATTTATGACTTACTGAGCACTTGCATTTTTTTCCTCATTTCATTTTATACGTACAAAAAGTGGTGGTCAATATCGGAGCCTGCACAAAAAACAATAAATAGTTGTATTACATACGAAATATTTACTTGGACAGTGCTTTGCAAAGGATATGGGTGCTGCCTGTGAGGACAATTTTCTATATCTCATAGATGCATGGGCTTCCTGTTATTCTACCTAGATATTTGTTGACGCCTTTTTTTTTTTTACCAAGGGCTCATATAACATCAGGTATTGTTTCAGTTTTAAGTTGCCGCATTTTTTCGATCTCAATTTCCAGGCCTTTGTACTTAGACAATTTTTCAAACACTTTTACAGATATATTTTTGTCTGATAAAATGGTCATATGTATTAATAGGTATCACTTTTCTTTTCCATCCTTAACAATTATGTCTTGATGGTTTGCAGTTCGAATTTTGTGTACGAGGAAATCCCATAATATTGCCGCATCTTGTATTCAGTTAAAGGTTCTGGGTGGTGTTTATATCAATGTAGTGTGTGTGGTGTGCCATAGTGCTTATAGACTAACCAATGAATGTACCGGCCCACTCTATCGTGTCTAAGTCTGTATTAATTGGGGGCTAGAACTGAACATCCAGACATGATGTGGTCGATAGTCTCAGTAACTCCGCTGTCACAGAACTTGCAGTCGGCGTTAGCTCTGTTTTTATAATGTGTGCTACGAAATTCCTAGTAGGAAGGTTCTGGTCTCGGGCAACAAAGAGAAAGCCCTCTGTTTCGGCTTTTAACCCTGAACTTCGTAGCCACTGACGGGTTTCGGTGTCATCTTCATCGGCATCTTGGGTGCGAGGTGGGTATCAGCCGTGCAGGAGTTTTTGTTTCTTTTCACATTGATATTTCTAGTCGCTTGGTTGTAGTTTTTACATCTTTTGCAACCTTAGTTGCAGCTTGTGTAAGGGGCTTGTTGGGATATGACACTCATGCTTAGTATCAAAATTCCTTGAATTCTCTTATGACTGAATGGAGCATTTTTGCTGTCTCAATGTTTTTTAACCAGAGTCAACATCCAGTCGTCATTCGCCTGCATGTAAGCATATAAGCCTTTGTATGATAGTTCTAACTGGATTATAACTCCACCTCTAAAGAGGTAGAATCGATCTATGTCTGCTTTTGGTTGGTGCATTCTGTTGTTGGTGAGAAGATTTCTTGTTTTTGCATCCATTCTGCCTATGTCAGTAATGTTGCCGTCAGTTATGTTAAAGCTGTACTATATTACAGGTATTTTCCAAGGTGTTGATGGCTTGGATGCAGTTCTCAGTTAATCTCAGTTTTAAGGATAGCTCAAACCCTTTTATAGTACTCAAAAAATATCTCACAACTATTGTTGATACCAAGGGCATCACATCTGCGTCCGTCTAGTCAGAAATGATCTTCCGAATATAAATTTGAATGGTATCTACGATAGTAACTTGCTAAGCAGTGCTCTGAACTAGTGTTCCAAACGAACATGCTCATCAATATATATATATATATATATATATATATATACGTGTGTGTGTGTGTGTGTGTGTGTGTGTGTGTGTGTGTGTGTGTGTGCGAAGAAGTAACCAGCCTTACCCAGATTTCTAAATATCCAAAATGAATACAATCACATGAGCTTCCCATTATCATCATCATCTTCTTAGCGTATTTCTTCGGACATTGACCTTCCCCGATATTCGTCAGACTTCTCCATCGGTGTCGTGGAATTTTCTAAACTTGTTTAGTTCGTCACAACTTTGTATTACTTGCCTTAAAAAAGATACTGACAATCTTCACTAGGTCCGGGAATGTTAATTCTATCAGAATTATCACTTCCAAACAATTAAGAAAAAAAGTTTCAATTTTACCTTCATAAAAATTAGCAAGATCATTAACAAAAGTAAAAAAACATAGGACCTTTAATGATTTTCTATTCCTAAGGTTGTCTGAGAATTCTGGGAATGATACTTTCTTTCTCAAATACTTCCTTAGTTTATATATTTACTGCCCGAGTACTCTATCTAATCGATTTTTCAATGTAACTTGTATCATATATTCCTCTCATAACTTTCCGAGGGGCTTAAAAGTGAAATGGATGTAGATATGTATACGCACATGTATACACACACACGCCAGGCTGGTGCGATAAGTAATACTTCAGGGTATGCAGTGGGTAAAATTTCATCAAATTAATTGTCAACAATATATTTCAACAAATGAAATCAATAAGTTACTAAACAAAGCATTACAATGTAAACATTTTTTCTGTTTGAAGTTTATTGAGATATCATAAAATTGAATAAATATATAAATAAAAACATTTTTCCCTTAAGTTATCTTTTGATAGATTGCTTCAGTAATCTATGAATAAATGTGGAAAGTTTGATTAAAATTAAATAGTAGGTTGGATATTGGTTGATTTTTAAATTGAAATGCGAGTGTATATTCCCACTTTAAAATTTCCTATTGATTTTCTATGTTTTCTAATTCTATTTCATCAATTTCTTTTAGAAATGTAAACTTCGTTTCTCTATAACAGCAGAAAATATTTTTTCATTTTAGATAATTGAGGGTCAAATAGAGAAACAAAGTAGGAAATAGAGGGAGACGTAATAAAACACGCCTTACTTACTACAGAGACAAACGTTGTAACAGAACTTCCATTACAACTTACTTCGAGCTCAAGAGGGGTGGTTATAGCAAAGGGCATAATCTTGATTGACCGTTATAAAATAGCTAAGATCACCGTTTACAGCGCATGTGATTTACTTAGCAGCTTGTGTTAAATATATTGAGACCAAATGGCATGGGATAATTCTAAGGGGAAAATGAAAATTCGTTCAACTGTTCATTCAATTTAGTGAATCAAGTCACAAATCTACTGGGAATCAAAAATCTGTTACTTTCTATGTTTAACAATTAACCTTTAAGATTTTACTCGCGGTAGGCAGTGCTTACTTTGCCTACCTGGACGAGCCGTTCCTGTCACACGCACACACGCACACACACACACAAACGAATATATATGTGTGTGTGTGTGTGTGTGTGTGTGCTTTTTCCTAATCGAACACATAAACACACACCTACACATATGTATATACACTCTTTCCAACTTTTCAACTGGGAAGTAATGCAATGATCATAAAAATATTGTGAAAACAGAATATTTAGAGAAAAATGACGCCAAGTGCACACACATTCTCAACCATACACATAATGTCTGAGATACATATTTTGATACTCATCCTATAGATTTGTTGATTTTTTTTTCAATAACAAATAAATGAATATTTTTCCGGTGAGATATTTATTCGTTCCCCACCCCCGAACAACATTTAACCCGCCGTTACATTGAATGGTATTCATATTTACCAAATAGCATTTTGCATTTTTCCTTTTTTTTTTTTTTTTTTTTTGTATAGGTCCCCATTCTTAGGCCGGTCTGATTTACACACAATTGTGTCAGTATTTGTATTGACAAAGCTTGGTGGAGACATGGCCCTACTTGGATACAAAAAAAAACAGAAAAGTTTTTCCCGTTTTACAGAAGGAAGAACTATATAAAAGTAATATACTGTTGTTGACATTGCGCCGAATTACTTCAGTTTTTTTCCACATCACTTACCTGCTACGAAGAAAACGAAAGACAGAAATCGAAAAGAACTTTTTTTTTTATTACAGATAAATTTATAAAAATCTGTTCCTGAATGAAAAGTGAGATTTCAAAAATATTCTGGTTGAAATGTATGGGGATATTTTTTTATCGATGAAAAAAACTGTTTTAGAAACACTCATATATATATATATATATATATATATATATATATATATATATATATATATATATATATATATATATATATACCAACATGCACCCCAAAACACATAATCTTAAGTAGATATAGATAGACAAATACAAGTCTATATTGGCATGGATGACACAAACAAACTTTCCCAAGTGAATGAAAACAATATGCAAGAGTGTGTTTTAAAAAGTTCAATCTCTTCTTTTGACGAATACACAAATACTTTTACATCCATGATATATATGTGTGTGTGTGTTCGTATATATAAATGAATGTATGTATTCATGTGTGTGTGAAAAAGATTATCTGAGAACCAAGTAGATATGAATATATTGTGTTTTATTTATATTTGTGGAGATAATTTCGCCATGAACTGGGTTCATCTGAACAAGAATGAGTTAATGGTGCCTCAAACTCGCAAAACAGACACAAGGGAGAGAATATTATAATCTTGGTGGAAGTGTGGAAAAGGCCAAGTTGGTATGTGTCAGGGTCAAGTTGAGGAAAGGAGTTGTTAGAAACATACAGAATTTTGTTGGGACCAAATAGACTGTTCTCACGTGTGTGCATGTATATGTGTACACGCAGATAAATTAAAATTTGAACCCTTTATATCACATCAATTGTCAATGAGTTTGAAGCTTAGTTGCAACAACAATTTTTCAATCACTGTAATTCTCTTTAAGGTAAATGCAGTAAATTAATGATGGAACCTAACCAAGAGACAGATCCGCAAACTGAGAACCATGCAACGTGCACATGAAAGAATTATGATGGGCCTCATATGGAGAGATCATAAGACTGCACTGTACATCTGAGAAAAGACAAGAGTCAGAGACATCATAGAATCCATTAAAAAACTCATATGGCAGTGGGCTGGCCATGTTGCAAGGATGGACATCGTGACTCACGACATAGATTTCCCGAGATCACATGCGCAACCGAGGCCCGCAAAACACTAGATGGAGGGACGAGCTAAACAAATTCAGAAAGTACTGGCTCCGGGACGCCCGCGGTAGAGAATTGTGGCGAATCCTTGGGAAGGTCTATGTCCAACGACGGACGTTGAAAGACTGATGATGATGATGATGATGATGATGATGATGATGATGATGATGATGATGATGATGATGATGATGATGATCTTTTCACTTCACGTCGTTTTGGATCAGGGAAGATCTTTTTTTTATAAGGAGGCTCTACTTTCGGATAGCGGAAGGAAAATTGTATAGCTATTTACTCCCTTCAACCTTCTCTCAATGTCTCCGCTTTTCTTTCTATCTCTATATCTCTTCCCTCTCCTCCGGCATATGCCGAAATCCAGTAAAAAAAAAGTACTAACGCTGACTGAAGAGTCAGTTGATCCTTTGGACGCAGTTAAAAGAAAACCGGTATTTGTCAAGTCCTCGGCGCTCACAAAAACGCTAAGATAATGTAAATACAGCGGTAATAGATCTAACAGTTGAGATATCGGCGCTGATTATCCTTGTATTTACTAAAAGATATCGTAGCCCCAAATCCTAAGTTGCTGACAAAAAGGCTATACGCATCTTCATATACAGAGGTACCCATAAGTAGATGAAGCGCACACATGAGCACGCATAAATCCATATGTACACGTCTCCCTTACACACGCATTAGAGATACGTGTTTGTCAGTAACTATCATTCAGCTTTACAGCTAAACATTTCTATACAGCGTCCTTAAAGTCATTGTGCGATTCCGTTTTTCATTAGTTTTCATTTTATATAACATAAATCATGCAAAAATTTGTTCAAGTAACAGTATATTCGGTTGTAAGCCTGCTGCATAGCAATAATTATCTCCCTTACGTCGCAGGTGCATCCTTCATCAAATAAGTTCGAAATTGTGACAGAGTTAATATATGGGATTGGGTGGTTGTTTCTGTATTTATATAGTCTAGAAAATTTGATAGCTTTAAACATTAAATATATGTTTTTTTAAATCTTTCCAAAAATGTATGTCATTTCAGTCAATTATTTCCATATCTGCTATTGTAATTTTGGTAATTTTATTCAAGGTTTTTTAATATTTTGAACAGACTTTGATACTATGGTACTAAGTGGGAATTTATCTGGTTTGGATCATCAGTTGTTTACCTTGTAACCGTTTCGGGGATTCAAAAACAAAACCGTTATACTGACAAGGCATTTGTTTCAAAAGATCAAATGATGAATAGTATAAGATAACATCCATGCACAGGCACTGCATGAAACAATGTTCAAATAATGATATCCGACAATATTATATTAATAGCTGACAATGTGGAAAGAAACTCAAAACGTTTGTACCTAATGAAACATTGTTGATTTTATAAACGATTTGTGTTTCTTTCCACATTGTCAACAATTAATATATACACATACACAAAGAATCGAGGATGCAGAGCTAAAGAAAGTTGACCACTGCATCTATTAAAGATAATGAATCTCAATGAAATCCTTGAAAGAAGAAAAAATCAAGCGAAGAATCACTAAAGGTTGGTGAGCTTTTAGTTGAGCAAAAAAAGAAGAAAACCCCATTATTTCTTTAAAAAACAAAAAATAGATAAAAACGGCCACGACCAATGCATCCCCTGCTAAAGTTAGATGTGGACCTGAAACATGGAACATAACTAAAATATCGGTTTTCAAACTGAGAGCTATGCAACGTGCACGCGAGAAAATCGAGCGTATTATATTAGAGAACAAATATAACATCAGAGATATCATTAAAAAACATAAGAAAACTCAAGCTATGTACCAGCCATATTGCAAGAATGTTTCAGACAATTGCAAACAGTAATGGGCAAATCATGTTGCGAGAATATACCAGATAACACCGAAGAGTTTTAAAAAATATTAGTTCTGCGATGTCCATGATAGAGAGCTCTGGCGAATCTTAAGTGTGGTCTGTCAAACGACAGACACTGAAATGATAGTGATAATGATTATGAAGAAATGTGTCAGTGCGATACCCCCGAGCAAATGACTACTGTTGCATTTCTTTTGACAGTGGGTCGTTTGGCCTCTTACAAAACAAGCATGTTGTTTTATCCAAGTGAAACAACGCTCTTATTACACGCGATATTTGTATTGAGAGCTGTATATCCGTCGGCGTTACCTTACATGCTGTGCTGATAGGAAAGGATACGATACTGTAATATCCCCCTGACTGTGAGAATCTTTTGGATTCTTATCTAGTATTTCAGCCGGAAGAAGACTGCTCACCGCCCAATTCAATGCATTAAATAAACAAGATTATAATCCATTTGCAGAGGCGTTGTCTAGGCTGATTGAGGTTTAGATTGTATTCATCTTCAACTTAGATTCTAACCAGTCCTTTTTGCAGCTGATTAGGTGATTCGGACGTTACAGAAATATATAAAGCTAGAATGTCCCAAGTTGGTATTCGGTTTAAACTCTGGCGAAAGTACAAGTTATGCTCCTACTTTAGTCAAAAAGTTTCCTGGTTGTTCATTTCCTCGAAATGCATATTGTTCAGAGCTGTGTTACTGTCAATATATATATATATATATATATATATATATATATATATATAACCATTTCAAATAGTTTCAATACAACGCAAATTATAATCCTTCTGCCTGATGATATATCCATTTCTTAATAAATTTCTTAATCTGCATTGAAAGAAACACGTAGAGCAGTTGTAGACGGTGGATAAACAAAATGTGAATTTTGGGTGAAAGCAGTTACTTGTACTTGCATTGCTTGCAGCTGTTCAGCTCAATTATAAGAGCAATGCTACGTTGAAGCAGCTACCCTATTGGTCGTAGCTTCGATTCCTATAGCAGCCCCATGTTAAATGATACATTCACCATTGATCATACAAACTTTATTTAAAAGGAAATATTGAGGACTCTTTTTATAAATACTTCATTATTGCCCCTGCTCTTTCATCCCCATTAAGCTTCCACCGGATATCGTTCTGCAACTGAAGCACCGTTTCTACCAAACTTGGACACACCAGTAGTACCTCATGATATTGCAAGGCTTTGTTTTGATAGCGTATTTTAAAACGCTCAAAGTTTAAACGTCTGCTTTGTTTACTTATGTATGATTTATCATTATAGTAATAATATGCTTTAGAGCATACCAGCTGAACAACGTCTTATTGGGTGGTTTCAGTTAGTATATATATATATATATATATATATATATATATATATATATATATATATATATATATATATTGAACGGACAGTTATGTTTCAGTCTAAAACTATTTTTTTTAATTTTCTTTTGAAAAACCAAGTAGCACAAGGTCTTCCCTTAGGTCCATTGAGTATGCATTCCAAATTTGTGCCATATCTTGTTGAGCTACGACAATATTTGACCAATGTTTTAAAGAGGGAAGTGGAGACATAAGCAGAACTAGTTGTTTTATACAAATAGATGATGGAATGATAATATGTACGTATGTATATTGAATAGAAAGTATGGGTTCAGTTTAGTATTAAAATCACATTGTAAATGGTATAGAAACTGTATATTATTCCCTTCAAAATCTCCCTTTGTGAACTGGCAGTGATTTCATGTTACTGTTTTTCCTCGCTTTATGTGATTAAAAATGTACAAACCTACCCGCTGTTAGATTAATTAAGATAGTTTTCAAAAAGCTACTGTCCTGGTCGCAAAGGCCAAATTTGAAATGAATAATTGACATTTTCTATACTTTCAAGACATAATCTATTAGAATATAACGCTGTAATATGATAATATTCGATAGGAACAAAGAAAAAAAGAATTTAAAAAAACAAGCGTTGCATATTGTTATAGAATAAAGTAATAGACTTTAACCATTGAACGAATAGTAATGGTTCGGTTTTGCATGAAAAACCTTGGAAAGATTGAATAGTCTAAATACTCCGCCGGGGTCCACTAATTATTCATACCAAATTTAATTGAATTGTGCGAGTGTTTAACTGATATTTAATGGCAGAGAAGGAAAACAGATAGATAAACAGAACCAGTTATTCTATTGGGTTAGAGCAAAATAATTGTGGCTTTTGTTATTCTAAACCTTGATGTTTATTTTAGAATAAACTATAATTTATCTTTGTTCGTGGATTATACCATCTTAAAGTGTGGATTTCGCTCTATTTATTTGAGCTGAACATCTTATTTCCACTATTGATTTTAGTTTATTTGAAGTTGTCAAATTAAATATGGAAAAATACAAACTCAAGCAATTTCGTTGTATGGGTTCAAAACAGGATGTTAATAAATGGAAACTGCTCGCAATATCAACTATTTATTTGTCTAAGGGACTGCCAGCGAACGTACAAGTCAACATTGGTTTCAGAAATTTTGAAACGGCCTTGAGCATTGAAGTTGAGAAGGGTTGTGGACGTCTTCATGTGATTGACCACACTTTTTTCGAAATTTGTACCAAACTGGAACACAAAAAAGCTCAACAAATTGGTGCCGTACGAGCCAATGGAAATTTAAAAAAACATTGCTGTTACAAAATATCCTCTACGCTTCTTCTGCTTCTTTTGCTCTGCAAAAACTGCCCATTCCTTGATGACGTGATGAAAAATGGGTTCTATACAACAATCGACGGCGTTCTGCGCCGTGGCTGGACGGGGTTAAAGTACCAAAACACTTCCCTAAATCAAACCTGCATCAAAAGTCACTTTTTCGTGGTCGGCCAGTGGAATCTTCCACTACAACTTCCTGCATCCTGGCGAAACCATCACAACAAAGAAGTATTGCTAGAAAAACAATAAAATACACCAATAACGTTAACGTCCAAAGTTGGTTAATCGGGAAGGGCCAATTCTTCTCCATGATCAAGCCCCAGCTCAAAACGCCTTCAAAGAATTAAATGGTTCCAGGAACCAAGAATTCTATGCCTCCGTAATGAATGGACTTGTTTCAAGTTGTCAAAAATGTGTAGATTCTGAAGGTTCTTATTTCGATTATTAACTTTTATTTTAAGCTGAGGTATACTGCCTTAAAGTTGATGGCGAAAAACAGCAATTCTTTTCGGGCCAACCTAATATATAAATATATAGTTCCATGTAGGTAGAAAAGAGCGATTTGCCAAAGAGAAAAGGCATACATTACTCACTTGTATACATCTATATACGATATGTGAAAATAAGTACACCACGTTTATGATACGTGAATTTTGAAAGAGGTCAAGTTTTATAATTGGGTCGGTCAAAACCTTGAGCGTTCGCGAGATCAGTCTTTTCTTTGAAACAAATACAATTCCCTCTCTTTTTCTTATTCTCATTCGCTTGCTGGACGAAGTTTTTGTTACTTGATCTCTGATGCCTCTTCAATTATCTATTCAATTGAAAACTCAAATATCCGTCACGATTTTATTGTGACTAAGTATCCGGTGATTGTTTTTTCCTGGTGCTTTGTCCCCATTTTAGAGCGTGTTGCTCTAACAGTATTAAGGACAGACAAACAAACAGAATCCTAAAAATTACAATGACAGTTTGTCAAAGGATGTCATGAAAAAAATATTCCGAACTCAACCGAAAAGGTCGATATGTTATTGTTGAAAAAAAATTAATCCCTGTGTAAAGATTCATAGATATATTTGAATTTCTAGATGATCTTTTTGTAGAAAAGTAACTACTGAATATTGTTAAATGGACAGGTCTATTGTTTCAATAGGTGGTTAGGAGATATTTTATCGGCAGAATTGTTACCTTCAAGCGGTAGAGTCCATTGATATTGACAGAGAAATAGAGAAAGTCATTCTGATAATTTTATCAGCTCATGTTTATCTGCCTCATGTGAGAGACAACTTCAAATGTTTTATCGCCTGAAGTTTATATTTATTTCCTGATCTATGCTGCTTTCTTAACAAGTCGTAGAGTGTAAAACGGCCTGGTCTTTGCAATAAAAGGCGACAAAAACAAGATGAAAGAGAACCGAGTGAAAAAAAATAATCACTAATGAAGCATCATCAGAGAAGTTTGGTCAACTTATGACTATTAATTCTAATTCAAGTCTTATTTCTTTCATCTTAATTTCCGTTGCTATTTATTGTTATTCACCAATCTATGATCGTTAATATGCAAAGTGGGTCAGAAATTAAGAATAAGCCTTCGGCTAGACTCGAACTCACCTCATTTTTCGTTGTTAGCCCGCTTTTCCGTGGCATGTGCAGGCTACCACCCAAATCGATAACCAATCGAATTTCCAGGGAGAAATACAAGACCTTTCTTGAACATCATCATGAACGAAGGCACTGAAAGGAGAAAAAATAAACTGTTATTTAAAGAAATTCTTCAGGAATAAATTGAACGAACTTCTTTTATTCTCGAAAACGAAAAGTGTGTTCAAGTCTTCTTTGTGTGGAACAATCATTTGCTAGTAATCTAAGCTGGATATTGAGTCACGGTTCACCAGGCCATCCACAACGATTAATCCTATCACTCTTCTTTATCCCCCCCTCCTCTACATAATACCTTTTTTCTTTTCTTTTCTTTCTATTTCCCTTTATTCTGCTTCTCTCTTTCCCTCCCCCTCTGCCACTTCTATATTTCCTTTCTTTTTTTAAACTTTTCTTCATTCTACCTCGAATGTTTTCTTCTATCTCTTACGAACACAATGCAAGGAACGTTGGACGTTGTTGAAGGAACAGGCCGTTTAATTTCGGACTAACATAATGTTATCCTAGTTCTATTCGCCAGAGTTAAACTATCGCGGTGAACTCCATTCAAAGCGGAGGACGAACGCCACATCACTGCGTTTCCTGGTTTTAGGTGCGCTTCATTTTAGGGCCGTCCGGTCAGCAAGTCTTCAAATGTGTCTTTTTTTTTTTCTTTTTTTTTTTTTTTGGCTCATAGAACAAGGTATGTGTTCGCTTGTGTTTCGATCGGTGTGTGTTTGCATGCATTTGGGTTCGTGAGAGTCTGTCTGCCTCTCTTCGAGTGAGGCACGTGACGAACAAGACTTTCTTTTTCCAAAAATATCCTCTCGCATCGCGCAGCTCAATTCGAGGTTTTTCAAGGACTCTCCAACACTACTAGGGTCACTTACTTACTAACCCATTACCATCACCAACAACGCTACTACAGTCTGCACACCCCACCCAACCGCAATTTATTTATTCATTTATTTATCTATTTTTTTCCATCACTGACAGCTGAAGGCACGCAAGCTTGTTAACAGTCAAGATTTTGTTGTCGCTATCAGCGCAGGTCATCCCTTGAACTCACTACTGATCCTTGTTCAGTCTCTCTTTTGTGGCCGAGTAAATGCTATTGTGAATAACGACACTACTTGAATCAACTCCCATAATGCAAAACTGATTGATTGCCGTGACTTCCTTTAGCCTCGAGTTCTCCGTTTAATTCCTGATCCAAAATCTTTAATTTCCTATCCGATGGCAAGACAGGGATTTCACTATCGCTTGCATCAATAGGGCCTCCGCCCCCTCCACGACTGATACTGCTACTTTCGTTAGAATTGCAAGGGAACGACGACAGGCTCAGTCAAAACAGACGGCGCTCTCAATACACGATAACGTGGCTGATAGCTTTTCCGAAGAATTCCGGTCAGAAGTGTTTTTATGTCATTTCTCCATCTTCTTTCTTTTCGTGCTCTTTTTTTTTTTTTTTTTTTTTTTCTTTATTCGCTCTTATTCCAGCCCCAACAATTCATCGTCTGGATTTGACTTAGATGAGCCGGTCTTACCCAGGCTCTGTTAAAGCTGTTTCCACGGTTCCACTCAAATCTGTCAAAATAGTTGTCCTGGAAGTTTCCGACTGTTTTTGTGTTACCGTCAGCGTTTCCTATCGGCAATTCTCGGCCGCTTCTTCAAATTTCGCGAGATTCTCGGCGCCAGAAATCAAGTTCTTTTTTTTTTCTCTCGCTCTTTTTTTTTTTTCTATACATCAACTTTCCTCTTGTCCTCCTGTTGATGTCAATTGTCACCTTGATCTTTCTCCAACAAATCTACTTGAAACTTTTTTTTTTAGAACGAAAAGGATTTTAGAAGAACGTGGGCAGTAGCAAATTATTATTCTGCTTTTAAATAGAGAGCCCCTCGCTTATCCGTACAATTGGAAGCAAAGAAAGGAGAAGCACATTCACTCCAAATTTACATTTACATGTTCATGTAGGCTGACACATATTCATATATGTCTATGTGTCTGTGTGTATGCATGTGTGTATGCATGTGCACACAAGTGAGTGTTTGTGTGTGTGTTTGCATGTGCGTGTGCGTGCTGGTTTGCCTTTAGTGGCTTGATGATTTGTAAGCTCGTCTAGCTCAAGTTGAGACTTCGATCCACGCTAAGGTGCTCCACTACTATTGTAGTACTACTTGTACAAGGTTTCATTAATCTTTTTAAATAACAAAGTATACGTAGACTGACTGGAAAGTATCGAACCATTTAATATTAACGGAACAATAGTGTACATAGAACAATGGCGTCATAATCTCCTTCAAAGTACTCCCTTATCCCAGCGTCCACTCAATTTTTTAAAACAGTGTACGAAGTCCTCTTTCTGGGCCTCTATCAGCTGTCTAGTCATGTTCTCCTTAATCTCGCCCACAGTTTTGAATCTCTCCCCCTTTTCAACGGCGAGAAAACGCAAAACGAAGTATTGGCTGTTGCTGGATGACAAACCCAGGTGATGCAGGTACTTATAAACCCTACGCTAGACGTGAATAAGGCTCAGTTATCATGAATGCAATGGCTTCACAAGACTAAGTGACCTAACAGGGGTGTCTGTTCAGGTCTTCTCTGATTTTGCTGAACACCAGTCGAAGTCGGAGGCTTGTTTTTCTGTCTGTCCTCATTATATTATGAAATTAATGTTCCTACCGTGATTTGACGACTAAGTGATTCGAAGACGGCTCACTGACCGACTGAGCCAAACTGACAAGTCTTACACATCTACAGATTCATTTATTATATATGGAAAACAAAAGTTGCAGTCATCATCATCAGTCGTAATGGTTGAGTTTTACCTTACAGTAGCCAATTTGTTGAATATTTAGTTAAAGTCAGGGACTTGGTACAGTTAGTTTAATTCCGTGACTGCATCCTCCTCGCGTTACTTTTATGCACCAATAAATTAGTATCTACATAAGACACGACAATATGATTCTTTTCATTTGACGCGTCAACTACTTTCATTTACACCTGAGGCATTTACAGCATTGCCGGGGTGAGACCATCAGAGGATTGAAACCATGATGTTTTGGCAGCCCGAAAATTCAACAATTAACTCTACTTTTAGGGCTATTTTTCGGCGATTTTAGCCAATTTTTAGCCATTTTGTAGACATTTTAGTCAATCTAGCCGTTTCTGACTATTAAAAATGGCCATAAGGAGGCTAAGAGTGTTTTGAAGAGGCACGTCTTGGTGTTTTTTGACATTTTCGAGGTCGATTCAGCGCGAAAATCTTTTTGAGTTGGCAACACTGGGATTGACACCTTGAGTTACCGGCTCAGGTGACACTAACTCTAGAAACACCGCTGGTAGTAAACTTGGCGTTATGGTTATCGGCACGAAAAACGTGTCAATGCACTTCTTCCTGTCCTCTGTTCTATCGCCAGGTATCATGAAAAAATATCTCGTAATTGGAATGCCACAATGGTTTACGGAGTCAAGTATAGTTGGATGATCGCTGTAGCAAACCACTCTCCCATGATTACGTTACCTACCAAGGCAAATATCTCACTTTCATAATCACTTTGACGGGGTCCAGTTCCCCTACCCAATTTGTATTTGTTAAGCTAATGAGTCGTACACGTTGAAGGTGAGCAATTATATTTGTAGAGTTTTCTAAGAAGTGATTGAAATGGTGACACATAATTTTATATGTACACTTCTCTTTATCTATTTACAGACACACACACGCACAGATACACACATTTATCTCTCCATCACTTTCTCTTTATCTACACACGCACTGATACGCACAGAACTCAATGGTAAGAGCGACACTACGTTAAAGCGGTTACCTATTGGTCCCAGGTTTCATTCCTGCAGCTGGCCATTTCTTTTGTTGTTTATGTTATTTACGCTGTTTACGCCAATTGACACAGTCTCCGTGTGCATTATTTTGTCAGGTTATATAAATCCATTTCTTGATAGTATGATTGTCTGCGTTGAGAAACCATAGTGCAGATACAGGCTGTGAATGAATAAGATGAGATCTGGACGTATGGTTGCTATTTAGACTTTCGACTTACCAGCGGACAGTTTAGCTCAATGGCAAGAGTGGTACTACGTTGGTTTGAAAGCAGGTTTAGAAAATATCGATACAGGCTCCCTCGCTATCCGAAATTATTGTGTTCCTATAGTCAAAGAACTTACATAAGCTGAAACGGTGTAAATCGAAAACGCAATTACCATTAATTAATAATATATGAAATTTTGAAGCGTTCTTAGACCAAAAGAATGGTGATGATGGTATGTCGGGCTGAGCGTGGAAGGTACAGGAGACAGTATTGTTGGAGAGAGAAGAAGAGAGTGTATGCAGTCTGTGTAACGACCCATTGTATGCTTTTTTTCGCTTTGAAATGAAAACGGTGCGTTAAGCCAACTTTTAAAAAATCGGGGTAAATCTGTAATAATTTCTCAGAGGATTCCAGAATATACTTTTCTGTCATAAATTTCAGCAAAATCTGACGGAAAGTGTCCCACATATTACAGAAACAGACTGCTCTAGGCAGAGAATTTTCAAAAAACACAACAACCTTTTTCCACGGCATCATAGCCACAAAAATAAGCTAAACACAGACCCAAACATACGAAGTCGCATGTTGGCGACTGCTCCATATAAATACCCACTGCGGGCTCATGCTTTGTTGAATACATTCCCACTTAGAGAAAGAAAGAAATCAACAACATTGTGTGCCCAATTTGAATCGCATTGAAGGACTGCAAGCAAAGTCTTACAACAGACTCAGGAGGAGAAAACAAATATACAGGTAAGTACTTATAGAAATGTTCGCATGAAGGCTCCTTGGAGAGCCGGGTTGCCTCCAAGCCAGTCAAACTTCTTTTCTCAGGAAAACAAAACAAAAAGAAAATAAGTTATGCGAAATTCAAAACACACTTGGACACTTAAAATGCAGTCTGCCACACTGACATTTCACTCAGAGAGACAAACGTGTGATCCTTAACACAAGACGTACGAGCAGCCACAGAGAGAAACGATCATAAATAAACAGTCTTCAAGCCAAATAGAAATAGCCCTACCATCTCCCACAAACTCTTATACAAGGCGCCAACTCTTATATTGTTTGGAAATAACAACAATAAAGAAGAGGATAAAAAAGAAAAAGAAAGTTTTTTGTTGTTTTTTTATTGAACTCTGATTAGGTTTCTTTACACCTTATCCAAATTTTTTCGTAATGCTTGATTTTTACACTTGAAGAAAACAAAGAAAAAAAAAACAATTGAAGAAAAGAACTCTCCTAAAGAGAAGAATTTCGTTTTATAACAAAATTTATAGCAAAACGAGTAGAGGCCATGAAAAACTATGACATTGAATTTCCATTGTGAATTGATCAGCGCTGTGTGTGTTGGGACCTATGTGTTACGAATAGAGACGTTTTGTTTGTCGCCGGGCGCTCGACAGGGTTTCCCAGCAGGAGAAAACAACACGGACGTATTGTTTGACAATGCGGACACGCTGCCGTAACAGACGATGGGCGAAGGAAAGCGTGATCGAATAAGAAAGTGTTGTATTCTTCTAGAGAAAGATGAAAAAAAAAAAGCTGTTAAAGAGACTGTTATGAAATCGTAAAGAGAAGCTGGGGGTAGAGAGGGAAGCAGGGGAGGTGGAGAGAGAGAGAGAAAGAGAGAGCAGAGGACGTAGAGGGGGGGCTGAGGAGGTAGAAAGGGAGCTGGCAAGAATAATGAGGTGGAGGTAGTTTTGAGTGTATGCAATAGATATGACAATGTAATTGCAGGGGTGGGTGGAGTAGAGAGGGGCAAGAGAGGGGGCAAGTGAGGAAAAGAGAAAAGAGAATTGAAAATTGGAAATAGTCTGGATGTCGGAATAGAATTGAGAGTTTTGTAAAAAAAAAGGGGGGAGGGTGCAATAGAGGTAAAGATTATTGAGTGAAAATAAAAGGAAAGTTAAGAAGAGAGGAGGTCGGAGAAAGAGACACCCAAAATAGAAAAAGTATAAGTAAGATACTTGAGAAAAAAAGGAAGGAAAGAAAAAAGAATTGATACATACATATATATATATATATATATATATATATATATATATATATATATGTATGTATGTATATATATATATATATATATATATATATATATATATGTATGTATGTATATATATATATATATATATATAGAGAGAGAGAGAGAGAGAGAGAGAGAGAAGAGGGGGAGAGAGGCAGAAGAGATAGGGGAGATGGGTAAGTAGTTGGAAAGGAGAAGGTAAAAAAATGAATAAGAAAGAAAAGGAAAGAAGAAAATGATCAGTTAGTGAAAGAGAAATAAAAGATTAATATCGAATTCAAAATAAAGAGAAAAAGACATTGAAAAGAAGAAAGAAAGACATTTTGAAAAAGAGGTAAATATAGTCGTTCTTGATTGAAGAAAAATCCTTATGAAAAAAAAACTTGAATGAACGATATATGGAAAATTATCAACACCGTAAAATGATGAAAACGACTTAGCAAAGAAATAAGAGAAATAAAAAGGTTCACCGATTCAAAAGATTTTAAAAAAAGAAAGAAAGAATCAAATATGAAAGTGAAGTAGGAATAAGAAGGAAAATAGGGAAAAGGTTATTAAAAAGAAAGTGACGGAAAGAGATTTATAAAAGAAAAAAATGAACAAATAAAACGAATAAATGAATTATATGGATTTAAAAAAAAAGGCAGAAGCGGAGATTTAAAGAGATAGAGAGGAGGGAAAGGTAAAATTGAGATTTCCAAAAGAAGAGAAGAAAGAGAGAAAATAAACAAAATAAGATATGGTTAAAGAAGAAAGAAAGAAAAGCAAACAAAAGGATCTTGAAAAGAATAAGAAATGAAAGAAAAATGTTATGAATTAAAAATGATGAAAAGAAAAAAATAGAAAAGGAACGAAGGAAATATGAAATCGAAAAAGAAAATAGAAAGAAAGAAAGAAAATAATAGGAAGAAAGGAACATTGAAAGAAAAAAGAAAAAAGATTCATGATCCAATTGTATAAAACGAAAGGAAAAGAAAATGAACGAAAAAAAGTTATTGAATTGGAAAGAGAAAACGAATTCAAAAGGCTTGAAAAAATGTTCAAAATCTAGTAAGAGAGAAAGAGAAAACCGATTGTAGAAGGGCAAAAGCCACCGAAAAAAGAAGGGAAAAGAATGAGCGAAAGAAGAAAGAAAGAAAGAAAGAACGAATGAAAGCAGGAAGGAAGAGAGAGAGAAATAGAGAGCAAGAGAGAGAGAGAGAGGGTATGACAGAATTTTCATTCTAATTTATAGAACGATAGAGTTGAATGAAACTCTGATTCGTGGGAAGGAATAAAAGGCGAAGAGAGCTTTCTCAGTGTTATGGGGTAAGAAGGTCTACGAGCAAGTTTTTAAGGAGTACGAAAGGATGCAAGAGGACTTGTCCCAATTACAGTTAATTGGCTTACCAAATGACAGGTTTTCACGGGCCAAACCCCATCGCAATAACTCGTTGAAACGTAGTTTGGGCGTTGTAAATGAAAATGCTTAAAAAAATTAACACTTTGTATTTTCTCTTCCTTTCTTTTTTTTTCATACCTCCATTTCCTTTTTTTTTTCTTCTTTTTTTTCTCTTTAGTAAAAGGCAAGAATTAAGTAACAAAAGAAACAGGCAGAATTTTGCTGAGAGCGTCAAAATTTTCTCTCTTTCTCCTCTTCCTTTTTTCATAATTTATTTATTTATTTTCCTATTTTTTTTTTATTTCTCTCTCTCTCTCTTTCTCTCAACCTCTCTCTTTCTCTCAACCTCTCTCTTTCTCTTCGCCCCTTTCTTTCTTCTCTCCTAGCTCCTTTCCTTTCTTCCATTTTTTTCTTTCTTACTTTTTCCTGTCCTCTCTATCTTTCTCTCTTTACTTTTTTCTCTCCTCTTTCTCTCCTCTTTCTCTCCTCTTACCCTCTTCTCTTTCTCCTGTTTTCTTTCTTTCTTTCGTAAATTTTCTCTTCTGTCCTTCCCTCCTTTCTTTCACTCATATCTCTCTCTTCTCTTTCTCTTTCTTTCTTTCTTTCTTACACCAATTCTTTAATTTTCTCATCTATAGTTATTTCAAAGTCTCTTCTTCTTCTCTTTTTGCCTTTTATATTTCTTTCTTATTCCTGTTTTTATTTTCTTTCTGTTTTTCTTTCACACTTGGCTTTATTTCTGTGTATCACGCAAAAAAAAAAGCAAAAGCTAGAATTTTTAACCCCAGTACAAACGTATCAAATCGTATTACAAGCAGATAATGTATTTCCATCAACGAATCAAAATAAAGTCAAATATAAGAAGAGAAAAAATGTTACAAAGAAATATGAGTACGTCAAAGAATCACTTATACGATATAAAGATGCCATGGATTTAGCGAGTTGCTAACGACATTAAAACGTGCTTAAAGAGAGAAGAAACCTCGCTCTTGTAGTAAGCTAGGGTAAGAGTGAGTAGGGTTCAGTCCTTAAGCTTCTGATATTAATAAGAACATTAGTGTTAATTGCAGTAGATCCTGATCGCTTTGAAGAGCACGGGTGATACGAAAGTATTTATTTTTATTCAATTTGTATTATCAATATGTAGGGATTCCTGTCCCCTGCGTTTGACCCCCTTCCTCACTTCTTTTGATGGTTATTAAGATCGAATTCGTAATTGTGTTGCTTAATAATTTAAATTCGAATATAGGCTTTATCCATTGTTCTGAACTTTGGCTCTTACCGTTGTCGTAATCATCCATTTTTGCAAACTGGAAGAAAGAATATGGAAGGCAAGAGAATATGAGGGACAAAAATTAGAAAGATGAGCTGACAAAAACTATGTAGATTTTTGGTGGCCAAATCATGACTTTAACGTTAACGTTGAAGGAAAAGGAATAATATAAAAAATGTAAAAAGCTTGTCTGCGCTAGGGTCAAAATCTATTCCTCCATTCAAATCTGAGGGTGAACAAAAAAGAATTCATTTCTTCATAAAATATTATCACTAAACTACAAGTTACATTTCAATTCAATTATTAGTAGTTCCTACAAATCAAATTTTCAAACTCAAGTAAAACATGTCGATCTGAGCTGGGCTTTAAAAGTGGATGTGAATTAGTGATCAGCTTTTGCGTGCGTAACTGTGTCACTGGTTTTTGTTCTGTTCATTGGCATCCGTTATTGTTGTTACATATCAAAAATAAATTCAAAACTCAACTGTAGGAGTTTGACTAAAAGGAATCATACGACTAATGAGGAACACTGACTAAACGAAAAAACACCGGCCGTTATCAGAGGTCATCAAAATAAATGCCTAGTAATAACTGATTTCATGTGCACATGAAAGAATTATGTTTGGTCTCAAATGGAGGACCAGAAGACAGCACAGTACATCCAGGAAAAGACAAGATTCAGGGACATCATAGAATCCATTAAAATGCTCAAATGGCTGTGGTCTGGCCATGTTGCATGAACAGCGGACAACCATTGGACATCGTGACTCACAACATGGATCCACCGAGATCACATGCAGAACCGAGGCTGGCAGAATATAAGATGGAGAGACGAGCTGGACAAATTCAGAAAGTATTGGCTCCACGAAGCCCATGATAGAGAAGTTTGGCGAATCCTGGGGAAGGTCCATGTCCAACGACGGACGTTCAAAGTGATGATGATGATGATGATCATGATGATGATCATGATCATGATCATGATGATGATGATTTACGGCTCAAATTAATTCGTTTCCTAATTTTGTAAGGCTTATATTTTGTAACGAACTTTAAATCTACAGTGACACATGAGTGATGTATACTTTGTGAAATGTCTATTCTCCAGATTACATGACGTATATATGTGTCATCGTACTTTTCTCGATCTTTTTAGGTTAAATCTCAA
Organism: Thysanoteuthis rhombus; assembly: GCA_963457665.1. NCBI lineage: Eukaryota > Metazoa > Mollusca > Cephalopoda > Oegopsida > Thysanoteuthidae > Thysanoteuthis > Thysanoteuthis major. Next base: position 35,333,570 of record OY735213.1, on the reverse strand, counting down.
TGCTTGAAAAGTGTTTAGTGTATTAACCGACTGTTGGATGCCACTAGTGACCGATAGTCTGGAGACTGTTAGAAATAATTGCCAAGAAAAAAATGACAGTCAAAATGTCTACCCCAGACGAAATAAATCATGTAGAAGGAGTCGTTTGTTTCCTGGAAGAAATGAGCTTAAGTGAAAGGGATAAGAATTCAGGTTCAGGTACTTTGTAAGGGAATGGGCTATCCTTACACTAACACATCAGGTACCGCTACTTTGAATTTGGCAATTTTTGAATGACTAAAAGTATCAGGGTTTTTTTTTTCATATGGCTATTGGGTATGTTTTGTTTCCAGGTAACGAAATAACACCGATAAATAATTGGCAGCTCAGACACCTAACCCTAAACCTAACTACCAACCCTAACCACTAACCCTAAAACTAACTCAACCCAATAACCCTAACGCTAACACTTACGCTAACCCCACCTCATAACCCTAACACTAATACTAAATCCTAGTCCTAATTACGTACCGTACTGGCTCCAAAGGAAACGGTACATTTAGATCAAGAATAACATTATTTGAAAAATGGTAAAATATAGCTATTTTTAACCATTCAAAATGGCCAATCTATAAACGGACGAATTCAGAGTGGCAGTACCTGATACGTTAGAGCAGGGATTGTCGGAAAATGGGAACGAAGATCATTCATTAGAGGAGGCGTTTGTTAAATGAAAAGAATGTTTGAGTTGAATTAAGCAGACAAATTTTTTAAAAGTACTTTTGATTTTTTCCTGATAAAGCTCTTTCTTTATCAGATATCCATCAACCAAAACTATCAACATCAATACAATCAACATAAACATAGGTTTCTTCAGTTTTTAATACTAGCTGGCTGAGTATCTATGTATATACTGCGAGTACAGGCCACATCAATAGCGGACTGGAAATTTATATGTACTCCTTATTATTTCTAGAAAAACGTTTTGTTTTCATTATTTTTTTTCAATCCCTCCTATGTAGATTTTTAGTGGGGATTCAATTCACGATGTGGGTTGGATCCCTTACTTTGTGTCCTGTAGTGTTCACGATCACTTTTTTTTTTTTTTTTTTTTTGCTTGTTTCGTTTTTTTAATTCTGGACTTCTTTTCAGTGATCACCATCCAACAAAAAACGATTCGAGTAACTCATATATTGATTGGATCTTATTTCAATTTTTGAATTGATCACCCCAAACTCGGCATGGCAGCAGAAGAATTGGTCACGTGATGGTTTTCCTTGATTGGCTTCCCAGACCTGTTACTACTATTTATCAATTGTTTCCCCCCGTCTTATTATCGTTGCTTTTTATAACAACACACTGAGTTGGTACACTTTTCGATTGCAAAAATAATCGTTAAATGGATGATAGGCTATCGAAGACTCATCGAAAGATACTTTTTTTTATTTCTATTTTTGCACCCTCTACTAGAGGTTGAAGAATGTATCGGCCCAGAGTGTCGTGATGAAAATCAGCGATAACAAGATGGAAGAAAATTATCTATATCTTTAAAATAATGTACCAGTGGGGTTTCAGTTGATTTTTTTATTGTGTTAAGGGGTTAAATTATTCACACGTAAAATTCAATTTCATCAATTCTCATGAAGGTGGTAGAATTTTTACATACAATCAATCTATTAGCTTCATGATTGAAGAAGCCATATGAGAAACATAATTTCAGAACCCTTTGATGCCTCAATTAAAAAAAGGACCATAAATGTTGTAATATATTCAGCAACGTAGTGTCACCAAAGAGGGCCATGGTTGACATGATCAAAGGACACTTCTCTCATTTTCGGAGTAATTGAATAAATACTCGTGACTAATAAAGTACACGACGTTCTGAAACGACGTTATGAAATACTTGAGCTGTCTGCCGTAGCATAATGCGATAGTTAACCAGGTAGTTTCATACACTATTCGCCAGTGTTTTTAATTATATCTTCACTAGGTACCCTACTGATGCAGCTTTTTTGTCAGACTTAGCTAAATTTAATAGATAATCAATCAATTAATATTCTTGATCAGGGACCCAATCACACAATCTGGCGTGGATTCCGTATCACGCTATTTTGCCTTTCTTGTCTGCTCTTATATTACCCATCTCTGCTTGTTCAAAATTAGCGAACCGGTGGTTAAATTCATTGGTAATTCGATGGAAGACTGGAAAGTAGATTTGACAGCCGCAGGGGACAAACTAGCAGAGGTAGGGACAAAAAGGGAAATCTTCCAAGGAGACTCGTTGTCCCCACTATTATTTGTTCTAACAATGATACCGCTTAATAGAATCTTGAAAAACAGCAAAGGATACCACTTCTCTAAAACAAAAGGAAAGGTCAACCACCTAATGTACATGGACGATATAAAATTGTTCGCAAAAAACAGGGGAGAGCTTGAGACTCTGTTCAACGAAGTAAGGGAATATAGTGAGGACATAGGAATGGAGTTTGGAATAGAAAAATGTGCTATCATGGTGATGCACAAAGGAAGGCTTTCAATGACTGAGGAAATTGAACTCCCGGACAACAGCAAGATTAGGGCACTGACCGCACAAGACCGATACAAGTACCTAGGTGTCCTTGAATGTGACACGATAAAACAGGAAGAAATGAAGGAGAAAATAAAGAGGGAATACCTTAGAAGGATAAGGAAAATATTAGAAACCAAATTAAACAGCAGAAATCTAATAAAAGGAATGAACACCTGGGCTGTATCAGTAGTTAGGTATACAGGACCATTCCTAGGATGGACAAAGGAAGAGCTCCAATCAATGGATAGGCGAACAAGGAAACTTATGACGATGCATAAAGCATTACACCCTAGGGATGATACAGATAGACTATACGTTAAGAGAAAAGAAGGTGGTAGGGGGTTCATCAGCATAGAAGACTGTGTCCAGAGAGCTAAAACAGTCCTAGAAAGGTATGTGCAAACAAATAGTGAAGAAATCATAAAGAGCGCGAGAGATAGTGCAACAAACAATAAAGTAGAAAACAATAGAACAGTACAGCAAGCAAGAAAAGAAAGATGGGAAGGGAAAAAATTATACGGCGAGTTTAAAAGACAGATACAAGATATAGCAGACGAGAAATCATGGACGTGGTTACGAAAGGGGAACCTTAAGAGAGAAACAGAATCGCTCATCATGGCAGCCCAAAACAAAAGCATAAGGACAAACTGCATAAAAGCAAAAATCGACAGAACACAGACAAACAGCAAATGCCACATGTGCGGTGAAAGAGATGAGACGGTAAACTACATAACTAGTGAATGTAGTCAACTCGCCCAGAAGGAGTATAAGCATAGACACGATAGAGTAGCAACGATGATACACTGGGAACTAAGTAAACAAATGGGATTCAACCATGTGGAAAAGTGGTATCAGCACAAGCCAGAGGCAGTCTTGGAGAATGACAACCACAAACTACTCTGGGACTTTGACATCCAAACTGACCACCTCATCCAGGCAAGAAGACCGGACTTAGTAATAGTAGACAAAAAAAGGAAGGCCTGCCAAATAGTAGACGTTGCTGTACCTGCAGACCATAGAGTAAAAAAGAAGGAGGGTGAAAAAAGGGAAAAATACCAGGACCTAGCAAGGGAGTTAAGAAAAATGTGGACCGTACAGACCACAGCACTACTGGGAACTGCACGGATACTGAGGAAGGTGCTAGAGATATAAGTACTGCAACGAATTGTAGCTCTGTCATGATATGCGAAAGAGAGGAGACGTTAGCTGAAGACCTGAGGAGACTTATTGTCACTCAGCCTTCAGTGATAACCACTGGGCAACCGGTGTGAAACTGTAAATCGCAGAATTACTGCGACCTATGATTACTAGGGGAGGAGGGCTGGAGACTTGAGGAGACGTGCTGTCACTCAAACTCCAGCGGTTACCACCAGGCAACTGGTGTGAGATTCCAATAATAATAATAATAATAATAAGCGGTTACCACCAGGCAACTGGTGTGAGATTCCAAATAATAATAATAATAATAATAATTATAATAATAATGAGTTTTCCAAACAGTGGATATGTGTGTTTTTTCAAGTCACAGCAAGTCTTCCCATTGTAGCAAGCAATGTTGTTCAAGATACTTGAATTTGGAATATATTATTCGAAATGGCGTCTCACAGGAGAAAGTCTGCCCACCTATATTTAGTCAGAACTACTTCTCGAGATATTTAAAAGGAAGTCTTCCTCTGCATTCAAGCCAATCACAGAGATGCTGTCATCTGGATGGTTTCGATTCTTCCTTGAATTTACATGTCTTCTGAAAACTTTTGTAAAATTTCTGATACTTTTCCCAGTGTGACAGTTGTAATAGGAATAATTTTCATCTTCATAATTTCTGCCTGATTTTCTGGGACCATGAAATACATTGATCTATTTGGGCTAATGCCCTCATCTTGAGTTCAACCGTAGAATCAGGCAGTGAAAATTATGTACTGTAGTTCAGTTGAGAGGGGGAAAAACAGAATCACAGATACTAATTAACAAAGCACTATTAACAATCACGAAATATATCCTCGCATGGACAGTGAAATTTTTTGAATACGACACACTCAAACAAGGCCAGACAGTACAACAGCCTAAACGATGTGCTTATATTATCCAATATGAGGGCACTAATCTGAATAGATCAAAGTGCAGTTTTCCCCTGCTCCCTAAGAAACTTTTCGTAAGCCAAAATGGCGTAGAGCCAAGGAGCAATTACTATATATGGGAAAATTTCAAGCGTTTCCAGAACCAACCATAACTTTCTTCTATGTCTACTAATTTTACATCAAGTGAAACGCCTTTACGGGCTCTATTAAGATTTTCTTATATCTAGACACTCATCTTGCTAACGGAGGCTCGAAATTACTCGAGATAAAGCATAGATGGTCTCAGACTCTGTTCAAAGCTATGACAGCACGAGTACTTTCGTAGAAGTGAAGTGAGGTATAGACAACAAGTATTTTGAGTAATCTGGTAAAGTCTAGATACTTATTAGCTTTCAATCGAATTATCGTAGCTCCATGAATGGCCTGCTCAACCAACAAGCCAAGTGAGCTACACATTCTTCTCTCTGCGAGTGTCTGCGCGCACATGTGTGTGTGCAGGCTATCTTGGTCACATTTTGTGGCCACATTCTTGAAAATTTGCACGAATGTTCTACTAAGAACCATTTAAAAACGTTCTGTTGTCATTTTGGACCAAAAATACCCAAAACTTGTTTTATAGATAATTTTTGGTAACGAGATCTATTTTTTAGATGATTTCAGATAAAATTTCTATTAGTGTAGATCATTTTTTACGTAATTTTTTATAGTACACTCACGAACTGTGGGTGATTCATTTATATGAGGTACAGATATTTTCTTTCAATTTTACTCTATTGACTGCTGAAACAGCGAAGCCCACAATCTCAAAATTGTCTTCTTGGTCACAATGACTATAATTGGTCTTTTGACCCGAGTAGCGTGATCTGCTTAAATTTCAAATCATTTATTTATTCATTTTTCATTTATTTACGCGGCGAATTATTCGCACGGTTTTCCTCCCGCTGAATGAAACCAACCGTGTAACACGATATGAAATAATAGTTGATATAAACTCGACACATTAATGTTCATCGGAGCGTTTCACTCACAACGCGATGAACGCTGTTGGCTGACACGTCTAACCTGTTGTTCAGATATGATTTCTGATTTTGTAAAAAACGCTTGTGTAGGCATCTGTGACGACAGAGGAAGTCGTTAAGTTACCATGCCTATTAACGCATAAAGCTTTCAGATTTTGAACGTTTGTTTTTTTCTTCCTTGGCCACTATAGAGGTATCAAGTAGGCTTAACATCATGACACAAGACCAAAAATGTGAGGCAATCACAGGAGATGGAACTCAATACAATAGAAGAGGCCTACGAGACTAAATTACTAATCATTGCTTCATGGAGGTGCAACCAAACCAGTATAGAAAGTATCCAGATATTAACAGAGGAATAGTCTACTTCCACACTAGCGGCATCTTGGTTTACTTCAAAGTAATCCCCTTAGAAAGTCACAAACCTATCCCCTCCAATTTATGAAACAAAGTCATTTTCTGGAATCACCATTAAGTGCTTCTTCGACTTCACCTTAATCTTGTCCAGGGTTTGAAATTTCATTCCTTCCAACGATGACTCTTTAGGAAAAGCAAGGAGTTGCAGGGGCCAAATTTAGATCGCAAGGGGGCTGATAAACGTGGGTGATGCGATGTTCCACTAAAAATACTGTGTAAGGGAATGCAACAGCCACACAGTACACATTCTCACTCAATGGCGTTTCACATGAGAGAGCCTGCTCATGTATTTACAGTCTAAGCTACTTCTCGAGATATACAAAATGGTTGGTGCTTCTCCAGACGGACTATATATATATATATATATATATATATATATATATATATATGGTGCCTCTGTGTGTATTGGCTCAATGTTGTAGTGCAAAAGCCATGTTTGACTTAGATTTTTACGGAAGAAGAATTGGCTATTTTCAAGAACATCTTGAAAACCTTCCCATTATAGAAACGAGTGTGGAAGTTCTGAAAAAGCATACAAGTTTCCAAGGAGGGCGAATTTCCTTTTTGAATGAAAAAAAAACTCTAAATTCAACTGAAGTTTTTAACAGCCGCTTGCTTTGACAATAGAACGCTGCAAAATCAGCAACCCCCCAAAAATGCATCTAAATAAAAAGACGTGTGTCTCAGTGCTCCCTGCAACAAGTGGTTGCTGGCGTGATACTTATGGTTAAAACCGACTCGTCTGAATGTGTTTTGACACAAGGAGAAAAGAAAACGACACGAAGTGGGCAGCGAATACACGGACGGGCCTTTAAAGATTGTTGCTAACAAAAACAGAATTTTAAGTTTTAATGGCAGATAATGGCCTTCAGCTGGCGGCCGGCTTTAAGCTGATCGACAGCTGCCTTTAAAGGGAAAGAGAAGAGAAAGAATCAGACAGTGGCCAGTATATTGGCGGACAACAAAGATCAAACAACAAACATTTTCTTTCTTTTTTTTTTTTCTCTTTTATTTTCACATAAAACCAAGAGCACCTCTCGACCTTTGAAAAAAAGATGTCAGCTCTTTGAGGAGAAAGGTAGTAACAATAACGTTGGTTCATTGTACCTTCGGTTGTAGCTCAGCGATGGATTACTGAGAAAATGATAGATCGATTTCTTTCAAAATTATTTGATGAGAAAAGTAGATGTATTACTCTGTACCAGTTGATTTATACATTGAGATATAGGTAGATATGATTGGACAGATATCAAGACACTGGGAGAGAAAGATAGATGTATGGATTGAGACTGCTTTTTCAGAGAACAGACTTTAAACCTTCGAATAAATCGTATCGCATCGTAGATGAAAAAAGAGGAAGGGATTTTTGCAACCGTGCCAAACGAAGGAAGAAGGAATTTGTCGAATTCAATTGTGCATCGTATGTTCTCCAAATATGATTTACAAATGGTGCCCCTTCAGCTAGGAAGAGCAGAATCCGTAGGGCTTCCAACTAAATAAAAGTGCCACTTTCAACTATTTATTTATGGGTCCATTCCCGTACAGAGTCTTCGACATGTATCGACGGCCATAGTAGATCTGTCTGGAAAGTATCCAGCCATTTTGAATGTCTTGCAACTGGCTGCTCAGCCTTGATATAACTTGACGACCAATTAGAGGGACCACTCTACGCAAGCGTAAATGGACACTCTCCCAAAGGTTTAATCAGTCAACAGTTAGGTACCATTGGGTGAGCTTGTGTAATTTGTGAGCATCGCCTTCATAATGACTTATCAAGTGAGGGACTTTTTTACAAAACCTCGCATCACAGGGTCTGCATCCCCGACAGTTCAGATTTGGTAATTGGTGACTTTTGGCTAATCACCGTCAGAAGGGAAGAGAATCCAGACAGTGGACAAGATTAAGGGGAAGACAATGAAGTAGCTGATCAAGATCCTGAAAGAATACTTAGCAGACTGTTTTGAAGGGTGGAAAGGGTACTGCAATGAGTGCGTGTGGCCTGCAAAGGGAGTACTTTGAAAGGAACCGGTAGGGTATTTTTTTCGTTGATATTAAATGGTTGGATTTTTTCGAGACAAAACACGTATATAGATGTACTCAATCATCTACCCCATCTTGATACTCATTAAGCTTAGGTTAGTAAGGAACAAAGTCAAACTCCCAACTCAGGTAGAAAATATGTAACTGGATCAGCTACAGAATAGACCATTGAGGTATTTACTGAACTTAGCTTCGTATGCTGCAAAGCTTTAATCCTTAGTCGGTCAGGGAGAATCGAACTCGCGATGATAGGTTATGGAAATGACTTCGTTAACCATCGTGTCACGATAGGCATCCCTATCTTTCTTTTTCCTAATTTTCTATCGATTTCTTTATATACACGGTGATAAATCGATAAGTCTTTAGCTCGATAAAAAGTTATTAACTGAATTTTTATCTTGAATTTTTAAAGTATAATGTTTGATCTATATGAATTATATTCACCACTGAATTAAGTGCATTGACGAGGAAGAAGTATGGCAAAAATTGTTAAAATAAACGCCTTTTCCCTACCATTAGGATATGAATATTTTGATGCATCTATGTGAATATAATCATCATTATCAGTCTTTTATCGTCCGTCTTTGGACATAAAACTTCCCTAGGATTCGTCACAATTCTCCATCGTGGGGGTCGTGGAGCCATTATTTTCTAAATGTGCCTAGTTCATCTCTCCATCTTGTATTCTATCGGCCTCAATTTTTTCATGTGATCTCTGGGGATCCATGTTGTAAGTTGTGATGTACATTGATCGTCTGTCATTCTTGCAATATGGCCTGCCCATTGCCATTTAAGTTTTCAAATAGATTCTATGATATCTCTGACTCCTGTTTTTTTTCCTGATATACTGTGCTATCTTGTGATCTCTCCATGTGAGGTTGAGCATGATTCTTTCATATGCGCGTTGCATGCTTCTCAGTTTGCGAATCTATCTCTTGGTTTAATAGATGCATACGAAATTTCCAGCGCTCTTCTGTTAAAACTAGAGGCAGAATACAAAGTTTAAAAGCGTCTTTCTTTTTTGCTTGAAAATTTTGCGCACATTATATACATATATATATATATATATATATATATATATATATATATATATATATATATATATATATATATTAACATTCGTATATACTTTGTAATTTCTCTATTCCGAATGGACTCAATACTTTTACGTAGAGTAAATACATTGATATTTATTCTAGAAGGATTTATTCTAGTTAGGGGAATTCGACTATAAACAATTACACACCATAATACTTAATTTCCATCATCTTCTTTGAAGTAGTACCCTGGAGCACGTAACAATCTCACTAAGGTCACTATTCATAAAGAGTAACGGCAAAATGTACTGCATTTGCACATTTTGTCTGCATACCTGGAAACTTTGAATAAGGCAGATAGATAGATAGATAGATAGATAGATAGATAGATAGATGGATAACGATATGTTTGCTTCTGTGCACAGTCACACACACGCGCGCATATATATATATATATATATAATTGCATGTGCACATATTTGTATGCACGTAAAGATAGTACTTGCATGCGGATGGGGCCATTTTAATTGTCGATAGTAGCGAAAGAGGTGGGTGGCTAATAAAGAAATGGATTTCTGGAGAAATGGCTGCTCAGTTGTGAGGGAAGAGAGGGGAAAGCAACCAACCCGTACAAATCTTGACTTGACGAAGGGATATAAGAAACTTAACCGGGGCGGAGGGCAGCTAAGACAGATAATGAGATATACATGTAGATGGTAAAGAAAGAAAGAAAAATTTATCGCCTGTCTTTGTACACGCTTTTCCTTGGAATTCAGAAGGAAGAAGAAAAAAAAACAATAAGAAAGGAATTCCATCAATTTGCAGAAATTCATGGACAGAAAACGAGAGGTGAAAAAAATGGAAGGAGCAGACGAACTGACATGGAATTGGAGAGAGCGAAAGAGCTTGTTTACGAACAAACGGCTCATTTGCATTTATTCAAGAAAACCTAAAACGTATCAAATTCAGACGGTACAACATGATTACACAAGACGATATTGCCGATTTGGTAACTACTGACTCAAAACTCAAACGATATAACTGTACAAATAAAGAAAGTATAAGAACAAGCCGTTAATTGTTGGCTAGGAGCTGTAGTTCATTTAATAGATTAGTTCTTTGACAATTTTGTGAGGCTTCATGTCCAGTAGGAAGGATGTAGCCATTTATACTCCAAAGTCCTGCGGTCAGTCTTGTACATGTAGAATTCACAATTTTTTTTTTTTCTTGGTTTTGCTTCTTTTTTGCTGCTTGGCTTATCATTCCCGATTTTTTCTTATTATTTCTTTCTTTTTTTTTTTTCATTCCTTCCTTTTCTCTCTCTCGTTGTTTCTTTCCCTGTACACACTTTCTTCCTATCACTCTTTCTTCTTCCCAAGTCTTCTACCTTTTAGAAACCGACCCCTAAACACTTGGTGTTTATGGCTTCGCACACCAATAAAGCGAGTGATCCTGCGTCCTCTTTCCCCGGTGTTCATATGATGCGTATTTGACTTAACGTCCGATTTGCGTGACCATGTCGTACTCATGATTTTTTCGATAACTTTTTTTTCTAAGATAACTTCACGGCTGTTACTTGAGTAATAGCAGTGGATGAATTTGCAGGATTTTTTCTTATGTAGTCGTTCAAGTTAGGGGATACTCGCCCATCATTTTGCACACAGTTTAAAACCCTCCTCTATAACTGGTTCTAACAATACGACCATTCAGAATTTGTCACTGATTTCTTAAGGCATTGGCCACTCAAAAGCCATTGAATGTTGGCAAAACTTGAGCATTAGTTTGACCAGTTAAATGTCGAGTTTTAAAATTTGCTTCGCGCTAAGCCGTGTGGATTTTGTTTCCGTCATTTTTTTTCTATGAAGACGGATGAAGAGAATGCGAAGTAGATATTTGCAAAAAAAAAAAAAAGTTGTTTAGTCTGGCACAAGGTCATAATATTATTGCATATCATGAGAACTGAATACTTTACACAAGTTTGCGAAACTAGCTTGAGAAAAAGCACTCTAAACACTCGGGTCGTTTTTCACATGTTTAGAACATTACGCAAGCAGCATGGATTGGAAATAGAGAATAAGTTTCCAACAACCTTAGGAGTCTGTCTCACCGGAACAGTGCGTTAACGAGTCGGCTACAAAGTTAGCTAATGGACATCATACTAGTCACGTAGTTATATTATTCCTTATCTCATTCCATCTCCACGCCATGTTATGTGTTAACACTTAGTAATAGGAGTAGACGTCATCATCATCAGTCTTTTATAACCTGTTCGCCGCACCTCTCCATCATGGGTGTCGCGGAGCCAATACTATCTGAATCTGTCTAGTCCGACTCTCCGTGTAGTATTTTGCCGGCCTCTGTTTCACATGTGAGCTCGTAATGTCTATCGGTTGTTTTTCATTCTCGCAACATGATTAGCCCATTGCCATTTAAGTTTCCAAATGGATTCTATGATGTCTTGGGCACCTGTTTCTTTCTCTGATATACTGTGCTATCCTATGATCTCTCCGTGTGCGGTTGAGCCTGAAACTTTCCTGTGCACATTGCATGCTTCTCAATTTGAGGGTTAGTCTTTTGGTGACGTTCCATCTTTCGGCTCCATAGACGTAATAATGTTAAATCATTCAAATTTCACAAATAAAGGATTATTGTTGTCAATTTTTTAGCTAGTTTCTCTTGCATCTAATTTTTGTTCCGTCCATCGAAATATTCATGTCGGTTCTTCCTTCAACAGCCGTTTAACTAACAGCCTTAACAAAAAATAATATGAAATTGAAAAGCCTCTGACGAGATTTTAATTCGCATTGGGGAGACTGCATTGCCTGGACAGCGACTCATTGATTGGGTTGCAAAATCTAACCAGTAGACATCTGTCACATTTTATCACATAGCTACCTTCTTCATCATATAATTTTTACTTCATGCCATCTTTTTTTTTTTACATGCAGTAGTAGTAGATGTGGTAGTCATTATAGCCCTAAGCTGTTTGATTTTTTTTTAGATGAAGCCGAGTCGTTATTATTATTATTATTATTATTATTATTATTATTATTATTATTATTATTATTATTATTATCATCATCATTATCATCATCATTTTAATTAATAGTGGTAATGCTTCATCTTACAACTTCAGACAATATATCTCTGGAAACCGTCGGCAGTCTCCTGCAAAAAAACTACTCTTGTTATAATATAACACTTGAGTCGTTACAGTATCAGCCCGGTTGGCCCGTTTATATGATTTCTATTTCCTTTGATCCAAACCGTGGAAACGAAATACGGTTCAGTGAATGTAACCCTAAATTCGGCGGTCTGAAATATCACAAAGATATAATGCCTACTTGCAATAGGAAACTCGTTCTACGTCGCCCCCCCCCCATCCTGCGCAATTCCCCCAACATGGCTGTGAGATGAAAACCGTAAAACAGCTATTGAATTGTCTTACTTGATGACCTAAAGAAAAATGAACTGTTGCTTTTTTTTTTAAATTAGTGTAGCAGTCTTCAAGAAAGTCGTTTTATATTCTGCTCTCACATCATTAAAATCGATTCTCTCTTTTTCTGCTTAATTTTGTCACCGTGCTCATTCTAGAAACATTTTTTTTTTTCGAAAAGAAGCGATTCTAGGAATGACAGTAACTGTGTACGGTCATTATGAACACTTCTAGCTAAGAATATACATTTTATCCCGTTCGTTACGTCATAGACAAACATGTGTACAGAAACAGTGCTTTTACGATCTCATCGAGTCACTGGAGTTGTGAACCAGTATATTTATTTTATACTTAGCTGTTTTTTTTTAATGTTCTTTGAAAAGATAATTGCCATAAAAGTTAGATATTGCTTGGCCTGTCTTCAACACTTGGAATGTTCGGAAGAGTCAACTTGATAACGTGGATGAGATTGGTCATGGTTCTTTGTAGCCTGAAGGGGTTTAGCTGGTTAGCTGCACATCAAACTAATCTCATATATCTAAGAAAACTGACCATAAACAAATATAGGCACAAGTGCGCCAAGGACTGATCCCCTAGTTTTTTTGATGCTGTTTTTGTTTGTTGTTTTTGTTGGTTTAGCGGGGGTTAACATTTATTCAAGCTTGCTGTGTTCATAGACGTCTATCTGTCAAGAATGACCATAAACAAAGCAGGTGAGGTAATGGAGGGAAAGTGGATTGCCTATATACTCAATCACCCACTGCCGTTTCTCTGTTGGGGTGCCATGGTGGTCGTTAGAGAAAAAATAAATAAATGAATGAAGATTTGGAAAAATTTATTTCCCATTAGTGCTATTCAGACATTGACTACAAAAGGCTGTTACTCTCATAGTCAATCTTGACTGTGGTTTTTCTCCTAATGTCAGAAAGTGTTCACGGTACTACACAGAAAAACCGTTTTTGTTTTGTTTTCCGAAATCTTGGGCGATATTTTAGGTCTTACTTATTATTCTGAGTTAAATTCGTGCTTTACATTTGTATCGTCGTCATCATCATCATCATCATCAGCAGCAGCAGCAGCCTTTTATCGTCAATCGCTGAAATTAGACCCTCCACAGAATTCGCTTGACCTCTCTATCATCTGCGTCGCAGAACTAATACTTTACTTACACACACACACAAACATATACACACACACACAAACATATATATATATATATATATATATATATATATATGTATATATATATATATATGCATCATATTACTTTGAAACTTTGAAATGATCTCCTGTTATTACGCAGTGAATGCATCATTTTGCCAAGACAGTATATATAAGATAAACAATAAGAGAAAATGAACTGTTGAAGGAATCGAATTAGGTTATTCTATTCACATTGTCCAGGCCAAATGGTACATTCACAGTGTAGCGGTGATTATTTCAAATAAGAGTTTCTATATAATATGACGCAATTTATAATCATATATATAATCATATACATAATCATATATATACATATATGTGTGTGTGTGTGTGTGTGTGTGTGTGTGTGTGTGTATAAAGACTATTTGACTTAATGTATCAAAATCCTACATTATGGAGTTATTATTACAAAAAAAAAGCAGCATACAAATTGTTCGAGTCGTCACCACCAAATTTAATGGACAGGTTGATCACAGAGAGCCAACACCAAAAAAGGACTTACGAAGTCCAAGATACTAATCCAGTCATTATTTTTTAACCTTCCTATACTGAATTCACAAGCTAACGAGCCATCTACGATTTTTTTCCAACTGAATATAATACAGTGATGAAAACAAAAGACTCTCCAATTATTCAATTCAGACATTAAAATCATAAAAATAGCCCAGTAAAAGGTGGAATAAATTAGAATATGAATTTAATTTTTGAGAAATTTAGCATCTCCACGCAAATATTCTTGTCAATACTTAAAAGACTAATAGAATCTTTTCAATCAAATTTATTCACGACTTCTTTGTTTAAACTTCTTGCCAAAATGTGGCCCTAACAGAAAGAGTAATATTAAAATAATGCTCGAACGTTTCAAGTGAAACAATTTAATCTTAATGGAAAATTTGAATTTCCCCGTTAAATTTCCATATTTCTGGTTAAAAACATTGATTTTGAAAATTATCTCGAGAATCACAAAATTTAGACACGTACAAAATCCCATTAAGAAGAGTAATTTTTTTTTTCTGTGAAAATTAATTTACTCACAGATTTCCACCCCAGTTCTGATCAACATTACGACTTGATTTTAAAAAGATAATTTCAAACACGTTTTATTTTCTTCGTCACCTTGTTTATTCATTGGTTCGTTTTTGAGAGTTGTTTTCGTTCCTACTTTTGTACAGTTTCTCTCTCTCTCTCTCTCTCTCTCTCTCTCTCTCTCTCTCTCTCTCTCTCTCTCTCTCTCTCTCTCCGTGTGTCTTTGTCTGTTTCTGTTTCTCTCTTTTTTTTGTCTCTCTCTCTCTCTCTCTCTCTTGTTTTGTCTTGCTTTCCTTCAGAATCTAATCCCGAAAACAGGAGTGAGATCGAACAACTAACAGATAAAATTATTTCGTAACTCGTTATTCATTCAATTTGATTCCTTGACAGCTCTGAGAGAACTCTATTCTGTTAAATATTCCGTTTTATCGATATTAGATAAGGTGATCTTAGCATGGCACAAGGTCAAAAGTATGGGGCAGTTGTTGATGATACTAGCTTGCTCACTACTCGACACCCAGTCGAATTCCCTACGGTTAGCTACAAGTGTGGAGCACCCAGGAAGATCGAGCTCTCACTTCTAGTGACTTCGATCTGCCAGTACCCTGCTAACCATTGCTTTGCAACAAGGCATTAATTGATATTTACTAACCTGAGATTTTCATCCGTTCAAGAAGGATTATTTCCCCAGAAAGTGACATATTCATATAGCATCATATTACTAAGGTTTGGGAATACTAAGTACGTTAGATAACACATTTAATCGTACCTATATACTAAGAGACTGCTCTTAATAGACCCACAACAGATACAGTCTGACTGAGTCCGTCAAAGTGATGGAGAGTCAGCAAAAGGTCATTTTTGTTTGATCATATTAGCTCAATTAAACAGTCAGGTATGGCCAAATAAGCGAAGGTGATTATTACAAATATATTTGATTTGTTTTATTAGGTCTGAGAAGAATAATTGCAGTTTTGTTATTTTTAATTTGGTGCTTATTTCGCAATAAAATGTTATTAAACTATGTTCATGAAATACACCATTTTAAAGGGTGAACTTTGCTCTATTTATTTAAGCTTGATGTATTCTTTCCGTCATTCATTCTGTTTAATTTGAGGTTACCAAATCAAAATTGAATCAAAGGCAAATTCAAACAATTTTGTCGTACGAGTTCATGGGTGTGAACAAGTGGAGACTGCTCGCAATAACAACCAAGAATTTGGCCTGGGGACCGTCAACAAACGCACAGCTCAACATCGATCCCAAAATTTCGGAAAAGCTGACAAAAAGCTAGAAGACATGGGTGCAATCGACAGCATCCCACTGAGAGTCATTATTAAGGCAAATTCATGCAGCACTTCCTCATCACATTGAAAAAGTCAGGGATATGCTCTTACGTATACGTCAATAGTCAAGGTAATCGGTTAGTTCCCTAACTTCTCACTAAAAAGCACTTGTGTTGAATTTGGCCTTCAGGGGTAACTAATAAATCTCATACGAACAATCACACGCACAATCACAATCACATAAAACCACAATTATACGAATATATAAAAACATTATTTTACCCGTCTAAAAACATACACGATGCCTGTAACAAATAATAATCTGAAGACATGTTCTTTTTCTCCCAATTTTTTTTAACATTTTTTTCTTCTTCGATTCACCCCCCCCCCCATCCGTAAGGGGCACCCTGACTTTTAATAATTTCTCCTTTGGCAAATCTATACTTTGAAAATCCCAAATACTGAAAGTCATTCTGAGGTGCCAGATGGTGCATGACAGGAAGGCATACCAGGATTGAGGAATAAGAAATATTCATCGCCATTTTCTCAATATTACCATTTCTTCTCGTCGGAGAGCAGCAACAGCCATAAATGACATTTCTTATTCGAGATTTTGAAAGTTAGACGATGAGGGGAAACAACAAAAATTATCTAACAACCGCTATCTATACAATAGAATTAGATACCGCCATAAGCGAATTACTCTCCTTGATTAACACTTTATAGCAGTGATGGAAACAGTGATTTCTTTCATCTATTTTTTGTAATGGAATAAGAGAAAGATAAGGAAGAGAAGAAGAGAAGAGAGTGAAAAAATAGAAAAACAAGAGGAGAGACAAAAGAGAATGAAGCACAGAAACTAGACGAAGGGAATTTGAACTTTGATGAATTCATGGTCAAATTACTTGCACTTTTAGTAAATTTATGGTATTTTGAGTGGCACCTCATATATATAAGCATGCATATATATAAGCATGCATATATATATATATATATAATTATTATATATATATATATATATATATATATATATATATATATATATATATATATATATATACTTTCAATTATGAATATATTTGTATATACAAATGTGCATGTTTATTTATCATTTGGTAGAACCATGAGTTAGTTATTTCAATTCGCAAAGCTTAGTTTAATCTGGCACATCCTCATGGATATGAAATATAGTGAGGCTCAAACTCACTATACTAAGAAATTAGTCTGCTAGATAAACTGGTTAACCGTCACTTCATAACAGGAGCCTAGGCAAATTACCGTTTGTAAATTATCTTTGAGACCAACTTGGTAATTATTGTCCTACAGCAAATCGCCTTATGTTTGTTAAATAGCGGATATGACAAAAAGGCTAAAGCCTAGAAAAATAATGAATTGTTTTTTTTAAACAATCATCATCATCACCATCATCATCATCATCATCATCATCATCATCATCATCATCATCATCATCATCATCATCATCAGTCTTTTAACGTCCGTCGTTGGACATAGACCTTCCCCAGAATTTGCCACACTTCTCTATCATTGGCGTCGCGGAGCCAGTACTTCCTGAACTTGTCTAGCTCGTCTCTCCATCTAATATTTTGCCGGCCTCGGTTGCGCATGTGATCTCGGGGGGGTTTATTGTCTCGGGATGTATTGAATGTAATGTAGAAGTATGATTAAAAGTGTCTTTATAGTTAACAAAACTCTAACGAATCGGTGTGTGCTACACTCTGCTTTGTCTGCCGCCATTCTGAAGCAATCAATGAGGATCTAATACACTATAATGATAGTCGAACGGAAACAGCAGGCTAACCATTACACCACGGCAACACAACTTTAATATATCTTTGTTGATCGATTTGTTCTGTTTTGTTTGTGTTTATATATTTTTTTGTTTATTTTCTACTCATAGGTTTTCATTCCGTCTTCCTTTTTCTACTTTCTCTTTCTCCCCCCCCCCCTCTCTCTCTCTCTCTCTCTCTCTCTCTCTCTCTCTCTCTCTCTCTCTCCTTCACTTGCACACACAGAAACACACGCCCACAGGTACATACATCCATTCTCATTCATATATGCCCATCCTGTCCCCATGTTTGTTTTTAAACACGCATCTTGTGCCGTAGCCTTGTACGCGTCGTCCATAAAACAAATTGCCGTAAAGCTTACCGCTCGGTGGGCGGTTGTTGTTAGTGTGTTGAAAAAGATCAGAAGATGAAGATAAAAAAGCAAACAGTTGGACGTCCTGCAGGGCTCACACCCCTTAGTTATCGTAAGACGTCACTGCTTCTCTCCTTAAACAGCGGGTCCTCCAGCCTCACCTCTTCACATTGATTCACGACACGGCTTCTTATTCACTCCTCCTCTCTCTCCTCCTTTAACCCTTTCTTTTTTTTTTTTTTGTTTCTTCTCGCACCGTTTTCTGTTTCTGTATCCTGTCTCCCCTCCCCGGTGCATTTCCTCGCTTTCTTTCTCCTTACCTCATATTTCTCTTTCCCGTCTCTCTATCTATATCCTACCAAGTCCCCCTGCCGCCATTTTGTCCTCAGCTCGATCTCCTCCATTTCAACTTGTTCAGTAATGACTATTAGAGCGTACCGTATAAAGAGAGCGATGTGCGCCTTTTAAATAAAATGATTACGTGAATACATCATAAATAAGTATAATAATCGAAATCTTCAACACCTCAGCATAAGATTAAGGGGTTTCTGAGTAATGTCCCCTAAAGATTTCGGCAGTCTCATGTTGCACCAATCTTTCAAGTGTGACAAAAAGACGCACGTACTGAATGCTGGTGCAAATGTGAGCTTTAAATTGTTTCAAGATGATTTTGACATAACATCGTCCTTCTTGCTGAGATCCTTCGGGACCATCAGCTGATTCTAGATGAACCGAACAGAAAAAGCAAGAAGATTGGCCTCCACATTAACTTCAGCAAAACAAAGGTCTTGTACGACTAACAATGATCGAAATCGAAAACGCCGGAGAAAGAAGAAATCAAGCGATGAATCACTCTAGGATGACAAGCCTTCAGCAGGGATAGCTTTGGTTTTATACAAAAGACAAAAATAACATATAGTTCCTGTATATCAGCTGTTATTTATATGACTGAAAGTAGATTAGCTTTCTAAAGGAAAAAATTCGTGAGGTAAGTTGGATCACCGAACCGAAGCGATCCATCTTACCCCAAACCGTATAGTCCAACCAGCCCCACGGCAACATTCAATGCAAAATGCACGTGGAATACTAAGTGTAAACATGATAAAGTAACGACCAACTCATGATAGGTCAAGACATGATAAGTAGTGAGTTTAAATTCTCAGTACTTGAGAAATTACACCATGAGTGACAATCACAGACTTTATCGTGGAGAACTTATAGTTTCCTCAAAGCTGATGTCAAAGAGCTTGCCAAGAGAGTTTCCTCCAGAGGATTGCTGGGAACTACTGCTGCTGACGTGCCAAAAGAATTATTGGTAGTCCAACGTACCTACAGACGTACGTGTCTCATTCCTCCAACTAAATTTTGTGTGTGCTTATGTGTTCTCTTGTAAGTTGAAAACTATGCAAGATGGAGAAAAGGCTATTACATTTTAGGTCAAATTTTCGATTTCTTTGGGTACTGTCTTCACGCGCACAAAAACTGATTTTATTGCTCCCTAAATCAATGAGAGCAGCAATACACCAGTGTTTGGAAACGAAGTAAATTCAATCGATGGGCCGAGGCCAAAACCCAACGGAAAAAATCTTCCCCAAGATTAGTCAGACCCTTCTATCATGGGCGTCACAGAGCCAGCACTTTCTGAACTTGTCTATCACGTCATTTCATCTTATTTCCTGCCGGCCCTAGTTTTGCGTATGATCTTTGAGAATCAATATTGCGAGTCGTGATGTCAAGCAGTTGTCTGACATTCGGGCTACATGGCCAGCCCATTGCTATTTGAGATTTCTAATGGATTTAATGATATATCTGAGTCCTGTCTAAGTATAATACCCCCCCCTCTCTCTCTCTCTCTCTCTCTCTCCTGTGAATATTGTATGGTTTTGAGTTCCAGGGTCGATCTAATGCCAAAAGTAAGCACTGGAATTCTGAGTGTTGTTATTTGGATTTTTCCCTCGAGTACCCAGCCAGAGTTTTAAGATAATATTTATCGGTATAATTCTTTGAAGTAATGAAGTATCATATTTTGTGAAGATTTTATCCTATACGTTGAACTAATTTGTTCATTTTGACCCATGAAATAAGACATCAATGAGTATCGCTTATTTTTCTGTAAGGCAATGCGTACAAATGTTTATTTGAAAAATCGACATACTTATAAACCGTAACTGACTAGCGTTGGCACCAACAGGGCGAGGAAATGACTGTAAATATAAAAACTTAGGAAAACAAATATTTTGTTGAGAATTCATGAATAGGAAATTGAAGATCCCCTCGATTTTGACCCCGTAAAAGAAAGACCCTTTTGATATTGACCCTTATAAGGGAAAGGTTCCACGATTTCGACCCTTGAAAGTAAGTTTCCACCTATACCCTGTTTTGACCCCCAAAGGGAAATATTCCCCCTATCATCGACTTTCTCCTGAAAAAGTGGAAAAAATCCCCCATCCCATGTTGACCCCTAGGTTTTACCTCGATTTTGACTCCTAAAAGGTAAAAAAGATACTCTTGCCGATTTCTACTCCTAAAATGATAAAAAGGTCAACCTCTGTTTTGATGTTTCCCCCCATTCTTTTATCCTTGGAATAGGAAAAAAGTTTCTTTCACTTTTGACTCTTAGCAGAGTTACCTGTTTCTCCGCCGCTCGTATAGACATTCCCTCTTGTCCCCTCCATCGCCCTCTCTTCTTCCTTCTCGCTCTCGCTCGCTCGCTCTCTCTCTCTCTCTTTCTCTCTCTTTCACTCTCTCTCTCTCTCTTACATGTAAGTTTTTTTCTCTCGTACATGTAAACGTTCACTCTCTCCATCTGAATCATCACTTTCTCATACGTGTAAACTAAAATCAAGACCCCCTGGGGCTTTCTGTTTTGTTGTGATGCTCGAACAAACAGACAAAACATATTGACAAATTTGAGACTTTCGCAGAATATTAAAGATGGTAAGGGAATTACAATATGATGATAATATTTTTTTATTATACTTACAATAATCATAAGTATTGATATTAATTGATAACTTATTTTAGATCTTTGCTAATCTTTCGTACGCACAATAGTTCACTTTGTATATTTGTTACATGACGTGTATTTAGAAAAAAATATGTCTGGGTAATCAGTTTTATTCTCATTGAGTGTCCAACACTTCTGGCCTTGTGCCCAATTAAGCTAAGCATACACACAGAAGCTGATTCGAATACCCTAAGATAGATATATAGCATCTTCAATGAGCGACTGACAGAAATCGTCTGGTGTTTGGCGTTACTCTTTATCTTTTCAGTGTCGCCTTTGGTTCAAGGTCCATTTAAGCCAAAATGAATGATTCTGATTCGACCATTCCATCGACTGGAGATCTTGTAGAAAAATCCTGTTTGAAACCTAGATATCTTCAGAGTCTCGGATCTAAGCTCTGAACGTTCTGACAGTCGAGTAAACTCGGTAATTTCTCCATTGCAGTAAACCAAATGTTGTGGTTTAACCCGGCGGCAAATATATATGTGTGCTTCCAGAGGCGCAAACAATACAGAAAAGTAAGAGATTAGAAAAGGAAAAGAAGTCCTTTGTGACTGATTAACATATAAGTTTAAAAAGTGAGATTCGGTAAGTGAAGCCCTCCAAGTTGGAATGAATTGAGTTGCCATTAACTTTTGATCAACCGAATCTTTATTCAACGCTCTCACGATTTGCAAGATGAAATCTTATTACAAACTATTTGATCTTTGAAATCAATATTCATATTGCTGCACAAACATAAAGTAGTAAATCTAAATGAAAAAAATATATATGTATATGTAGGTAAGTCAATGATGCTGTAGCCTAGTCGCTAAAAACATTTTTTTTTTACTCAACAAATGTTTATTCTTCAATGTAATTTTTGTACCACGGCAAATCTGATTCTTTACTTTATTTATTTCTTCTATCCATTCCCACTTTCTATCCACTTCAACTTCCACAAACAAAACAGCCGAATGAATAGGAAGACTGGCAAAGGAATTTTAATAAATCAAAAAAGATTATTCAATATCTAGGACCATGAATTTCATGACTATTATCCTTTTATTGACTTTTACAAAACGTTAGAACACAGTTTATAATGAATAAAACCACATCTTGAATTAATATTATTATTAGATTGCTGTGAAAGTTTCTAATATTTCCTGATTAAAACATAACATTTATTGATATGAATTCATAGCGTTATTTTTAGACACCCACCCCAAATTGACCATGATTCTAACACTTAAGCCAATCACTCACAGCACAATAAAAGCCAGTCAAGGTTCCAGCAATTTGTTGTAAGGAATTCTGCTTGAATCCCACGAAACACGGAGGGAGTATTTCGCCAGTAGATCCAGTTTAAGTTGAGATATAAAAGGCTGTCCCTTAATTCATTCAATTTGTCGTATAAATTACTCAATTAATGAGCTCTAACACTGACTTCTGGCATTGGAGAGAAATATGTTACCTCAAGTATTTCATCTACGAAGCACATAACACGCGAAAGTTCTTCTCGGTTTTGCTAAGACTCAGATTCAAATTGTTATGAGCTTAGATTTTAAGAGATTCGAAAAAAGATTTTAAAACTGCAAGAATTCGGCCCAGGCCTTGGCCACTTGAACTGAACCTGTCCGACGGACATTTCGATTCTCTTGACATGGGGAATCTTTCATCTTGACATACTGTTAAGAAAGGCCAAACAGAGGAGTGACATCTGGGGATGGCTTTCCAGGTAAAAATATTTTGTCAGGTTTTGTTAGACAAACATTATTCTGAGCTCGGTGTACGTTCGAGGCAAACGCGATAGGGTTGTCGCCTTGGTGTTTATGAGAGTTAAGTCTCAACGACAACACAAGATCCCATCTCGAGACGTGATTCCATTTTCCCCGCTGAATGAGTTCATGGCGTCATCAGATATCACATACACATACACACACTCACACTCACACACACACACTCACCCATACATATATATATGTATACATATTTATATATGCATCAATAGTGCATCAATATGTCCGTAGCCCGACGTAGTTATTAGCTGGATTTCGATCCCAATATTTATTTGTATAACGTTCGATCTATATGATCGTTATTCACCACTGAATTGAGAGCAGTAACAAGGAAGGGGATTATGTTGAAAAAAATGTATTGTGTAAAATAATTGCTTTTATCATCATTAGGATTCAGACTTATTGATTTACAAACACATGCACATACACACGCACACACACACATATATATATATATATCGGTCCTTGTGGAATGTGCTCGGTTCAAGGTGAGGGCTGATGTGCATCACATCTTCAAGTCTTTACTGTGTAAATAATGAGTCACAAAACGACAGTTATGAGTGATAATCCACTTCAGGTGTCAAACGGCTTCTTGCATCCGGGTTCCTGATTTACTGATGATAATACTCAAGGATATCGTAAATTTTGCAAGTAAATAAATATGTTGAAAGCAATTTTTTTTCAAAACTTAATTATTTCTTAGCTTTTTAAGATGATTTTTAAAAGACAACAGTATAAGGAAAGTGACCGGAAGAAAGCAAGAAAACTAACCAGCCAACACATTACGTTAAAAAAAAACTTATTTCTTTCATCAAATGGGAATAAATTCCGAACAAAAACATTCCCTGATTTTCGGAAGTTTTTTGTACCTCACTTTCTCGCTATTGTAAAAACGCTAAGATAGCTGACATTCTTGCAGCATGACCTGCCCATTACCATTTGAGTTTTCTGATGGATTTTATGATATTTCTGACTTCTGTTTTCTGTGCTGTTTTTTTATCTCTCCAAGTGTTGTTGAACACGATCCTCTCCTGTGCACGTTGAATGAGATCATGTCGT
The DNA here is from genome assembly GCA_963457665.1 of Thysanoteuthis rhombus. Lineage (NCBI taxonomy): Eukaryota > Metazoa > Mollusca > Cephalopoda > Oegopsida > Thysanoteuthidae > Thysanoteuthis > Thysanoteuthis major. Next base: position 35,309,476 of record OY735213.1, on the reverse strand, counting down.
AGAAACAACTGATTTAACAATGAATTGTTGAAAGAGTATCCGCCGTAAGGATTCTTTCCTTTTGTATTTAATATAAATAACATTTTTTCATGAACTGATATCCTTATATAGGATTCACATACAGCAATATAGTAAGTAGTGTCCTTACGCTGGCTACAGCTTCAGTAGTACGTTCTTGAGCTCCACATATCATATTAACACTCACTCTGCCCGTTCGTGTTATGCAAAATTGACTTTGAGACGAGATGCATCCAACATGGCATCACTCAATCCACTCGGGTATGTTAGCTACATCTTCATCTAATTACCGTAGCCCTAGAAATGCCTCGACCAGCCAGCCAGCCAAGTAGGCAACATATTCTTCTCTTTTTGTCTATGTGTGTGTGTGTGTGTGTGTGTGTTCTTCCACTTGGTGGAGAATGGCCGTGGGAAAAAGTTGAGGTCAGACATTAATTGATTGGCGACCTTTCTGATGGCCATAAGTACATATTGAAGACACTCATTAACACGAGCTAATTAATTAAATTAATTGATATTCCACCACCAATAATATATGTATACTAAATAATTGAAAGGACAAGATAAAGTCCTCAGCGATGGCAACCTCTTACAGATAGATAGATAGATAGATAGATAGATAGATAGATGCGTATTTTTGAGTACAAATGTCTATTTTCAAGGCAGGTTCTTTCCGAGATCTTGGTGTCCCACTCCAAAAAAAACTCATTCAGTTATATGCATTACTAAGATAGGTACCGTACTTACGTTTGAATAACGCAGTTATTTCGAGGAGAAATAGCATCCATGACGCCAGGAAATATGGTAAATATATTACCTTGGAGTTTTTTTTTTTCATAGTAATTAGCCTTGCTTTTCCGTTCTCCATTCTCACAATTAACTTTAGTCTTTCTTTCCTTCAAATTTTCATTCATTCTTCCCTACAAATTTTCATTCTTTCTTTCCCTCGAATTTTCATTCTTTCTTTCTTTCCTTCGTATCAACATTTTTTTTTCAACTTTCTATTTATTCTTTCCTTCATTACCATATTTAACCAAGTATAATCTTCACCTTTCCCCCAAAGATTTTGAGCTGGAAAACCCAAGTGCGTATTATCTGTGGAAACATAATAGCTATACATATTTGCATACATTATTGTAACCTAACCAAGAGACAGGCCCACAAATTGAGAAGCATGCAACGTGCACACTAGAGAATCATGTCCAACCTCACATGCTGATATAAAAAAACAGCACAACATATCAAGGAAAAACAGGAGTCTGAGACATCATTGAATCCATCACAAAAATCAAATGGTAATGGGCTGGTCATGTTGCAAGAATGGCAGACAACCAATGGACATCACGACTCACAACATAGATCCCCAGAGATAACATGGGAAACCAAGGCCGGCAGAATACAAAATGGAGAAACGAACTAGACAAATTCAGAAAGTATCGGTTCTGCAACGCCCACGATAGAGAGGCCTATGTCCAACGACAGACTTCAAAAGACTAGTGATCATAGTGAACCGGATTTGAAACATCGTTGCCATCTCAGATAGTATCATTCCCTTTTCTTTATTGTAAATGTAGTTCGACAAACAAGATCCTTAATTTACCGTTATCTAATCTCCATAACTGAACCTCCTTGAGGACTAAATTACCGCAATTTTAACCTCAAAATAAAGATCAAATTTGATTTTTTTCAACAATTTTTATTAATCCCTTACGGATAGATGGATATAGATTTCTCCATTACATGCCTAAGTAAATATATTCATTGGTAAGTTTGAATTCAAAGTTATGACTCGTTAGAAATCGTGTCGCTTTGATAATGTTCAGTAACACCTTTTTAAAGAATCAGCAAAGGAAGGCATTTATAGTAAACAGTAAACAGTGTAGAGAAAAGCTATTGATATTATTAAATTGGAGAAAGAATTCTGTGATGAATGGTTAATGACTGACGGGTGAAACGGCTATAATTATATGTTATGAATGGAATGGTGCTGAGGAAAATGTAGGCTCAGTGAAGGTGGATTTTTATTGGATTCCAACGCGGCTAATCAAGACTGATTGGTATGGAAAGAGCCATAAGTAGAAAAGAGAAAAT
>OY735213.1:35152367-35302367 GCA_963457665.1 Thysanoteuthis rhombus | reverse complement strand
TAGGCAGAATGAAAGTCTACGGCAGTGTTAAAATGTAAAAACAAATATTCTTGAATAAACACATTAAAATAATATACACTTTTTATAATCCTTCCAGCTAATTTTTTCAGTTATTGTGTTTCCCAAATAATCATTTTCAATGGATCTAAAAAGAAAATTTTAACTGACGTTCTTGCATTGTTAGTATTTCATTAATAGATATTTACGAATGACTTTTTTCATACATTTCTATAATAAAACACTTCCAATGAATCTGCATTATAAATAGTTCAAGATAAACAATCACCTAACATGCAGAAAGCGCATACCTCTGTCAGGGCCAATGTCAGTGGGATGGGAGGGCAATTGTGCATGGATCGCTTGAAAGTTATTCAGTTCTTCCATAGACTATTTCCCACCATCCTACAAAATTTTATTGATATCTATTCGACACGCATGGAGATATTGTGTTGACAAACATAGAATCTTTGCGATATCATGCGGTTTGGACTTTTAATAACGACGTAACAGAGGTAACTGTGCATGGTATTGTTCCAGAATTTAATTAGTTATCCCGTAGTCTAGTGTGCACTGTTCCACAAAATTACATTCATATTCATTTATGTTCTTCAGAGATATCTTGCAGGCAGGGGAAACATGCAATATTATGTGGTTTTGACTCATAACTGCGACGTAGGGAAGATAACTGTGCATTGATCCACTCCCGAAATCAATTTAGTTCTCCTGTAACGTATTTTCCAAACCCCATAGAATTTTGTAGACAACTTTCACAAATAATGGACGTCCTTCAATACTTGAAGACATCCAATTGAGGGCCATTATTGTTTCGGACTCATACAAAACAACTTGGGAAGTTGCAGAGGAGTTAAACGTTGACCATTCGATAGTTGTTCGACGTTTGTACCAAATAAGAAAAACAAAAAAAAACTCGACAATGTCATGCCCGAACCTGAATGAAAAGCAACGAAGCTCGCATGTTGCGTGGATATCTTTGTAAGAATTGAACAAACTAGGCTACGAAACTCTACTTCACCCAGCTCACTGACCAGACCTCTGATCGACTATCACTTTTTTAAGCATGTCGATCACTTCCTACAAAAAAGGTCTTCAACAACCAAGCAGCAGCCCAAAACACCTTCGAAAAATTCATTGGTTCAAGTACCCAAGCATAAATGAGCTTGTTTCTGGTTGGGAGAATGTGCACATTCTCAAGCTTCTTATTTCAATTGATAACTTCTATTGTAAGCTGAGATATAATGCTCCAAATTTGATGGTGGAAAACTGCAATGATATTTGCACCAACGTAATAACTACTAGCAAAAACCTGATGCGCCTGGACACCCATTCTCCTGGGGAACTTCGCTGTGCAATAAATACATAATGCTGTCATCTGATACTGTTGATGTTAGGATAGAGACGCAGACGGCGAAGTGAATTACTCGAATGCCCTCCATGTGTTCCCATCGTGTCTCCGTCATGTTCGGCGCTGTGCTCAGCTACATTTCTCTTTCCCGTTCTCAATCCTGTTTGCTTTTATCCACTTGTTTGTTTGGAGACTGGTTGGCAACATATCTTTGTCTATTCAAAGGCAAGTCGAGGAGAAGCTTTCAAAGAGGTCGGTGCATTTTTCATGCGATCCTTCTTTCTTTGTTTCTTTCTTTTACTCTTATTTCTAATCTCTCTCTCTCCCTCTCTCTTTCTCTCTCTCTCTCTCTCTCTCTCTCTCTCTCTCTCTTACCCATCTCTCTCTATCCATCTATCCACATATATATATAGAGAGAGACTGACAGACAGACAGATAGACAGACCGAAAGAGATGGATCTACACATATCTGATTCATTACCGAGAAGAAACCGTCACGTGACCAAATTACACGACTGAAAACCTTGGGGGGGTCCCGGAAAACAACAATAACGTTTTTTTTTTTATATACATTCAAATATTCAGCCCAGCAGTTCAGTTAACGCAAAATTTATGCATGATAGATAGATAGATAGATAGATAGATAGATAGATAGATAGATAGATAGATAGATAGGTGAAAATTGAGACATTTCGGGGAGGTCTTATAGTTGAGAAACTACTCATACAATTATCTTATGATGGTCGTATTCATCGCTATCTATCTATCTGTCACTATTTCATTGTTGGTCATTTTCTCTGATAATTGAATGTGAACTAACACTTGATACCTGATACATTTCGTGACAACATGAGCTACAAACTACAATTCATTTGATCAGGAACCCCCCATCTCTGTTTGGTCCGGAACTATGATCTAAAACGAGGACAACCTTTATAGCCAGTTACGTTTGGAAAATCCTGACACTTTAAAACTGCCTACCCTAATTGTCACCAAAACTGTCAACATAGACCTCTCCAGGTTTCAAATGGGTTTGGCAGTCTGAATGCCTTGCCACCTTGTTGAGTATGTATGTGCCACGCCTACAGGGTGCACCAGTTGAGTTAAAAGGCTAAAAATTCAAACATTTATTACTAATTATGTTCAGAAAAAGCAGGGTTTGGGTTTTTTTCTAATTACCTCGCAACGGAAAATCATTTTTCAGTTGGGGGTAGTTCATGCTAAATTAGTCCTTCCATTCCAGTCTGGCAACATTCAAGCTCGATCTTTGAAAATCCCAAGTTTTTTTCAAGTGATCACCGCCCAACGAAAGGCGAGAGGAGTAACTTATTCATCGGTCACCTCTTCTTCCTAATCTCTTTTTAATTAACCGTCCCTAACACGCGGCATGATGCCAAAAGACGTTGGTCACGTGACAGTTTCTATTGATCGACTAACCAGACCTGTTAATCATTGTTTTATTCTTCTATTTCACCACCACCACCACCATCAGCACTCCCCATCCCGACTGTCCCTGATTCTCTTGCCTCTCCCGTATGATGAGCCTCTTTTATATTCCGGTCCATATTCGTTCTCTCTGTTCTCGTCCAGATTTAACCTTATTTCACTTTTATGCTTTTCCTTCATATCGGGATGTTTATTTATTCTTCACTAACCTTTCTTGTTCCTGACCATATTATTAGCTCTATTATTTACTTTCCCGCTTTGAAGCAAGAATATCATCCGACCTTTTTTTCCCAACTTGAAAATAAACGAAAAACAGGCAATCAAACAAAGTCGTGAAAAGGTAAACAGGCGGGAACCCATCAGCGACCGAATAACGAAAATAAAGTTATCAAAGGATACCTACCTTCTTTGTCTTATTATTAGTAGTAGTAGTAGTATTATAATTCTTTCCTTCTTTCGCTCTTTATCTTCTGCCATTTATTTCCTTTGTTTCCTTTAACCAACATCATTCTTCTACTGTTTATAACCAGGCTTTTTCCATCTTCCTTCTTCCCCCGTTTCTTCCTTGTCCCTTACTCTTTTTTCCTCTGTTGCTCCTCTTTACTTCTACGCCCGTTCAAATCATAGCTTTTTCTGGGTTTTTTCTTTTGTATCTATCTTCTATGTCCAGCTTACACCTTTTCATACGATTGGCGTTATCTATATTATTATTATCATTATTTGCAATCCCACACCAGTCGCCTGGTGGTAACCGCTGGAGTTTGAGTGACAGCAAGTCTCCTCAAGTCTCCAGCCCTTCTCTCCTAGTTCTCATACGCCACAGTAATACTGCAGTTTACAGTTTTACACCGGTTGCTCAGTGGTCATTGCTGAAGGCTGAGTGACAATAAGTCTCCTCAGGTCTTCAGCCAAATTGTTATTATTATCATTATTGTTATTATTATTATTATTATTATTATTATTATCATTATTATTATTATTATCTTTCAGAAACAATGGGATTACTTACATACGGATCGGCATTTCTACCTTAGCATCAGAATAGATTTGCACGGTAAGGAATCTGTGTGCTCTGTTTAGGATCATAATGTCGATTCCCAGCACTTGTTTGTAGAGTGTAGTATCTGTGCACTCTTTGAAATGCATAGAGTACACACGTGTGCACGCGTGCACATACACTCAACCACCCCTTTTTGGGGGCTTGTTCGGCAGGATCAAAGTGTAGTATCAGTTCCACGGCATAGCCCGAGGAGTCGGTACTGACACTTGCCTGCCGAATGGGCCGGAGAGGGAGTATGTACCAAAGACCGAGTGCACCGGTACAATGCGTTAGCAAATGAGATTTTACTGAGGCTACGCACTGCTAAGCGCGTTGGGGAGCCTTTGGACTCGTCCTTCAGCTCTCCTATCATCACACGGCCCAGCTGCAGGGGGTCAGTTTCCCCGGGGCAGCACTGCTTCATTGCACTTAAAGGAGCAGGTCCCCTGGTGGACGCTTTCGCAACGGAGGTTGCTGTAGCTTCTACAGTCGCTTAGCAATCGAAATCGCGTCGGCTAGAGCCTTTTTTGGAAGGGGTTACCTATTCTTCCCACGTTAAGCCACGTTAAATTCCACTGTGGTGGGACAGTAGATAAATAGATTCCCCGGAGCAGCACTGCACCATTGGGCTTAAAGGAGCAGGTCCCCTGGTAGACACTTTCGTGGCGGAGGTTACTTTGGTTGCAAAGCAAACCGAAGCTGCGTAGGCTGGAGCCATTTTTGGAAGGGTGTCTCCTATTTTCCCCACGGTAAGCCCGACCTTGGGTCAAATTCCGCTGAGGCGGGACAGTAGATAAATAGAACCCACACCCATTTTTCTGACCTTTCAAGCATTGATTAAAGTGTAGTATCTGTTCCCCAGTACTCCTCAAGGTGCCGGTACTGACACATGCCTGCCGAATGGGCCGGAGAGGGCATGTGTCAAAGACCGAGTGCACCGGTGCAATTTGTTAGCCAATGAGGTTATACTGAGGCTGCGCTTGGGAGCCTTTGAATTCGTCCTTGGGCTCTCCCACTATTTCTCAGCCAAGCTTTGGGGGTCAGTTTCACTGGGGCAGCACTGTCCCATTGCACCTAAAGGGACAGATTGGGCTCGTCCTGACGCTTTTGTGACTGCAGTTGCTCTAGCTGACTGACAGCAATATTAAAATACTCTCCACGGTATTGAGGCTGATTTCAAGTAAGCTGTTGTCTGGATGGTTTCAAGTCATCCTTGGAATTAAAATTCTTTCAATCACGTTGTAAGGCTTTTGAGAACTATCTCAAGTGCGCCATTAATGACGGGTATGACGTTTATCTGCATACTCCACACATTTTTACAATTTTCCAGCAAATTCCACGTATTTTCCGGTTGTTTCCCTTCTTTCACTTCATTCTTTAGTTGCCTGGAATAGCAACACCCACTGTCTGTTTATAATGAGTAGATCTGGTTGCCCGACTTAAATTGAGTAATCAATTTTAATTTCAAACTCTCATAGAACAATCCTTTGTTCGTACATATACAATTGGTCTTCAACATCAAAATCCAGTTATTTGCACAATTCTCAGTTAATCCCTTTTCTTACCTTTCATTGTCTATCTTTGCACCCCTTATGAGCTAATTTGCAACTCACATTCCGCATATGCAATATCTGATGATCTTTTTAGTCTTTTATTGCTTTGATGCGTTTTGTTCTAATAGATCTATTCTGGGTATCTATCAAAAGAATTCGGTTTCTCTCTTCAAATATCCTCTGTGCAACCATTTCTGTGTTACTTCTCTACACTTTACTCAATCTATTATTATTATTATTGTTGTTGTTGTTGTTGTTGTTATTATTATTATCATTATTATTTCTACCTGTTCAAACCTGATATCTGGTGGTCATCACATGAGCAAATTCCTCAAGTTTCTAGCCATCCTCTCCACATACCCGCAGTCCACAGCAGTGTCATGGTTTGCACTTTTTCACTGGATATGTTGTAGTCATTGTTGGAGGCTATGACAGTATGTCTCTTCAGGTTTCCAGACCTCCTCTCTGGGTCTGCAGGTACAGCCACCTCTATGATTTTGAGGGTTATCTTTCTCTTGTTCAAGATTGATAGGTCCGGTCTTCTTGTTTGAATGAAGTGGTCGTTTTAATGTTGAAGCACCAAATTAATCTTTGGATTATGCTTTCCAGGACAGTCTCCGGGTTGTGCTAATACCATTTGTCTACACAAGTTGTTTGCATTGTTTCCAGTGCATAGCAATTGCTACTCTGTCCTGCCTGCTCTTGTACACATTCTGGGCTAGTCTATTACATTCACCTATGTGGTTTACTGTCTCATCCCTATCTTCACGTGGGCGACATAAGCTGTTTTATCGGTTTTGTGGATATTTGTATTGGGACTGAAGTTTGCCGTAATACATTTGTTTGGGGCTGCAATAATGAGGGATTCTGTTTCTCTCACTAGGTTTCCTTGGCATAGCCATGTCCATGATCGTTCATCTGCGTTATTTCCTATCTGTCTTTTGAATTATCCAGTTATCATTTTCTGTTCCAATTTCCCTTCCTTGTTATCTTCTCTATTAGTCCTTCGTTTGCGACCTTTTTGTTGTTTGTGAATGCTTTTCATAATATTTTCACTGCATGCTTTGGCCATTTGGACATAATCTTCTAGGCTGATTTGTCCTCCACCGCCATCTCACCTCTTCAGTCATTGTTATCACCGGGGTATAGAGCCTTGTGCATCGTTTCCCAGTTCGCAGGTCGATTGAGTGGAATTCATCCCTTGTCCATCCAATTAATGATTCTGTGTATCTTTCTTCCGATACTGACCATGTTTTCATCCCTTTTATCAAATTTCTGCTATTTAGCTTTGTCTCTAATATTTTTCTCACCCTCTAAGGTATTCCCTTTTCTCTTTTTTTCTTCTCTCATTTCTTTCTTTTATTGAGTCAAATTCAAGAAGCACCTAGGTATTTATATCGGTTATGTGTGGCTAATGCTCTAATTTGTTGTTGTCCAGTAAGTCGATTGCTTCTGCTGCTATAAGCCTGGCCTTTCCCTGTCCATTGCCAGTGGCGTACATTTTTCAATTCTGAATTCTATTCCAGTGTCATCGCCGTATCCTTCACAATTGTTGAACAGTATTTCTATTTCCTTCATGCAATTAGCGGAAGTTTTATATCATTCATGTATATGAGATGGCTGACTTTTCCCCTTGATCTAGGTGATCGGTATCCATTGCCTTTTTTTTCGATAATCTTTTTAATGGTAGCATGGTTAGTATAAATAACAGTGGAGAGCAGCAGTCGCCCGGGAAAATTTCCTTTTTATTCTTACTTCAGCTATGTTTTCTCCTGCAGCTGTCAAGTCTACTTTCAAGTTTTTCACTGAGTTAGCTATGTATCTCATTACTGATTTGCCAATCTTGAATATCCCGAGGGATTTAAGTCTTCAGTTATGTTTGATCAGATCGCATGATTTTTTTGTAATCAATCCACCCCTTAGCAATATTTTCCTTTTGTTTTCTTTACTTATTTTAGAATTTTCTGGCCAATGGAAAGTAAGTCATTCACTCCATTAGTTTCTTTCCTACATTATTTCTGTTCTTCTGGTAAGAGCCACCAATCGAAATATACATTCCCTCCGGTACGTGCCTGGACAAAATTCTCTACGTTGGTGGTAGCCACATGATTGGTCTATAGTTGCTTGCCTGGGAGTTGCTGGGTCAGTTTTTCATACAGAGTTGTAAATTTGCGCCCAAATCCACGGATTCCATCTGGTCCTGGTACTTTACAGTTGGCTTTTGGCGGGGGTCAGTTTTTTTTCCATTGTGGTTGCATTTAATATGATATTTTCTTCCCAATTCATGTGTTGTAGGTCGCCTTCATTTTATATCATCAAACAATTTTGAACATTCGTTGCATCTTTTTAGGGCTCATCCATATGTCACTCCAGAAATTCTTCGCTTCTGTGGCGTCTGGTTTTGTATTCTGTCAACTTTCTCGATTCCTGTGTTGGTTCTAGTGCCGGTAAAACTTCTCATCGGTGTTAGAAGTCAATGTTTGAACACAAGCAAAAACATCGAATTCAACTGTTTCTAACAAGGTTAGCATGATTTCCCCACTTAGAAGTTGGGTGTAGCAAAATGTTTTTTCAATCCTTTTCCCATATTCGACCTTGTGTCGCACTAAAATAAGCTGAGAAAATAATAATAGATTAATATTATTGATATCACTTGTTCGATGCTTTATTATTTACTCTTTTGCCGAGGATTGTTTTTTCTTCTTATGTTTTATTCTATTCATAATACTTTTTTGTGATTCTAAGAAGTGTTTTTTTTTCTTTTCGTTTGGTATCGTCGGGCTGCTGCTGCTGCTTCTAAGGAGGTGACAGGGGTAATATTTTTTAAAAGACATGGAGTCTTTGCTAAAGCGCCATCTTAGCCTCCCATTTTTTTATTCCCCTTTTTTTTTATTTTGTTCTCGGGAATTTCTCTTTCCAGTATTCACTTGACTTCGTCTTCTATCTTTAATTTTTCTATTTTAATAATAATAATAATAATAATAATAATAATAATAATAATAATAATAATAATAATAATAATGATAAAAACATGCCATATGTTTTTCACTTCTGTTCGTCATTTGGGAACTTTTGTCTTTCATTATTTGACCTAGTGCAAAACCACCCAGAAAGAATACCGAATGGATTGCCTTCATGCAAGTAAATGTTTAAGGTCACCATTCGACAAAATAAACATTATGCCGTTTGTCGGATGCTTCCCGCAGTCCTGCCGCTGAGCCAGCTTTCGTCTGCCAAATGTACATCAGCTGGGGCCGAGGCACGTGACACGCCCGATTTCTCAAAAAACGAGCGTACCACGGCCACCGCGAGTAAATGCTGTGTTTTTCCCGGCTTCCAATAACATAGTCTGATTCAAGTATCGTTTCTTAGCGAGACCATGTGCTCACCCACTACCCAAAGTTCCGTATTCGATGAAATATGACCAGAAACATCGAACCTGTCCCCAAAGTCAAGTATTCTTATCTACAACACAACACCCCCTCCCTCTCTCTCTCTCTCTCTCTCTCTCTCTCTCTCTCTCTCTCTCTCTCTCTCTCTCTCTCTCTCTCTCTCCCCCCGAACCATGACTCAAGGAATCCTTGTATTACGTATGTCATAAAGTTGTTTTCAAAGATTTTATTTATTTATCAGGAACGTAATCATCATTATTAGCGATGATAAAAGCTCAACGTAGGACTATTTTTTTTTCATTCTGTGTTGAGAGAATCTACAATTCCGAATGAAAAGAATTCCAAAAGTTCGAGTGATCGCAATAAGCGCAAATGCAAAGGTGTTAAATCCAGTGAATAGGAATGTTGAGATCGATCCTCCAGACTTGAAAATTCGATTTTCTCATGAGTTTATTTTATTGAGTATCAGACAGCATTGTTATCTCGAAGAATGACGCGCTTTCGTTTGACCACATCGGATCATTTAGCGTTATATTTTACAATTTACAAAAAAACCCACTTCAGTGAGTGTTTTACCTTAATCAGAAAGCTTGTAATGGACGAAAACCACCATATCCCATTGACTGCTCGCTAGTACCAAACAAAATTTGGAGCTTCAATTTAGATGCTCACGTAATTTTTTTCGTCAAGAATCTTAGAATCGTTCGTCAAAGAAAGAATGAATACATCTCACTGTATGCTTTTCATTTTGTTAATGATGATAGTTGAAACATTCACAAAATTTAATTTTCTCTATATTAGGACGAACATTCATTCCAACGCTGAAAATTCTATTTTACTTTTTTTAACAACCTCATAAATGTACAGTTCACAATAGGATCAGCTATCTGTAGATATGACGATCTATAAGTAATTGTCAATGTTCCACAATTCTATTTTATTCTGTAAAACAAAAACAGCAATTGGCAGACATCAAAAAACACCACAATACTTAAAACTGCCTAACCTGAGATGAAGCATCCTTATAACACCCTCGTACAAGAGATGCTTGCATCATCTAAAATCTATGACCATTATCCACTCTTTGGACATCTTACTTGGAAAAAACATAACGAAAATAGGTCCCTACTATCTACAACACGATATTTTTTAACATTAATTCTCACGGAATACCTAGTAACTCCGGCAATTTTGAAAAGGACGTGGAATTGGTTCCCGTGACGATGAATATTTAGTTTCAATGTCCATTTGGCTGGTTTTAGCTGCAGTTATGAGATGAATTATTGTTAATATTTCACAGAAATCCACATCTTTATTTCCGTTTATTTTTGTCTTTCCGTTTAAATTAAAGTATTCTCCTACCACACCCAGGTTTTGATTGCATCTGTAATCTTTGATGCCGACCTCGAATCGTTTGCATTCCTCCTAACTGCAATTCGAGTTAGAGATAATCAAAGATCCAACAGGCAACCATTAACCTTACACATAGAATTTTTAAGTAACAAACAAATCTTGGCAGCTCAAATCTGTGATTTCTTTAATTGGGGTAATGGCGATAACTATCAAAAAAATAGAATGCAGATGAGACAAAGGACTCCTGTTGAGAAATTACCAAATTCGAAATGATTCATTGATTGTCTAGATACCAGATATTATATTAATAAAATCACCCCAGGTCAGGGTTTCAAAGAAGACATCTAAATGAGATAACGTATGATTACAAGAAGAACAAGATAAAAGGAGTTGAACACGGAGAAGATGTCGAGGGAAAAAGGAAAAGAAGGAATGACGAAGCAGGAGAGGTGATAGAAAGAGAGTTGAAAAAAAAGAAAGAGAAAATACAATCGAACATGAAGGCTTCGCCTGGGAAATACGGAAATTGTCGAAGAATTAGTTACAGGAAAACGTAAACACATACACGGCTTAAATTAACAAAAATGGCTGCCAGTCGGCTTCGTCAGTTTCCGTTAGTCTCGCGAGAGTTGTTCCTGTGTGGATATTGTGCCTGTTGTTTTGTAACACAGAGATTTCCGTTTTGCATTGCCACCGACCGGATATCGAGCGCGTCAGAAACAGGAACAGGATTCGCGCGGGAACCTTAGTGTAAACTGCGTCGGTGGAAGCCATCAATTCTTATCTCCCAACAGATGGTTTGCCTTCTCTTAAAATCCCTCGACAATTCTGACTATACTCCTATATATATATATATATATATATATATATATATATATATATATATATATATATATATATATATATATATATATATAAATGTTTCACTCATCGTGTCATATCAGCGGTGGTCTTTAGGTTGCGCCTGGAAAGCATCTGTTTTTTGTGTTCCAAATAACTGCGACCCCCACAAAACTTTCGGCATGGAAGGATACGTTGAGATGCTAATACTGTGGAATCTTGTAATTGTTTAAGATTTTTTAGATCACTTTTTTTTCACATTCTAAATTATTAGAAGAGTGTGGAATATTTTTTTAATGTTTCCCATAATATCAAATTATCAACTGAGATGATAACTGATTAATTAGGTACAATTTTCCTTGTGTCAGAAAAACTAAAAAGTGTATATTTGTGTTGATAGTTATTGGCCACGCACTTTAAGTGGATTCGTTTCATTTATCTCTACCAACAAAGCTGGAAGAGATATACGTATTCACTCGTTTCTATCTATTTGTTTATCGTCACAAAAGTTCTCAAAGAGGCTCAACTGACTTTTGCAGAAGGATGGGCCATTGACTACAAAAGAATTGGATAGATTTTGAGTCGGGTCCAAGAATATGCTTTGGATTGAGATATATTTTTTTTTCATCAGTCTACAGCGGGACAATCCACAAATATCAATCAGTTAATAAAAACACTCCAGCTTTACATTTAAATAGAGGTAACTCATATTTGAACATTCAAAGTTTTTTCTTCTCCCCCTGCATGTGTGTTTTTTGGTTTGTTTGTTTTTGTTTTGTTTTGTTTTGTTTTGTTTTTTTTATCGTTACCCTGCTTCTCTTTCTGTTGTGATGCCTGTATTTCGTCTTACGTGCGGCAGCAAATTAAACTCGGGTATCAGTAATGATGGTTTTACTTCCTCCTCCTTTTCTCTTTACATAGAGTTTGTCAGTATCATCTCTGGGAACTAGCACCTTATTATTCGTGGAAAGATGCCAAGTCCAAATAATATGATATCTCTTCGACGATCCTGCATACTACTCAGTCGGTACGGTTCGTATATTTGGGGAAATGATCACCACTGTCGCCTCCACCATCACCGCCAGCATCGTCTTCGTGATTAGTATTTCTTTGTTTTTGTTTTTTTGTTGGTGCTATTTATTTTTTGATTGCGTGAAAGTAGATGTATTAATAGTAACAGAGTAATTCCTATCACCGTTGTTGCTGTTATTGTTGTTATTATAACCGTTATGTTTTTATTATTGTTGCTGATTCGTGATCTGTCTTTATTTATTTTCTGCTTTATTATAATTTCTTTATTTTCGTTTTTGTTTTTTGTTTTTTAATGACTCTAATAAATCTTGAGTGACTTCCCCTTGAATCAGATAACGGGACTGTAGGTGTGAAAGATTTCTTGTGTAAACAAAGTTTTGAATATCGTGTTTTGCTTTATCAGATTATGTTAAGATGCAGACTGTATAAACATTGACCACTCGTCAGCGGAAGCCGAGAGTAAACACTCTGTCCGTATTGAATCTTGTTTGTTTTTCAAGATCGGCCCAAAACAGTAACACAGAAATCTGAATTCCACCCAAGCGCATAAATAAGCACAAACATACGTCATTACAGGTGCAGCCACATTCTGGCCCGTTATGAATATCCAAACATAATAGCGGAACGCACGTGAATACTCCATGTTAAAAAGACACGTGTAAATAGTTGCATACAACAAAGAATACTCACCCGTCCCATTTTCGTTGAACAGAGACGTTCGAACAGACGTATTTCAGTGTATATAAGTAAATACTTACAGAGCCACAAGATGTATTTATATATATATATAAATACTTAATTACCAAAAATGGCAGCATAAATCATGAAGACCGCTTCCCTCAACCTTTCTGTCGATTCATCGATCTATACGTAAGTATTTGAATATGACCGTTGCTTGAAGATGAAAAAAAGAATTTATTTGGGACAACAAATATTTATTTACTTGAATGATCTGCTCTTCTGTCAATGCACTTGATTCGGTGATGGATATTAATCACGTAGATCAAACATTATACAATAGAAGATCAATATGAATGCGTGTCTGACTACGGATTTAATGATCAATTTTCATATACTCATTTCATATCACACACACATATATATATATATATATATATATATATGTATATATATATATATATATATATATATATATATATATATATATATATGTATATATATATATATATATATATATATATATATATATATATATATATATATATATATATATACATATAAATGTATATAAATGTATATATATTATCAAGATATGGATACACAATCCGACATGAATGATTATAGATTGCGTTATATTATTTTGAAATGATCTCCCGTTATTACACCGATAGGGTAGCCGCTTCAGCTTAGCATCATTTTTACCAATGAGCTTAACAACCACTGGTAATCACCATCATCCTTTTAGAGTGGCCAAACCTCTTTATCATGGGCGTCAGGGAGCCAATACTTTCTGAACTTATATACTCCGTCACATCATCTTATATTTTGTCGGCCCATGTTTCGCATATAATCTATGTGAACCCACGTTGGTAGTCGTTATATCTAACGGTTGTCGGACATTACCCTAACATGACCAGCCCATTGCCATCTAAGTTTTCTGATGGATTCTATGATATCTCAGACTCCTGTTTTTTTAATACATCATGTTGTCTTGTGATCTCTCCATGTGAGGCTGTGCACGAATCTCTCATGTGCACGTTGCATGGTTCGCAGCTTAAGAATCAGTCTGTTGGTTAGGTTCCATACTCCTGTTCAACGAGTGTCTATCGGGATGATGCGTTGGCTGTAGGCCCATCTTTTTGGCATAAGTAGAATTTTCTTGTTCTCGAAGATTGAGCTTGTCCTTTTAACTCCAAATCATTATTCATTTCACTATCTATATCTGCTCTATTTGTAACATTCAATACAAACAATTATATCAATAAGCATGGGATTCATAACCCAACAGAAATAATCAAAAATTGCGTTATATTATTTTGAAACTCTGTTTGAAATGATCTCCCGTCATTACACGCTTGGCCAAGACCACGTAGATAGAATAAACAAAAATAATGTGGCAGCTGCAGGAATCGAACTTTCGAACCTATAGGATAGCCACTCCAACGTAGCAAAACAGTTGCCGACGGTCGCAAAATAATAACGCAATATATATATATATATATATATATATATATATATATATATATATATATATATATATATATATATATATATATATATGTAGTAATGATTAGATAGTCGACTCATCCAGACAGCTGTTTCATTGTATCACAACTCTTCAGTGGGGCAATAGACAATCTATTATCCCATCCAGTACCATGAAGTAGGATTGAAACCTTTGATCTAGACCCAGAAACCGGCATTTTATCTCTGCCCAACGCAGACCTGGACGGTCAGTAAGGCTGAATTTAAGCAATATATTTACTCATGCACAATTCCCAAAACATATCAATCTGTTCATACACCAAGTTTTCCCGAGTCTCACTGAAATAAGAAGCCTTGAGCTAAATCCTTAGGAAAATATCTATTCCAATGCAACGTTTAAATTGATTGTCGTGATTGGGCTTGCACTGTGCAGAAATTTACCTAAGAAATATTGTTGTCACCAACTCATGGCTAGTAGATTCTTCATGTTATTATTGCTTTTTATCATAACTATCTGACTCGACTGAATAGGTACCCAACAAAAAAAGATTCACGGGACTGACAGTTCTGAGGAAATGTTGAAATGTTCTGATTCCTAAGATCAAATTGCAGTTAAAATCTACACTCAAACTAACAAAACGAATTAGGTTTCTTGTCAACAAGAAAAAGAAAATGCGACTTGGCCTTTTTTTTTCTTTCTAGGCTTCCATACTTTAAAATCAGCTTTTGCTTGGGTCGAATGAAAAATCACCTGCTTTTGCACAGGCGCGTGGGTGTATAAATGTGCATAAAATAGTGTGCGTTTGAACATACCAGTATTTATTTATGTTCAAGTTAGTATCAAGGTGCAAACAACCACATACGTTCCCCTATTATAATAAACGCATGCAAATAGGTGCATCATTGAGTCCGTATGGGAAACACTCCTGTTTCACGCAACAGATATTGATTTTTCAGCATAATCTCCTCCCTTGTTAATGCACTTGATTCAGTGGTAAATATTGATCACGTATCAAACATCACGCATTACAGAGTGGAAATTTCAGGTCAAAAATTAGTCAATAACTACGCGTAAGGCTATGAACTTATTGATCCTCCCCTGTATCCACCATACACAATTGCACACACACACTAACACATATGCACATGCAGTCACATGCACACAGATTCCTATGTATACAAGTGCACATACAGGCACACTAAGAGCAAGATCACACACATCCACACGCGCGAGTGCGCACAAATATAACCAAATCGACATTTACAAGCTTTTGCCGAGGAATTTCTTTTGAATTCCAATATTTTCATTCCGGAGAACAAAATGCCATTTATTAAGGTACAATTTATTGGATTACTCATGGCAAACAATGTTTTTATTCAAATAGCCGAAATCAACTTAGAAAATTTAGCGTAAGAATAATAAGCACGGTTTGTGTACGCACAATCAACCCACAGAAACATTGTTACCTCCCCTTGATGGAAACGCTCTCTGCATGGCGCGAAAAAAATTCAATGAAATCTTATTGGTAGCCATTGATATACACACATTGATTCACCGACTTTCTGAATGCACGAATTACATTAGATTTGCAACGTACAAATAATGTGTTTTTCCGATATTTTTCTAGATAAAATATTATTTATTTTGTTCCCGCTATGCCATCGCCAACCAAATTGGTGAACTCGTACGAACGGGAAATGGGGGTGGAGCTTCGTTTCAAGGTAGCAGTGCTGAAATACGGAACAATAACTGAAAGAATTCGATTCGAATAATCTCGTTAGAAAATGATATAAAGAATGATAAGGGGAAGAGAAGAAAAAAAAACAAAGGAGAAAAAGGCTGGGATGATTCTACAAGGCAAAGGGGTTGGAGAAAAATGGAAAGCAAAGGAGAGGGGGAGTCAGTATAGAGTCAGGAGGAGGAGAGAATAATGAAGTAAGAACAAGAGGTACTTAGGGGAAAAAAACGAGGAGGAATGGGAGAGAGGGGGAAAGAGGATGAGGAAGAAACGAAAGGTAAAGAAAGAGAATGAGAAGACGAAACCAACAGAGAAGGAGAGTGAAAGACAGAGGAGTGAGAGGAGAAAACGAAGAGATAAAGACGGGTGAGAGATGAACAAATGAATACCCTGACGAAGCAGAAAGATACGAGAAGACAATGTTGAGATAATACGGCAGGAGATAAATCAACCAAAGAAAAAATTGAAATAGAAACCATTGAAGAAGAATGAATCAGAAACACAAAGTATATATATTCACAAAGAAAAGACGTAGTAGAAAGCAAGAGTCTTTATAAGACGAAAAATAAAAGAAAGCTTATTTTGTGTGGAGCTGCCAATTTAGACGTTTTGTTTTGTTTTTGTTTTCTCGAATTTGTGAGATCAGTCTTGAAAACCTTTTAATGTTGTAATGTCAACTGATATCATTTCTTTTAAAATTTCTCAAATTTGAGGACTTCCAGAGTAGAAAAATTGAAGAGTCTCTTCGAAATTGGCAACCCCAATTTCGTGATAATTCACGAAGACATATAGATGGATAGACAGATGTTTGTTTGAGATAGATAGTTAAATAGATAAATAGACAGATAGATAGATAGGTGGACAGACAGATGGGTAGATATGCTTGTTTGAGAGACTCAGAGTTTGTGAATATCAGTTTGCGTATAATGATATTAAGTTGTCTTCGATCTTGCATATATATTACTTATCGGCAATTATTTTCCCGAATATTCCTTTTCTCTTGGGCTGGGTGGATGCTTTGTCTTTTTTGTTTGTCCTCTTCCTCCTTCTTCAAAGCTTGTACTCAAACATTTCGGCAGCACAAGAACCCACTTCCATCATCTTTATTCCAGCCGTTGGATTTTTGAACAAAAAAGGACTGATGAGAGACGAGTAAAGATCAGCAAAAAGAATTGCCACTGGCGTGAATTTGTTTAAGGTATATCCCGACTTACCAGGGAGTGACCTTTCTGCTCTATTATCTCCAGGATCTTCCGTTGCGTCACACATGTATAAGCCCACTGAAATCTTGAAAATGATTATAACAAAGACATATCAGAGAGAACAGATACAATAGGGTCACACCAGTTGAAGGCAGTAAGTGAAGCATATTTTACAAGAATTGGATGGGATTCAACTGTAAAGCATATAGAGCAAGGTAAAAAGTCCCAACCTAATGAAAATTTCATTCTTGGTTTGTTTTGCTGGGTGTGGTCATGAATTGATTACATCCGTTCTGTTCACCCAAGCTGTCAGTTTAATGTGTAATGAAACACCCTCCGGTAAAACTCAACGGTCACGGTTGCTCCAAGATTCTGTAATTCATAGTAGATGACACCAGTCATATTCTTCTAGATGCATAGCAAATGCATTTTTATAGATTGAGGCCAGGTTTTTGTGTTTGGGTCGATTTGACATACCTCGATTGGCATTTTGCGTTTGTTTTTCAACATGCAGTGAGCATTGTCATGTTTCGTAACAATCTGGAGAAGAAACGGGAGCTGCACGTCCCTGATCAGCACGCTTTTTTTTAAAAACACAGATTCCCTATTTAGTTTTCTTTTAATTCGCTTGAGATGTTCGTATGTAGTTGAACGCGATGCATTGTGCCATTTTACAAAGTCTGTGTCGCTTTGAAGAAGATCTGCTCCCAAAGATACCTTAAAAAATCAGGATCTGAAATAGCTTGTCTTCCAGAGTAAAGCTTATCAGAAATATCAGTCACCCGTTTGAAACTCTGTCGACAATCACTGGCATTTACGCTTCTGGGTACAAAGCACACGCACACTTTATTATCCGTGTTGCGCTACGTCTTTCATCTTTTATATTTATTTTTTAGCTAACTGATGCTAACTAAAAAAACTTGGTCTCCCATGCGGTTGAATGTTACTAAAAACTATAAACACATACTGATAGGACTAATGTTAACCTATATCTAGTATTTAACTGTTTAACCTTGATTTCAAAGTAGTTTATTGGTCAATTTCAAATTTGAATATTTTAATGTAATATTTTTCTCCGTGCATCCTAATACAGATTGAAATTTGATGACTGTAATTCATTCTGACTTAGGGTCACAAATATGGACCCATTTTTTTTAATGCAAATGATCTACTGAATATCTTGTTGACCATCACTCTTCTGGGGGCGTCTGTGTTTCTTATACTTATGTATACATATATGTCAATATTTCCATAGCATGACACAAAGTTATCAGCTGAATTTTATTCTGAAATTTCCGTCATATATTGCTCGATCAATATGATTAATATTCACCACTGAACTGTGAATTAAAAAGGAAATATAGTATGTTGGAAAATAGATATTTGAAATTCGAAATAAATTTTTATCATTACACTGCAAAGCTATTGATGTGCGTACGCATAATCCTCCAAGAATCAAAGTCCCGATGAATTGCTTGTGAGACTAAGAGTCCCGTAAATCTCTAGAAATTTTATCTACTAAAAAAAAGTGTAGCATAAGATTCTGTACATCGAACACGTTGTGATATCCAAGTTCCAACAAAAATAGCTTGCAAGGCCAGCGTGCTTACCAATAAACAAGTGATTCTGCTAACATCACAGGAATGAATTACTTTGATGAATACAAGTTTGGTACAACCTTACATTTTGCAGCATTGTTTGGAACCTAGGACGAATGGGCGACGATATCAGCCTACTGACTACCATCTCACGAGTGAATGCATACTGCAAATACCAAAATAATAATGAAACCATTGTTATACCCACTATCAATGACATCAACATTTGAACAGGCATCTCTGTCACTCAACCCCATTCCTGTACCTGCCAAGATCTGGGGTCTGGTTAGGATTGGCATTATCAGCCCTCTTCCAGAAACTAAGTGCTAACCAGTACATTGTCACTGTAACTGACCATTTGTCCACATGGTTTGAAGCCGGAACTATCCCGGACAATAGAGCAAATTCAGTGGCATAGCTCCTTTACTCTGTTGTATATTGACAAGGCTGTATGGACATCTTTATCATTTGACAGTGATTGACATGATTATGAAACGTTTCCAGACGGCACTGACATCACAAGTTCCAACACTATCGAAACAAAAATGTCAATGACAATATCACTGTCTTTGGATTATCACAATATGAACGATTGATACCGAGGCCATGACCACAGCCAGTTTGATGGAACTTACAGTTGCAGTTTATACCAAGGTTGGCCAACCAATGCAGCGGCTAAAATATCCTGCCATATTTAGTCAGCAGAGCTTGAGAGATAATGCATTACATGTTGAGATTTTGCCTGAACTATTCAATGTTATAAGCAATATTTGAATATATGTATGTTAGCTCATGAATCATTGTGGTCAGCCTCGGATTAGTTTACAATGGCATTTAAGCGATTAAAATTGTGTATTGTAATTGATAAAATTGTGTCATCAGCCTCTGAAATTTGATATTGAAAACTAATTTTGTAGCCTTGATTATTTTGTGTTCGAATGTGGAGATATAATCTGACGTATTTGGGTATATGACCTACCATGTTTTATACATCGGGATATAAACTGGACTAGCCCAGAATATACTCTGGGTATAGAATAGCCTTGACAGAGGGTATTATCTTGGGCTGTTACACCGGGAGAAATATAGAAATTATTTTTTTTTTTTTGTCAGAGCAAAAGATATTTCGAAATTATTCTCAGAAAATTCTCTGGATAATATATCGAGAGGATCTCTGTTAGGGCAAAAGTGAGTTCGAATCTGTACTCCAGAAATCTGGGGAAACATACGAAAGAATTCATTCCAGATAGGATTTAACCATCTGCTTGGTTTTTGTTCACACTGAGTTGATCGACCGGGAGCCGTTTTGTCCCCATTTGTTGGTTTGTCTTTTTTTTAATTTGTTACAGGTTCATAATTTCCGCGTCTCCCCCACATCACTCAGCGTCGTTGGACGTTTTGATAACACATATCGTTAAAATATTACACGCTGTCTGAGATTACACAACGCTTACATTTATTTACTAACACAATAGGCAGGGGGCCCCCACAATTAATGGCCTTGGCAGGGTTAGCTTTTACAGTCAAAGTTGTATGACGAGGTGAAAAGGGACCCCCGTGAGCTCAAACAGCGTTTCTTTATTGAAGTTTTTCACACTACCTCAGTTATGTTTCATCACTGTATGCCTCAGCTCCCTTTGCATGACGGGTAATTTCTCATTAAAGAAAAGATTTTTTTCATTTTTCCCAAGATGATGAGCTTCCAATGCCGGCAACTTGTGTCTTAGCCTAATTATAATGGTCACACGTCGCTCGATTCCATTAGGCCTTGCGTACGTCTTTATACGCATGTTAAAAATAGTTTACAATTGTTTCCCCTCCAATAGGCGAACAGAAATTTGATATCTTCCTGTTGTCCTTTGCAATTGAGCGATAAAATATGTCCCCGTTAAACCCATGCCGGTGAACAAAATATTAATACATATGGAGAATGGCAGCCCAATGATTATACGATGATAGTTGGTGTAACATAAAAGCTGTTATACACATTTTATGTTCTCATGTAAAACAGGAATTGTGATATTTTATTTATCTAATATAAATATAATATAATATGTAATAAATATTTCCTTCATCCTTTAATCAGAAATGATCTATCCTGTATGAAATTAAAAAGATACAAAATGGATTTTGCGACAAAAGCAACAACAAATAAAATGAAAGATTATTATATTTTTGCATGTTTTGAATAAAGTAATGTCATTATTTTTTCGACAATTCCTTTCTTTTTTCACAATCCTAGTTTCAGATACATTTTTGCCTCAACTCTTATGTCGTCACTGTACGATCGTTTGTGAGGAACGTAGATTGGAAATTTTTAAAAAATATCCTTCCGGCGAGACACAAACTCGCATCCCTTTTCCCGGGGGAAAACCAATGTGTACAATAGCACAGAGTACTGTTGGAATGACAGTTTCACTTTCTTAGAAAACTGTAACGCTATTTAAAAATCATACAGAACGAACGTCTGCGTTAAAGATTTTTTCCAGATCTGTTAATGAATATATTCAAATGAACCAAGTCTCGTCTCTGGCAACAGCATTGATGCCGACTTTGGTAGAAGGTGCTGATATTTACACCTGATCATCTACAGTCAATCATCGATTTAATTCAGACCTTCAGGTTTTGGAGTTTGGCAAAGTAGTATTAACCAAAAGATTGTCCTTTGTTATTTTGCGCCAGAAGTGGGCTTAGCTAACAAAATAACAAATCAAATATCCACAAAATACTAAACAAGACTGCTGCAGAGGGGCAAAGCTTCACCCCAACTTCTATTCCGACAGAAAATAATTACTGCAACTTTTATGTTGTATATATAATAAATAAAACATTATAGAAATATTTTTGAGCAAATGCATATATCTATCAGGATGAAATAAGCCTGTGCATTCTGTACGATAAGTTTTCGTTTAAATATCAAATACTTGCCAATTTAGCTCAATCAATAACACAGCCACCTGGCAATCAGCTGGATTTTTGGTTAGGATTGTGCTTGCTGTTCCTTTTGTTATGACTGTAGGAAAACAAATTCAACAGCAGACCTTTTGACAGTACCTAAAGCTAAAAAATTCGTTCGGAAATTCGATTTGGATATGATCAGATACAGTGTTTCTTCTGACTTCGGCTCAAATTTTTAGACGCACCGTTTGGGTAATATGTTTAATGCTTGTAAAATATAGGACACTTTTGCTGCGTAGCCACTCACTCCAACTTCGAGCAACGTCCTGTCTTTTGTCTTGTTAAATCCGTAATATATTTTTTTGAAGTAACTGTTTAAAATAGGTTTTTAGTAGTTAATCTTATGAATTGAAATTATCATCTATGTCGATTTGCTAAGCAGCTCTATCTCTCCACCAGACATTACACGAGGTGCTACCGCAAATTTCTGGGGATTTGAACCGAATTTGAGCCAAATTTTGCACGGACGGCTACCCTTCGTAAGCAGTACCCTTTATGAGATCACTGCATATACATACTATTAAAATACTTCAAATGAAATGGAGGAAACTGGATGTTTTCATGGCCACATTCCCTGAACTTTTGTGTAGCACGTTGTATAAAATTGAGCACTGAAAATATATCAACTATATAAATAAACATGCAAGTTTGTAAATAGATGTATGTTTCCATCTCTGAAAGGGCTAATGTAACATCTGACCGGACCAATTAATTTTGTTGCCTTTACAGGTACCCTAATTAAAGATTAATCAGCGTTAATTAAGTTAATGTCTTAAGAGGTCGTAATTAATGGCACACGCCGACAGCCGATTTCACAATGTAATTGATGATGATAATAATGTTATGATTAAAGGAATAAACAACATTTACGAAAGATATTTACTAGTATTAGCTGTTAATTATGGCACTACTAGCGCCGTTGTGGCTGTTTGACCTGATCAGCGTTGCTTGCAGACTGAGTTTACATATCAAGCATATATCGTTTACAAACGGTACCACTCTAAATATACTAAGCTAAAGTATTGGGTAACTGTTAATGAAGTTAGTGCCTTAATTTGTCATGCCAGAATAAACTTGGTTGGTTCAAGTTTCAACCAATGTAAAGCAGGGTAAATTTTTCCACATCCGATACCAATCATTTCTGAGAGTTAAATTAAAAATAAAGTAATTCCGGGCGATATTCTTGCATTTAGAAGTAAAATAGCGGATGATACTTGTGATTCGTGTTTTATTTTTTTATCCCCAGATTATCAGAATACTTTTGGAGATTTTTTAAAATTTTCATTCTAGTGTTACTCTCATCTCGATTCCAGTTGCTTTTTTGATATCTCGAGAACTGGTTGTGCAGTCGTGAGGTAATTCGGCAACCAAAGAGACGGGACCTTACTGCGAATGGTTGAACAGTGTTAGGTGAGCTTATATACTGTGTAGCCTTTGCATTTACAGTGACGGAATCTGCCTGTTCATTGCATCACATCGTTCATGCTTGACAGCTTTCCGGCTGTCCATAAATGGCTCCATTCGACTTTTGGCTTATCTTGAAGCTAAAAGCATCATGAAAGTGTGAGAATTTCAGACCCTCTACATGTAAGCATTGACATCATGCCGTTGAGTAAAATTTAGCAGACTTAGCCGGCAGCTCATTACTATTCTAGTGAATTCAAACATCATCCTAGATGCCCCACATTTGCAGCCTTGTACCAGACTAGCTTTTGTAGATACCCATAAGGTAAACATTTGATTCTTCTGTTTTTTGTGTCGTAGCTTGAAGTGAGTTAAGATATTTGCTCAAGAAACACAATTTCTGTAGGTTCTCCGCGATCAAGATGTCAAAATATCCAAGTCAGTATTTCTGGGTTCGATACTTACATCAGGCACTACTGCTTATTTTTTCCTTAGCATCAGTTGCATAAACATAGGACTCAAGGCAATATCGAATTATCAAATAAACTTACATACAGATATTCATCTTTGGATATGATAAAAGTCTCTATCGCGATCAATATAATGACAGAAGATGAAGAATCTATATAAAAGAGGATAGGACTGAAGTGAATCGATTGAAATGAATGCTATAAAATCATACCCAAATTTACATTCTTCCACTGTAAGCGACATGATCTGAATTTTTTTTTTTTTTTTTTGAAGTTCCCAACGAGATTTGAACTCACATGTTGTATCCTTCCGAACCCGTCTGACACTTGGAAATAGATAGATAGATAAACAGATAGATACGAGCTTGTTGTGATTGATGGATTAATAGTTCTTTGATTGAAATATTTACCATAAGGTTATGTTTAGCCAGGTAACGTTGCTTGACTTTTCTAATGAGTTTTTCTCTCAGGGTATAAATCTGTATTTGTAACAAATACGTTTCCTTCGAACAGATTCCTATTTGCCTGACTACGCTAATTTCACGCGACAATTTCATTCATTGAGTACCCAAAACAGAATAGACTCATTTGGGCTGCTAACTACTACACCACAGCAAGTACACAAACACACTCACACACCATAGAAACGTTCAACGTTCTCTCATAATACATTAATCACAGCTTAAAGAGCACCTAATGGGTTTTACATCAAAGCACCGGTTATTTCTAAACTAGAGAGAAACACTAGTCCAGAAGCAGACGCCATTGAAGTCTTGCTACGGCAAGTTGCGAACATGCTTGGTTTGTCGACAACCGCTTTGCTTCAGGTTTGCATCTCAGGGTGATACATTGCGGGGCAGAAAGAAATCACTTTGCATCTAAACACAGATCAAAGTTTGCAGAATTCAGGGGAAAAGAAAAATGTTAAATTTGCTTTGGAAAGGCTGCTGTGTTTTACGGTTGGAAGTCGAGGAGAGTAAGTTGTGGGGGTTTTTGTGGTTATACTTAGTGTTTCTGGTGAGGTAGTATCCAGGGCCTTTTAAAAATTTTAATAGTTGACGGATGTTTCGTAATTTTTTCCCTCCTGTTTGCAGCTTCATTTTATTCATTCAATTCATTTGCGACTTTTCTCTAGCTCAGCGTTATTTGTTGCTGATAATATGGTTGTCATTGTTTACCAGAATAGTACGCTAGAATTTTATGAACTTGAAGTAAAGGCATGAGATAGAGATGCAAAATCATAGTTCTCAATACAAGCAGTGCTAAAAAGGTTGAAGCTATGAATACAGTGTATGAAGGGTACGCTACCAATGCAAAGTTAAAAGATGGAAACGAACCTAAAGATTTACCCTCAAATTGAGGACTATGCTACTCAAACTGAAGAGAATCATGCTCAGCATCACATGCAGAGATCATAAAACAGTACACTATATTAGATAATTACAAAAAAACAAGATACCATAAAATCTATCGATAGAAAACTCAAAAGGCCATTAGCTGGTCATGTTATAAGAATGGATATCACGAAAACCTGGATCCCCAGGATTCATATGCGAAACTATGGCCGGCAAAACAAGATGGCGTGATGAACTAGATAAATTCAGAAAATACTGGACGTAAAAGAGAATGCGACATAATAGTGGCTCTTCCATAAAGCTCAGCTCTCTAGAGCCCACGATTTGAAGAGGTTCTGTGGACAGATCTGGTGTGGAGCTTTCAAGCTCATTTTGGGTTATCTCTGAGCTCTTTAATGCTTCTCTGCTAAATGCCCCTCGCCCGCTCCATGAGATTTGGTGGACAGCCTTTCCTTGGCAGGTTTGTTGTGGTGCAATATTCTTCCCATTTTTCAAAAAAATAAATTTGATAGTGCTCCGTAGGATGCTTTTTACAACCCAAACTTGATCCTCGACAACCTTATCCCTAATCTGTTTGGAGAGCTCTTAGGTCTTCATGGTGCCGCTTGCTTGATGTTGCCTCTCGCTTAATTGTGTTGCAGACTTTGGACGTATATATACCGAGGTCATGTGAGAGATCATGCAACACTTGAATTTCACGCTGATGGACATTATATAACAATTATGTGAATTCTGAATCGTTTGCACCATATCTTTTCTGAGGTTTCATAGCAAAATACATATGCACGCACCTCTAATCAGATTTCATTCTTTAGAATTTCTGTAAGACAAATTTTCTTCTCGAATTTCTCTTCACCAATTTACGTTCATCCATTACACAGAATCTGAATAAAGATCCATTTAAATTGTAATGTAAATAATAGGCAAAATATTAAGGGAGATACTTTTGTTAGGCACGGTAAATGTATAGCCTAAAATGTATTCATATATGCAAATACATTATTGCATATATACATATATATATATATATATATATATATGTTGAAATATATATATGCGTATCTACGTGGAAATGAAATTATTTTATATGTAAGTTTATGTATGATTTTTTGCACGTGTGTACGATTGCATCTGCATTTATTTATGTAGATATATTTACGTGTGCCTTAAGTATTAATAAGTACCCTGCTGAACTGAGTCCAGTAACCAGCATTGGATTGGTTCCAATTATTCAGCGGATACACATCGATATATTTGTTGGTTTCGGTCCAAGTCAATCAAAAATATTGCCTCACGGTAGAATCGTTCATGTACGTGTATCTCTGAATAAATATGTACAAGAGAGTGGACGAATTAATTGATAGACCATCATAGAAGCCCCAGCGTAACGGTTTCGATCTCAAAAGGGGTTGATTCCTCTCCTGGTAGAAAACATGAACTGAGACTTATCCGCACCTTGCTCTGTCGTTATTTGCTTTGGTGTCATCTGCGATATTAACAAATGTAAAGGTTCTGATCTCGAAAGACGTTTATCCTTATTCCATGCATTGCTCATGTTCATAACCTTCATCAATTTTTTAAAAATCTGCGTGGAATAACATGAGGTTATTCCGTCCATTTCCCTTTCAGTCAGCCCCAGTTTGTTTATCGGATCTTTTCCTTAACTTGCTCAGCTATTCATCAGAATGTAGTTTTCTTCCAACATTCATATACATATAGATATAGTAGGTGTGTGCATATGTGTGCAGCGAAAAACAAGTTTTCATTTCTGTATTCAGTTTCTACTTTTCAAAAGGAGAGCTGGGAAATTTAGAACGCACCAACTATATCAGCTTCATGCCCAAATTCCTAACACCATTTTTTGTACGAAGATAGGAAAATCTTTAAAATGTCTCTGGACTTTACTCAGCTCTTCGTTGCCTTTGCAATCGGTCTAATACTGTTAGTCGTTTGTAAACTAGGATCATTCAGAAGCTAGGAGAAGACGTTCTACAAAAACTTACGGGAATGAACATTGGTCAGCATTTAAACACTTGTTTTTATCATCTTACCCAATTCATAAAAGTTGAAGTTCGCGGCAAGCTTGGCACAGAAAAATGAATATATTGCGAGATTCCAAAATGAATACAATCATATTAAGATTCTGGACGGCTTAAAAAGAATCTACTTGGGAAAGGTCCTTCTCTGTATTTGGTAGCATTTAAAAGAAATCCTCCATTATGAATTGCAGGAGCCTGAATGAATTGCTACTGTGCAACGCTCGAGTGAGAAAATGGCTCGCTTGAATGACGTGTTATAACAAAAAAGTCTTTTTTCTTGATAAGTCGATCGACTGGTGATTTTGATGTGTAACAATGCCTATCATCTTTTTGAGACGTGATGCAACAAAAGATCATGGCACTTTCTGACTAAAACTTATTCGTAATACGCACACAAGCCCAGACATGCACACACACATACATATATATGTGTATATGCGTGTACGTATGAATGCATCTAGTTATATCTCTATATACGGGCAGATATAGATTTATATGGAAAATGACTGACATCATTGAAATTTTTGTTTTTGAATTACTACAATTTTATTCCGGTAGTTTCCTCCAATTTCTGAACTTCTTCGACAAAAAAATGGATGAAAGGTAAGTAATGAGATTACTGTAATTCTCAAACAAAACTTACAATAATTTCATTTCTCACATTGTTGCATTACCCATAATCCATGCCAATATTCATTCACACATACACAAACACATGCTCATATATATATATATATATATATATATATATATATATATATATATATATATATATATATATATATATGTTTAGTGATACATAGGTACATCAAAAAATCTGTGGCTTGAAGATGTAAAAAGCATTTAATCTACACAATGAATATGATTTTTTCGGTAGATTCTTCTTCGTGTCGATGCACTTGACCGAATGATTGTCAATAAATTACGTAGATTGAACCTTATCAATTGATATATTTAGCTAATAACCATCAAGCCATAGATTCATCAATCCAATTCCGAATATATGACTTCATATATATATATATATATATATATATATATATATATATGTGTGTGTGTGTGTGTGTGTGTGTGTGTTAGAAAAACCTAAGGAGCGAAATGACTTACTCAAAGAAATATTCAAATTGATAAGAAATAAGTTTTTTTGTATCTCCTAGTGGAGAGATACCAAGAAATATATGAACTGCTTTTAATGTGAATAACTTATCATTGATAAAAAGAATATGGCTCATAAGTATTTTAACGAGCACAAAATCTGTATTCATTTTCATTTCCTGAGATGTCTGTGAATATTATGATTTTTGAACAGGAAAGGGGCGGGCAAACATAACTCACTAGTTTGGCAACTCTCCAATATACAAATGTGAATTCACTTTTTTAATCTCTTTGATCAATTTAGAACAAGATTTTAGAAGGATACAAACGAAAAAAAAGTTTTTTTTTCTTTTAACTATTCAACTGTACTAAAAAAAAATAATTTCAAGAATTTTAGCTTTCAGAACCACAAAATACGACTATATATATATATATATATATATATCAATCTTCCAACATGGAATAGAGCACTCAGGTGGATGAGGAATATATACGATAAGTAAATATATCGCTTAAATCCAACCTCCCTGACTGTCCAGTTCCGTGGAGTAGAGAAAGGATACCAGCTGGAGCTAAGGTTTCGATCCTACCTCGTGGTTTTGGATAGGATAATGTATAGTCTGTAGCCACACTGAAGAGTTGTAATACAACGAAACAGCTGTCTGTGGAGGACACAATATATATATATATATATATATATATATATATATATATATATATGGGAAAGAGGAATTTTGCCGAAGAAAGATAAAAAAAATTCTTGAAATAGGTTAAAAAAAAAAAAAGAAAAATACGATTCAACTTTTTGATAATGGTCCTTTAGGAAATAGAGTCGTCGTGATAAGAGCCAGAAGGTTTCGACCCTTTTTTTTTTAACTGACCAAGACAACTATCGACATATCGTATAATTCTTCGAGTATATGTTGCCGTTGGCACTCTTTTGGACACAGAGTCAGTGCAGAAATAAATAAAATAGATAAATAAATTTAGCTAAAGAGGAAGAGAGGGAGAATAGGCGTGAGTTTAGAGATTACTGACGTGGTGAAAGAATGTCAGATAGTAGTCAAGGTTTGTGACCGACCAATTAAGAGTGTTGGTGAAAGGCTGGACAGAGTGGAGAGCGTCGGGTCAGAAAAACGAGGCTTGAGACCGGGGGCCATATAAAAACCCCAAACCCTTGAAGACAACAAGAACTGAATTTAAGGACGTTGGAGGTGGTGGTTGGGTCAACGGTCCGGTGCTTGTAGCCATTGTGGTTCAAGTGGACCAGCCATTCGTTCCAGTGGACAGCACAATGTGTGTGAAAGGCGAGAACAGAAAGAGAATTGGGGCCGGAAATCGATGGACCTTTTTAAAGGACAAGGACAATCTGAATGAAAGAGAAAGCACAGTGTGTTAGAGGTTGGGAAAGTGAAGAGCTATTGTTGGCTAGAGGTTCTTGGATCGTAAGGCATACTAGAAAATGGAATTCAGTGTAACAGCTATTGTGCCGTAACAAGGACAGATCTGATATATATACATATATATCAGGGCAGAGGTAGAGAAGCAGAGAAAAGACATGTGGAGAGACATGGACAGGCTAGGCTAGATAGATAGATACATGCATACATACAGTGACAAACACATACACACAAACACACACGCACACATATATATATATATATATATATATATATATATATATATATATATATATATATGTCGGATTGTCTCAATATCGCATACATGAAGTGCTATCCAAATGTCTAGGAAATTTTGGTTTGGAGAAATTGCCCTAACACGTAATACCCTCTGTAACCATCGGAGCAGTCTTTTCCCAGCTATTTGCACACTGTCTTGCAAAGAGTATTGCTCACAACAACAGTAGCGAAAGTTCGTAGTACATTTGATTCATGATTTTTGTTCAAATTTTCCAAGTTTAGGGGTATCATCTATCTATCTATCAATATATATATATATATATATATATATATATATAGAGAGAGAGAGAGGGAGAGAGAGAGAGATAGGCGCATATGTTTAAATGTATGTGTCTATTTCTGTTTAGATTTTTTAGTTTGAGACGAGGTGTTGATAATGATTCTTTCTGAACAATTCACTCGTTTTGTTTGCTTTCTCCACAAGTTTCGGCTGCAGTAGACCTATCCAGCCTTCCTGTAGGTGTTTTTTGCGTCTGGTAACTTCCCGATAACGACCACAAAGCCGAAAAAAACTGATAGTAAAGATGAATCACTGCACGAGTATTGTGCACTTTGAAAATATTCATATGTACAAAATTGGGCAATCGGATTAATAAGTTCTAGAATAACAGTAGGATGTATTCCACACTGAGCTCAATCGAAGAAATTCTGCAAATCTGAACGTCCTGCTGGTTTTTTAGCCTTCTTATGCAAGTTTTTATCTAATGTTGCCCACATGAATTCAAATATATTCATGTCAGGGGACTGACATGACCAAGGAAGTAGTTTGCTGCAGTAACTGAAATTCAAGAAAATCTTAATTCGTCAGAAAAAATTACGCTGTGCCCAAAAGCTAAGGTTTTATCGCTTATTTCGACTGGATATTAAGTCTTCTTTTCAAAATTAGTCGTGTTTAAAATGAGGTCCTGGCTGCTTGTCCATGATAATAAAATTGATGACGATGAATAATTGCTGTGTTGGGCTAACTGGAAAATTTTCTGTCACTTCTGAAGCTTTTGAACGAGGATTGTTCACAGCATAAAACTGAATGTGTCTATACACTTCTTGAATGTGTTCATGTATATATATATATATATATATATATATATATATATATATATATATATATATAAACACGTTTGGATGGACAGAAATATATGCAAGTTGGACTATTTTGCATTTCTCAAAGTTATGAATATTCCCTTTTTTCCTTCTCGATTAAAACTCTGACCAGTCATTTTTATCATATCTCTGATCATATGCAACCAGGGATCTTACTGATGTATAATCTTAATTCCTGGAGATCTGTCTGCCAGGCACTATTTCCCCTATGCAATATAATTTGTGAGGTCAGGTATATTCCCTGGTGCCTGCAGCATGATGTTTTTAGGCCCAGCTTCAATAAAAGACCATATGCTTCCTTTCATCCCAGTGAGA
Organism: Thysanoteuthis rhombus; assembly: GCA_963457665.1. Taxonomy (NCBI): domain Eukaryota; kingdom Metazoa; phylum Mollusca; class Cephalopoda; order Oegopsida; family Thysanoteuthidae; genus Thysanoteuthis; species Thysanoteuthis major. The sequence goes on along the minus strand of OY735213.1, from coordinate 35,271,207 downwards.
TGAAGCATAAATCCTACTTTCATCAACTGAAAGGTAGGCATTGACATTACTCAGCCTCCAGACCTATCAACTGAGCTATACATCTGACGAAATAAAAATACTCACATTTCTGGCAGTGGTATGCCACGTTTCAGTACTGGACCGGAATAATGCAAAAGGCCGATGAAGTAAAAACTCTGAAAGGAAGAAAAACAGAAACCGAATTCATTGTACGATCTAATTACCGGTTTTATATTATTTCTTGAATATTCGACGGTTTTTCTTCTTGCAAATAATTTGCAGACGTGTTAAATAAACAATGAGTTATGCCTAGTTTTCATGGATCTTAGAGGGTGTCAAAACTTTCTATTGTAAATATATCTTGAAATCGACAAGGCCAAGGAAGCGTACGCATATATTTCAGGTTACTAACCATCGATAAATGGATAGGTGCCGAGATATGATTATGTTTCTGTGTGCATATACTCGAAGATTGCGCTACCAAGACGATTTAAATCCTTCATGTAAGTAATATTTATGTTATGATTTTAGAACTTGCCATATTTCTATTGCCTTGGTGGTAGTGACTGTTTTATTCCAGAAAGTACCCAGCAATTTTGAATATCACGAGAAGTAGTTGCACGGCCTTAATACAAATCGGAGAGCATCCGCTGCCAGAGTTGGAAAGCTAGAACTTGTAAAAATATCACGAAGTTCCCCAGAAGTATATCCATGATGTTTATAAGCGTCACAGTTTTACTATTGCTACGATGTTTTCTGTCTGCTGTCTAAATCACATTAACCGGTGGTAGGTATCATTATCAATTTTTCAACGTCCGTCGTTGGACATAGACCTTCCCCATGATCCGCCACACTTCTCTATTATGGGCGTTGCAGAGTCAGTATTTTCTGAATTTGTCTAGCTCGTCTCTCCATCTAATATTCTGCTGGCCTCGGTTCCGCATGTGATCTCGGGGGATCCATGTCGTGTGTTGCGATGTCCATCGGTTGTCAGCCATTCGTGAAACATGGCCAGCCCACTACCATTTGAGATTTTTAATGGATTTTATGATGTCCCTGACTCTTGTCTTTTCCCAGATGTACTGTGCCGTCTTGTGGTCTCTCCATGTGAGGCCTAGCATAATTTTCTCATGTGCACGTTGCATGGTTCTTAATTTGCGGATCTGTCTCTTTGACATGATGTTTATTCACAGCTGTGGACTCAAACCTCTCTCGAAGACATTGGAGTGAAGCGAACTTAGATTATGTTCGCAGATTCCATTTTCTACGCCGGTAACCTATACGCCACTCTGCATCTCCGCAGACCTAGAAAAGGGCAGGTCAAAAAAGGAACAGGGTAGAAAAAAGACACGGGACTGAAAGAAAGACACAATAATGCGTCACAGAGCTCTCCTTTATTTCTTAGACAATATTTCCACCCTCTGTCCGCAATAACCAGAGCCCCAAACCTCTTTCAATGACGGTGGGGGTCAGTGGGGTGGCCCCAAACAGTCAACGTTCACATCTTGTCCGCTCTTAATTACCGCATTTCAAACTTACAAAGTCGTCATTTAAGGACAATGGAAACGGTATCTCCTCGATTCATAACTGACCTTCTAAAACAGCTGAACACAACTAAACTTTCTCGTACTTGTTCTTCAACATCCGGTACCCCCCCCCCTTGCACGCTTTTCAATATTGTCTCGACCGTCTCCACTTTTCCCGCTCTTTCATACGCCAAGCCGAACCAACTCGTCATGTCTCATCCTGTCTCGTCCCATTCCATACGCCTTTTTTTTATTATTAATTACTCTCTCTCTCTCTCTCCTTCTCTCTCTCTCTTTCTATCTATCTATTTATCTATCTATTTTCTTCCTTCTTCGTATCGTTTTTTCTTTCTCTCTCTTTCCCTTCCTTTCTCACTTGCTTCTTTTGTTTTCCTTTTTCCGATACCATCTCTTTTTCTGTCTCTCTCAGACACACACAACACACAACACACTCGCACACACACACCACCACCACCACCATCACCACATACTTGTTTTTGTGGTCATCATACTGGATCGATGACCTCAGACATAATGATCGGTCGTTTACGAAGGCTTGTAAACAAGCAATCAATTTGAATGGTCAGCAGTCTGGTCAAATATCTGAGCTGAAGAGCTTTCAAGAACGGGATAAGCCAGTGTGTACTTGTGGGTGGTGCGTGTAGATGCGCTCCATAGGGTATGTGGGGCTGTGTTACACTCATGAGTATTTAACACTCTGTCGTCGGTTCTCGTCCACTTTTCTTTGTATGCATGCAAGCACCGATATTTAAGACTGTGTTTATGTGTAATTGACCCAATGAATCATGGGTATATAAGCACGTAATAACGAAGGAAGAATATCTCAGTTGGTCCCTCTGTGTATATGTGTGTGTGAGTGTGCATGTGTGTGTTAACTTTTGAGGCATGATTGGCGACTGTCACTGGTAACGATTTTGCCTATGACAGTTTCAATTTCGTTTTTAGCTGTGACCATTCACGATAGGATTTCTTAACCTCTGAACAATAATTGTACTAGCACCGTTAAATAAATGAAGCTATGAATTATATATATATATATATATATATATATATATATATATATATATATATATATATATATATATATATATATATATATAATATGAACTGTAAAGAGTGAGACAGACTCGGGAGTAAAGTGTTTTGAGGTAAGGTTTATTTCATTTATGAGGATATATATATATATATATATATATATATATATATATATATATATATATATATATATATATATACATATATAAAATGAATTATCTAAAAATATTCATCAAGATGTACCATAGAAACAATTTTTATCTCTCAGTAGAATCAAAGCTCCAGGAACTAGCCAAAAACCCGACTGCAGGAAAAGTTTTCAGCTCGTTATGATAATATATATATATATATATATATATATACTACATCTATATATATATATATATATATATATATATATATATATATATATATATTGGGCACTTTTATATATATTAGAATATATATATCCTAATGATAATGATATGAAGTGTTTATAATAAAAGTGCTCAAGACGTAATGAGGATTCCATTAGTATTCAACATATATAATCATAATTGAGTCCTCTACAGACAGCTGTTTCGTTGCTTTACAACTCTTCAGTGTGGCTACAGACTATCCATTATCCCATCCAGTACCACGAGGTAGGATCAAAACCTTCATTTTTAGACCTAGAGACTGCCATTTTACCTCTGCCCTGCGCAGAACTGGACGGTCAATAAGATTGAATTTGTGTGTGTGAGAGAAAGAAAGAAAGAAAGTGTCTAAAGAGTTTTATGGCTTTAAACACTAAAAAAAAAATCATTTCCAAAAACTTTTTCAACTGAAACAAATTCCATTTCCTTAAAGAAAGGTTTCATCAAAATTCAAATATATCTGTTAATCTCTTGATAACAAATAGCAATATGAATAATGATGTGCATTCTATGGGCCCTGCTTATATTAATACATTTTCGCAGATATTATTTTGATCTGGCATAGGGCCACAATAGTGGCGTATCCAGCAAATATTGAACTCACATCGATCTGATTGACCAACTGGCATATAATCGCACAACAGTTATATTTCTATATAGATGTGTGTCAGGGAGAAAGTGTCCTTGTTCGATGGGTGTGGTCGGGTAGATCAAGGCGGACAGTTATTGGGTGTTGGATGAGATTTTGGCAGCTGTGATAGTGAGGAACTGTGAGTGCCCGGTATTCTTACTGACACCAGCCTCTTGTGTCGAACTGCCTGCTGTTTCCGATCGCTGACCAGATCCGATCTTGAGATTCTGAAGTAGTATCAAGTTGTGCATGCGCAAACGCACACACGTGCAAACGGAAGAATACGCTCTCGTACACGCACATACACGCGTTGAGAGATACCAAGCATCCACTATATGAAAGCTATTCATTACTTACATGGCTTCAAAGAGCATGACACTCCCTCAAGTAAAAGAAAAAAATATCTACATGCTCATTCATTGAGATAATGATATACACGCATACACATGCGCATGAGATAATATGCATACTGATAAATACATACTATCACAAATTTTCATATATATATATATATATATATATATGTATGTAAGAGATAAGTTAGATGTAAGGAAAGCTCACATAGGTTGAAGATCATTTAATATTTGATAACTTGGATATTTAGTATAAAGAGTTTGTGTCCATAGTCGTATTTCTAAGCTCGCAAAAAAAAAGATTTTTTTTTTTTACTGATTTCGATGGATAATCCCATCGACACCAGTCTAGGAAATCTATTCTGTGAGCTGAGATATACAGCTATCAAACACAACCCTTTTTACTAAATATCCAAGTTATCAAATATGAAAATAATCTTTATTGGCGATAAAGGATACATCTTCCCATCGACAACATACCTACAACGACGCTTACTGACACACGCTACATACGCACGAACAATTTTATCAATAACATTCACGAGAATAAACTACGTACACACGTACAAAACCCTTCTCGATTTAACTTATACACAAATGATTTCAACTTTGATTCTACGTTTTCCCCTATGAAGACTACGAATTCAGAAAAACAGTAGCCTTGCATCATCTCCCCTACCCTCCAAACTTTGTTATTCGCAAAATTTTATCATGTTTCCCCATTTGACGTTTGACAACGAGAACAAACAGTCTCTCGAAACAAGAAACAGGAATAAATACAATCCAGTTCCCAAACTTTCGTGTTTCCATATTGTCTGTTAGATTTACCATTAGGTCGGGAAAATCTCATCCTTTAGCTCACCATATATATATATATATATATATATATATATATATATATATATATATATATATATATATATATATAACGTATCTTTTATCTCACTATATATATATATATATATATATATATATATATATATATATATAGGAAGTGGATTCGCTACACGAAAAAGTTTATGTTTCTTCCCTCTCTGGGCCTCATCAGGCAGAAACATAAACTTGTTTGTGTAGTAAAATCCACTTCCTATTATATTTCCTGCTCTACTCAGAAACAACTTGACTCTCGGAGTATAGAGTTGGATGTATCGAACACTCTATGAAACACACACACATAAATATATATCATCTGAGGTACCCGGCGTTGTTCGGAAAAAAAGAGCATGCAGTGAATTCCAACACAGAGATTCTCAGAGTAGTTGGGGTAAAAATGCTGAAATTGACGTTTTCTGAGAATACCAAAATTGACCCGACCTTAAATTGACCTCTGAAGCTCGGTAGGGGTCGCCGACACATATCTTATGCTCATCCTGTTACTCATGTACACAATTTGCTGTCCGTACGGTGCAGCAGTCTGAGTTAGATCTAAAAATACCAAAATTTCCTGATTCCACTAAAACTGATCCGACCTATGTATACTATACTAGTTATAATCTGTGAAAAAGGTCACGGATGTATTTGAATATCCAAGTGATGAACAATGATTCCAACTTAATACGAATTCTTGATATGCACGTTTGTGAGCTTATACAGCGGTGCAGAGCTAGGAAAAAATAATTAAAGGAACACGGAGATGCCTGCTCTGGGAGAGGGGTAGCTACAGAACTCATGATCCCCCGAGAAAATTTTTGAAATTTCTCCAAGAAAAATTTTAAGAGCTAAATGGTATTTGGACATATAGTGGCATTTTTTTTTTCTTATCTGTAATTTTTTTTTTCAAAGAGAAAAGTTTACTAGTTTATAAATATTGAGAGAAAGTCGTTCCAGCAGCACTCCATGACAGCGTATATTCATGTGAGTTCGTATGCGTGAACGCGCACGTGCATAATGTCTACGTTAATATCTTTCACTGACGGGTGTTACGCCTTTTTTTCAATAAAGAACAAAATCTTGCACGCTTTGGCGACGGTGGGCGCAAAGACCTGGCCAGATTTATCCGTGATGTACATGCCTATAGTCTTGTTGCGCGTATTGTCTTTTCTCACACTTTCCTCGATGTGCGACGTTCCGATTGTTTAATGACGTCGATTCGAGAAGTTGGTCGGACTTCCTGATGTTAGAATGAAAAGCAAAGAGAAAGAGGAGAAAAAAGGTGTGTGGGGGGGAGAAGAGATGACCTTACTCAGTCCGTTTTCTTTTTATTTGGTCTGTAATGTGGGCACCTGGAGCTTTGTTGTGTGTTCGACATTGGTGAGAGTAACGGCCCTCTTCCCAGCAGACACAAATTTCGGTTACATATCCGATGCCAAAGAGAGAATTTCGGTCTAACACGAGTGAAATTGAACACAAATATTGTTTCCTGTTTTTAACAAAAAGTAATACATTTGCTCTGACAAATATACGTATACCTCGCTTAGTACGGTGAATTCGTTCAAAACTCTCCCGTATTTCTAAAACAGCACTGTCCAAAGAATTATTATATCAATGTATGTTTTTCAGCTCATACTTGGTTATATCAAATTGTGCAATAATCAAAAACACGCTATAAGAGAAATTCCTGTATATTGCTAGGAGTCGCCTTTATATACATGAAGGATACTGAGTGCAAAAGAGAGGAACATTTTCCTTTACCTATATGTATAACCAACATTTCCTTGGGGTGATTTGAACTCATGACCAACTGTGTGCCAAGAGGCAGTTGACTGAAATTGACGTGTCTTAGATATTTACGAAAATTATCATACGGATACGCACGAGTTATTTCATTCTAATTTATATATACCCGTATGATAATATATATATATATAGAATGAAATAACAGACTGCTGTTTCGTTGTATTACACCTCTTCAGTGTAGCTATAGACTATCCAGTACCACTAGGTAGGATCGAAACCTTCAGTTTCAGACCCAGAGGTTGGCATTTTACCTCTGCCCTACGCACAACTGGACGGTCTATTAGGCTGAATTTAAGAAATATATATACTTACGCACAATACTCCATCCACCAGAGTGCTCTATTCCAGAGTTGGAAGATCATTGCTTATAGTTTATAATGAACGAGTTACCTTACTTAAATAGTACTCAACCCTGAATAAGGAAGCTTAATTATAATAATATATAATTTTTTTTAAATTATATATACAATACAAAAGTTCTAGTCATCATCTTCAGTCGGAATAAAAGTGGAAAATTAGTTTGACCCTGCAGCAGCCAAGTTTGGTTTTCATTATTTAAAGAAAATTTCCTTTTTTACTTTCTCCCGAGCTTTTTCGAAATTCTTTTACTAATTTTTCTTTCATTTATCCCTTCTTCTGCTCTTTCATTCTTCTTTTCTTATCTTATAGTCTGTTTGAATGAGTGTGAGAATTTTCCTAAATTCATATTGTATAATCTTTATGATTGTTAGCCCAAGTACTTGCGACCATCGCTGGTCTTTTCCAAAGATGGCTTCAACGTCGCTGTGTTCGTCTCATATTTAAATTTTTAACGGTATTAATATCTCGTGTTAGTAACTTCATTATTCAATTAGTATTAATATATATATATATATATATATATATATATATATATATATATATATTGTATCATCCAAAGACAACTATTTCGTTGTATTACAACTCTTCAGTGTGGCTATAGACTATCCATTATCTTATCCAGTACCACGAGGCAGGATCGACACCTTAGCTTCAGACCCGTAGGCTGGTATCCTCTCCCTACTCCACGGAACTAGACGGTCAGTAAGTTTGAATTTAAGCGATATATTTATTTATCGCATATATTCTTCATCCACCAGAGTGCTCTATTCCATGTTGGAAGATAAGTATTGTATGTGTGTGTGTGTGTGTGATCTATTGACTTACTCATACACATGAAATATGAAGGCATAGTTAAGCACAAACACAATTATTTAATACTGCATACAAATACTCACATCGACATATATACCAATGAGATGCATCAAGCCAGTTCAATTCTTGTCGGAAGCTTCTGCTTCATTTCTGAATTCATGCAGTTTACATTGTGATGAAACAATAAGAAGATGAGGTAAATTAGATTTAAATTATACAAATAACACACTTACTTTGTACAAAATCAACATACAGCTATAATACCTCATGGGGAGCCGTCAGAGATATCAATCAGCATAGTTTAGTCTGGCACAAGGACACTAGTGTGGAGCGCCCAATAAAGAACATATTCTGGTAGTGATTATATGCCGGATTAGCTTGCTGAACATTGATCAATTGTGAAACTCTAATTATTCACTTAGCATAACTTCGTCTGGCATTAGGCTATGGTTGTTGAGAATCGACCTCTGTAAACTTGCGAATTGATCAGGCTAGACGAGTTTGCAATAAAACAGATGATAGGGAAATCAGAAAAAAACACTTGATCACACATACAAAATAGCAGTCTAAGACGCACACACGTGTACGTAGACACACGCATACACACACGCGCACGCGCTCGGATATGCATATATAATACCAGAATTTGCGGAACTGTTCCGGTGAGGTAAGTTAAAATATATTTGAGACCTGTTCAACAGAGATTAATTCACCATCCAGCATCTCCGTTATTGCACAAAGAAAGGTCAGGGGCACTTATAAATGATTAGGGGACCGGGATATTTTCCGAATGAGACACCATGAAATGCAACGTTGAAACTTATGCTGTTTCGGACGGGCATCCAGATTTCCCAAGCACTAAAAATTAACGGGTGTGTCACGGATGGCAGAAAAATACCGAAACACGAACATTCCCATTAATTAAAAATTATTTGCACATTATATTTGAGCGTGAACATACTCTTGCCAATACAGCGTCTCGCGCCAGCAGAATACAAATGTAAGCCCTCGCTAACTGGACAAAGACTGACCGAAGACATTGCAGTGGTGTTTACAGATTGACCTCTTCCCAACAGAAGTGTTTACCCACTGTTTGTTCCTTCTGTTCTCACAGGGGTTGGGGTTACCGGGTAGGGTTGTGTACCGGCAACCGAGATCCTTGGTGCAGGAAATGGGGTTGGTTGAGGTTAGCAAAGGATGACCAAGGATAAGAGCGGTCAGTAGAAAGAGCGGGAATTTGGTCGCATGTGTTTGAGGGGCATTACTTGACAAGGCCAACACGGACGTAGCAGGAAAGAACACGTGCAAGAGTCGCTTGACCGGAAATAGATGGAAGGGAAGTTCGGGCGGGATACCAAATAGACTCACTCCGAAGTGATGCGCTCTTTTTGCAGCTTGGTCCGACAATTCGATCGCATGAGCAAGATACTTATCATTCTACTTGACCGTTCTGTACATAGATATTTATGATTTGATAAGTATGAATTATCAAAAATATTTTTTTGCTTTTATCGTACGTCTATAATTTGTGTGTGTGTGTGTGTGTGTGTATCCTCAATCAGGTTTCCGTATGATCCAAGGTTTCCTCGTGAATTAAAGGATTCCGTAAGAATTGTATATATCGGTGAAAAAAACACCTGGCTTTTGCTTCATTTGACTTTTTTTAAAATTTATATATATATATATATATATATATATATATATATATATATATATATATAACACAAGTAGCTGCCCCTGACCAGTTGACATTTGACATTAGAAGCAAAAGAATTTTTACCAACCGAAAAAAAACTGTCACATTTTACAATCCTTATAAATCCAGATTTAAAAGGAAATGTTCTGAGTTCTCCTTTGTTTTATACAAGTATCGTATAGAACCATTCAAAAATGACAGATAAACTTTTCGCAGTATATATAATATACAGAATTTGGATCTTTAGGTCAATTCAAAGTAAAGGTTACTGAGTAAAAACTGGAGCTGGGTCAGTTCTATTTTTTGTGTTTTAATTTCTGAATTGTTTTTGGTTTTAAATTTGTAGCGATGAGAGGATAAACTGTCACTGATTTTAGCTACCAGAAGTGGGGGTCGACTAATATTCGAAGTTGCTTTGTACTTGGGTAAATACGGTAACAAACATTAAATTCTAAATTACTGAAATTGAAGTTGATAAATATTTTGTAATCATAGCACATAGTATGCTTTTCCAATCCATCTGTAATTTGCTTGTCAGCGATTTCTGGTGCAGTTTTTTTCCAAATTAGGCTGTCTATCTAACTACGTTCGCTGCTTTGTTATTCGTGTTCTATTTGTGTATATCAGATTGGAATAGCTTGACAGGTAAACAGACAACTGAACAAAAAATGGCAAAGGTATATATATATATATATATATATATATATATATATATGTATATATATATATATATATATATATATATATGTATATATATATATATATCAAGGTAACATTTCCATTTTATATCTTTTACATTAAATGCCCTTTGGGTGAGGATGATCACCAAAATAAACCTGTATGTTGAAAACTATTTTCCTGTATACAGTGACTTTTAAGTTATAATGCATTAGAATTTTTGAGCCCATTCAGGTGTCGTTAGATGTACATATGATAAATTTGTGCAGGCGTTCTGAAATATTGGAACTATTTCTAGCGAACAAAGGTTGAGATATGCTGCGTTGTCAGTCAAACAGCGATGGTTAGCAAGTTCGTCTCGGTTTCGAACTTCATTGGGGGCTCCAATGTTATGAATCGAGGACCTGCTCGATGGCTCTGGTAGCGACACATTTTTCACCGGCCAGTAACCGGGACTCCGAAATCTCTTTTTCCATGTGGGTTTTCCTCAAAGAGATTAGTGCAATACAATCATCACCCTTTAAAAACGTAGGAAATATCTATATGATGTACTTACAGGCGAATTTGGGTGTATTTCTGAGTGTATAAACATGTGTGAAAATTTGCACGTGTCAATATCTTACAGTTTTCCATGTTTGACTACTTTGACTATAAGGTCAATGGCTTCCAGTTTTTACTACCTGGAGAGGTGATATAGTCAAGGAGAGTGCTTTTAACAAGTGCCCATCCATCCAACAATCATCAAGGCATGTCAGTAATGATACATTTTTATTAAGATATCTTGCTTTGGGACAGAGTGGAATGTAAACAGGATCTCCGACTAGAATTGTAAAGGTGACGCGAAGATGCTTTCGGAGTCCGCACAAAAACTGCCCAAAACACCTTTGTCCTTCTGTGATCTTGTTTTCACCGGTTGAATAACCCTTTTAGCAAACTATACTATATTCCCTCGGCGGTAAACAATAGTGTCAACCCACTTCATTAATAGTTACATTGTGTTGATAGTTGAACTCTCAGTCTCCCTTCAATTGTCTTGGGCCCTCTTTGAACTACTAAGCCCTGGTGCGATGTACCGACTGCACACCCGCTTCGAAGGCCCAGGGGGTATATTCAAGCTGGCAGTGGATGTCAGTGGATTCTGGTTTCTGGGCCGATAATCGTTATATTATACAAACCCATCAATGCATTACATAGTATCTTTACCTGTATATTTTTACGCCGTCTTTTGACTTTTCAGTGGAGGTATTCAAGTTCAAATTTCGGCTGAGGCTACATATGTTCATTTACCACTGATACCCTGGGGAAAGGTATGAGCCCATGCCTCTGCCGTCTGTCCTAGCGCTAGCTATATTGACAAAAACGTTTTGTCTCTGCCATGTCAAAATGACTGATAGAAAAGAGAATGGGTGAGTGAGCTTCCGGGCTAACAAGCCGTGTGATAAGGTCCGTATATTAGACAAAATACAACGCTGGAGAGTTAAAAAGATTGAAGGAAGAGACGTACACTAACCTGACATACATGTTTATGAGTCGAGCTGATGTCGATTCCAACGCTGTGCTTATCTATTTGTCCAAAACAGAGAAAGAATTGAAGTGTACCAGCATGTATGAAAATATGGAATCACCTGATTTACACGGATTATTGAATATAGAATTGTCTTCACGGTGCACATCGCTGGCAATAAGTAACCATTTCTTTTCTGTTCATTTTTATGGATTGTACACCGTAGGCTTTAGAACCAAATAAAAAATGAGTTCAACGGACCAAACAAATCTTGGAATGGTGACCTTTCTCTAAATTATAGTAGGCATCTTTGTGTACTTGAAGAAGGCCATTGAATGGTCTGCCAAATTATTTTTTTTACAATAAAATCGACTTAAAAATGAGTTTTACTGCCCAAACAATGATGATAATTCTTCTTAGAATTTCTTTTTTTTCTGTAAATTTTACTTAAACAAAAATATCAACTGTATACATGCCGGACTGCTACGGAGTCAACATTCCTACAGCTGCTCTGAATGAAGATGATGACAGCAACTTTTGTATTGCATATATGATAAATGAAAAAAAATATTAAGAATATTTTCAATATAAATTCGACTTGTGCGGATGAAATAAGCCCTAATGTATTTCAAACATACATTTTCAAAGATACATTGAAATTTGACCAGCCTGTGAAGAACCCCTGGTTTCTGTTGCAGCTTGGTGATTCTTGCAAGTTTAAAACCTGGTTGAGAACGGTTCTTTATTCCAAGTTTTTATCGTAGCCCCCTTTAGTAGAATGCAAGTTAAATGACAAAATATCTGCACCGTATTCATACAACTTAGAGTGTGCTCAATTAGCTGTTGAATGCAAAGGGAAATTTGTCATATCAAAGAGTTTTTGAACACACTTTGCTCATACAAGGATTCGAACCTGGGACATTCCTCGTGTGAGGCAGACAGCTAATCACCACATTATCCAAGCGGACATTTTATATTATATTTACGTGAATTTTCCATATGTTTTTACTAAAAGCACAATTCAAAAACAACAATTTGATGGACCCAATTTATGGTTTACAAATCGTTTCTGTTATCGCTTTGCACATCATTATGATAGCTGATTCCATTTTTTACCTTATACGTATACGTATTTGATTTTGTTTGCGTGTGAGTGTGTGTGTGTGTGATGTTGTATATGTGTTAATATAATCACATAAAAATAAGTGAAAGTTGGTCTTTGTTAACCGACTTTTCTTCATGTTTGTTTTCAGTGTTGGCAAACGAGTCACATAAAGTGAATCTTCAGAGCGAAGGACCGGATCAGGTAGCAATTCAATTAGAAATGTTGTATGAGAAGCCAACTAAAATGGGCCCAGGAAGCCCGGACAGGGGCAGTATAAGATATCTGGTTGTTCGAAGGGCGACAAGGCCGGGTGTCGGCCTACATTCACTCGACACCTTAAACGGAAGTTGGACAAAGGGGCGGGTGGGAAGATGGAAGATACGCGAGGTTGACTCGAAAAAGGAAGGTGGCTTAAACCTCATACTTTTCCCGTTTCTCTTCTTCATCCTGTAACACTATTCTTATTCTGTTTTTTTATCTTTCTTCCTTTCTTCCTTTCTATCTTTCTTCTTCTTCTTCTTCTTCTTCTTCTTCTTCTTCTTCTTCTTCTTCTTCTTCTTCTTCTTCTTCTTCTTCTTCTTCCCCCTCTCTCTCAATCTCTTGATCACACACATACGCCCATTTGTGAAGTAATCTATTCCCTTTTCCCTGTCTCTTCTCGTGGTTCTTCCTTCCAATCATTACTTCCTCTCTCTTTGTCCTTCACTTTCTCTTCTGAATTCCCTCGATCCCATTCCCCTCTCTCCTTGTCCTTTACTTTCTCTTTCACTTTCCCCGCTCTCAGCCTTTCTTTCTTTCTTTATCTTAAGTGTTTTCCATGGAGTTCTTCCCTCCCCACAACAACCCGACAAGATTCCCATCAGCCATTGATATTTCAATGAATACAATCACCGAAGAAACCTAGATTTTGTAAAAATGTTTCTGAATTCCAACGAAGAAAAGGTCTTGCTGTGAAGACCTTCAGAAACAACAGCAAAATTTAGCCTGTCAAGTACGTAATATCCCTTTTTTTTTCTCTTCTTACTCGTCTTTTCTTATTCTGTTTTTTATCTTTCTTCCTTTCTTCCTTTCTATCTTTCTTCTTCTTCTTCTTCTTCTTCTTCTTCTTCTTCTTCTTCTTCTTCTTCTTCTTCTTCTTCTTCTAGTGTTATATTCTTTCTGTTTTCCACTGAAACTTTTTTCTCTCTTTCTGGTACATTCTTTCTTGTCTCTATTCCTTTCACCAACTTCCTCTGTTTTTTCTTTCTTTCTTTCTTTCTCTTTTCATCTCAACCCATCACTTTTACCCCCCTTCCTATCTCAACTCTTTTCCCTCCATCTTTTTTTTTCTCGGTTTATCATTCTATTCATTGCTGTCCTCTTTCTTTCACAATTCTTTTGTTTTTGTTTTTGTCTTTCTGACTCAGCTCATAACAATTTTTGAAGCAAAAATATTCGGCCATGGTGCTGTAGTCACAGCATGTCAGTTTTACATTAAATGAAAACCAATAGGCATTCGATAGAGAAATATTTGCTTATCTGAAATTGCAAAGGTAATTTATTAATCATTTTGTGAAAAAATGCCTTTATATGCAATTTACCTCTAAAATACGTATTCAACATGAAAATATACATTAAATCAAGTTATAGATATTTATAAAACTTGATGAAAGAAAATCAAACGTTTATCAGTGCAGAAAAATATTTACTGTTTATATATTGTCGATCGTTGGACATAAACCTTATCAGGATTCACCTCAACTCTATATAGTCGGCCTCAGTGCGCATATAATCCTTAAGGATCCATGTTGTAAGTCGTGATGTCCATCGGTTGTCTGTCATTCTCGCAAGATGACCAGCCCATTGCCATTTGAGTTTTCTAACATATTCTATGGTGTCTCTGACTCCTGTTTTCTCCATGATATACTGTGCTGTCTTGTAATCTCTCCATGTAAGGTTGAGCATGATTTTCTCATGTGTGCATTGCATGGTTCTCAGTTTGCGAGTCTGTCTCTTGGTTAGATTCCATGTTTCTGCTCAATAAGTGACTATTGGGAGGATGCATTGGTTGTATACCCATCTTTTTAGGATAAATGGAATCTTCTTATTTTTTGAAGGTTGAGCTTGCTCTGCCAAAGGCTTGCCATCATAGAGTGATTCTTTGCTTAATTTCTTCTTCTTTTGGGGGTTTCATCCCCCTCCCCGAATTATTCTATATATTTCTACTTATAACTTCCAAAATTGCTCTACTCATCCATTCTCTATCCCAGATGATCTAAATTTATCTGAATCATTCTTGAAATTATTCATACTAGTACAGTTTGTTTTATTTTTTTTACATAAGATGGTAAGCTATTTTATAATTTCAAATCTCTCTCGGAGAAAAAATCGATTTCTTTTTGCGACTTGGTTTTTGCAATACGCCAAGCTAGTACTCTCTGACTTATCAAACACTAAAATCCCGTAATTTGTAAAACTATTCTGTCAGCAACGTTTGCAATAATTCCTTACAACTGATACGCTACTTACCATACTTACAATGTATTTCATAATAAGATTATTTCAATGTAGTTTTCTAAAAAACTTTGTAATGCTTAAGTAAAATAATTGTTAGTGCATTTGCATTATTGATATCATAATAATCATTTTTTTTTCTGTTCGTGTATGTATGTATGTATGTATGTATGCTCGGTTACCCAATAAAATAGATCCGAGTGATTTCCACTTTTACATGTTTTAGGAGGGAGGTTCAATTTACGATATAACTATAATGCAGAAATAAACCCTTATTTTCTGTTCACCAAATAGGACGTCAAAATAAAACGTTTTGACATCATACGAGAATTTTCAATCTTTTCAACGTTCTTGGAAGTTGTTCTTCTACCGGAACGTATATTTTGATAACTTTTTTTTTTAAATTTCACCTTCCTTCATATTCTGATCAAACTTTTTGAAGTTTTTTTTTTACCTGGAGTCATATTCTGATGAGTCAAAAGTGAGGGAGATTTTTTTTTTCACCTTTCAGAGGTCAAAACGGAGGGGAAGTATTGTCTTCCCTTTTAGGGGCCGAAACGAGGATATACTTTTCCCTTTTTAGGGTAATTATTCTTGACTTGTGAGTGAAAGGTGATAAAAACATTTTTCACCTTTAGGTTCAAAACAGAGGGTAACTTTTCTATCATTTGGTGGGGACAAAAATGAGAATGAAATTGTTTTCCTCTTTTGGGAGTCAAAACACATTTTACATTTAAGGGGTCAAAATGGAGGGTTACATTTCTTTTCTTTTTTAGGGGCCAAAGGTTCAGGAAGATATTTTTAATGTGGGTGATACGTTTTGTTTTTTTAAGTTTCGTTTAGGTTTTGGGGGGGGGGGATGGGGCTTTTTAGGGATCAAAATTGATTGAAAACTTTCCTTTTAAGGGACATTTTTTCATTGATCATAGAGTAATTTCTCTGATTGATTTATTTGGAAATAATCATATCAGTTCGATACAAAATAAGTGACTTAAGATCGAGTTTAATGGTCGCTGATTCCCTGATTTTCAATTCACAGTATACAGATTCATCGCAGAAATTTTTAAGTAAAAAAGGTCAGCTAAATCAATTTTTGACTACATTGGAAAGATAGTTATATTTAAATCAAATTTATTCAAATAATATGTATTGCCTTTTTGCTTCTTCAAAGTTACAAATTCAAATGAAACAATATTGGAATAGTCGTCACTTGGAATAGTTCATCACTATACCAGGAGGCGTGAGCTACAAACGCCAAGTATTTAAAAAAAGAAAAAGAAAAAAAGAAACTGTGATGTGCAAATTGATCCATATATTTGAAATATCAATATCAAGGGGTATAAGCAAAGGTAATATATGGGATTTTCAAGGTTATGTTTTTGTGTTATCAAATGTTCAGTGACTGCATGAGAGTCGGTATTTCTGAAAAAGAGAATACTTGATAGTACATAAACATAACCCTGAAATTTCCCTAAAACCTTTGTTCATTCCCCTTGATTTTGATTTTTCAGCTATGGATCCACTTGAGCATCGTGATTTCTTCGCAATTTTAAAATACTTGGTGTTTGCCACTAACACGTTATGATATTCAGAGACGTTATTACTTGAAAACTTAATTACAAAGGATATAATATCGGTTTAGTGTTGAGGGTTAATGTTTGAGGTTTGAGTTTAGGGTTAAGGGCATCTTAGTCAATTACGGAATAAGGGTTTGTCACTGGTCCGAAAACTAAAATATCAAATGGGGATGACAAATAACGTTGTTGCTGTACTTTGATTATGAAGGATATAATTTAATTTTAGGGTTAGGGTAAGGGTCAATTAGGGTTACTCTTAGTTTTAGAGTTGGTGTTACAAGTAACTACAAGAATGATTAAACAGTTTTCCTATAATTATAAAATAAAAAGAATATGCACAAGCAACTAATAATTGAAAATCACTGAAAACCCTAAGACTAACCCAAATCCTAAATCTAATTATATCAATTATTCCTGTTTCAGAACGGCTCATCGCTAGATGATGTGGTTCGTAACCAAAACTAAGCCTGAAAATACTAACCCTAATACTAACCCTAACCCAATATTCTGCAGTTTGAACGGTACACATTTAAAAACAAGAAATGTAAAAATTGCATCCTTCTAACTAAACTTCAAGAAATACAGATTGAAATGATCAAACGTTTTGCTTTCAGTTGTTCTCAAATATGTTGGTAGCAAAAGCAGCAGTCGCGTATCAGCATTACTGGTTACCTCCCTTTGATATTTCAGTTTGCTATCGAGTAACAAACCTTCACTCAATTATGGATTAAACTTGTCATAATCGCAATGGTTGGTTTGCCCCTGAGAAAATCGTTTACACCATCTGCACGGTTTAGATTTAAAGCGGAAAAGGTAATAATTACCATTTTATTCATCGGTTCAGTTCAAATTGCCGGACTAGACAAACAGTGAAGCGTTCATTCCCCTGAAATAAGCTAGGATGGTTCCCTGTCTTTGTCCTTGTTACGCAAGAAAAACGTAGTCAACTTACAATAAAACAAAAAGGATTAAGATGTAATCTTTAAAATGGCAATTAAAACAAGGAATCCTGGGAAATATATCAATCAGAATGTGAAAAGAATGATCATTTTTATTGTTGTAAATGTAATTCATTTTTATTGTTGTATATGTATTTCATAACTTCTATGGCCAACAGTTTAATCTCTTTTAATTGTTGTTTGCCATTCTGCAAATAAGTACCTTGGCGTGGTGGAGTGGTCTGCATGTTCCAATGACCTGGAGAGCTATGCTGGTAGGAATTCAATTCCTAGTAGGTCAAACCAAGTCAGACTGGTCAAAGGAGAGGAATTTGACCAATCCTAACTCAATCCTGTTCCGATCTTATCCTTGGTACCCGTATTTTATTTCCCATTCATTTGGTCACGTCTCCATCTTTGATACCAATTTTTAGTTTCAATAATAGTGGATTTCCAATTTGATGCACACACAATTATTTGCATGCATAGATACGAATTGAATGAGATCTTACCATATTAGCTGTGTGAAAAAGTTCCCAATGAAAAATTGTATTTTAACTGCATATTTAGTTTAGAGTGCTTTTGCACATACTATATGCACACACACACATACACACACACACATATATATATAGAGAGAGAGAGATGTGTATATATATATATATATATATATATATATATATATAATATTCGATAATTATTATAGTAATAAATAATTATATTAATTAGTAATTGTTTCATCCACGTATCTCTCTCTCTTTCTCTCTCTCTCTCTCTCTCTCTATATATATATATATATATATATATATATATATATATATATATACAAATATGTAGGTGTACATAGATGGATATGTCGTTATGCATGCATGAATGAATATATATTTGTATCCATCAATACCAATCAATTAATGTACGTATATATATATATATATGTGATAAAAAATGGATATAAAATCCAACAATATTTACAGATGCGTTATGATTATTTAAAACTCTATTTGGACTGACATCACGTTTTTACACGTTAAATCTGTCATTTGGCCTAGACAGAGTAATTAAAATTAACAATTAAAGAAATGAGCTGCTGCAGAAAGTGAACCTGCGTCCAACAGGAAGCCGTTGCAACTCGCTGCCTCTCTTATCATCTCGGTTAAGCAACTAACTGGCTGGAGGCCCGAATAACTGCTTCTTACAACAAATCTCATTTTCTTCATTCACTATCCATAATTCTATTTATGATTTCAACGCGAAAAATTATATTATAAAGAAATGGATGTATAATTTGGCATATTCACTGTATAAAATAAAGTTTCAAGTAAATATAATGCAATATATATATGTATATATATATATATATATATATATATATATATATATATATATATATCCCTGCTTGAAGCTTTATAAGGTACTGCCTACAGATTTTGTAATTAGGACCGAGGAATGGCCAACAACGACTCACAACATAATGGTGTCTTGTCGAGTAAAATTGATTCTTGACACAAACTCCAAAACCAAATTCGTCATCTTACTTACTCATTTCTGTTTTTTCTTTTCCCAACTTCTTATTCCCTGATGGCGCCGTCTTCGTTAAAATCAACACGTTTCAGAAGCAGAATAACAGTAGAATGTTTGGTTTGAATCCAGAAACATTTTTGTGACATGTGTTAGCCTGACACTTCTTGAATGTTGGCTCAGTTTTCAACAATCGTTAGAGATTTGTAACGAATGAGAAGCCATTGAGAAATATTGCAAACTATAGTAACAAAAGTCAAAAAAATAATTTTTAGAAAGACACCCGTTGGGAAAAGTCTAGGAACCAAGTTTCAGGAAGCAGCCGTACAAAGATAAAAAAAATATCTGTAGATATCGGTTTGATAGATAGATAGATAGATAGATAGATAGATAGGTGGATAAATGAATAGATAGATAGTTCACTGCTTCGTGGCAGAGATAGTTAATATTTCTAAACAGTGTTAGTAATCGTTGTCCAAGCCCAGGTAAAAGCGATGATTCTGAATGATGCTTTTCACTTCACTACTTTGAAAATTGGAGCAACACGATCTTATTTCCTCTATTCCCACCCATTCAGCCTTGGGCCGTACTAAGCTAGGCTTGGTGGATATAAAAAAATAGAAATTGTTAATGTAGGTTTAAAAGATAGAAACAAGTGTGAAGAATAAATGGAGAGTGTTCAAGAGTGGGGGAAAAAAAGAAAGATGAAGATAAAAAGAGAGGCTACAAGGGAACGAAAGAGAAAGAAAAAAAACCATAGAGCTTCAGAAAGAGAGAAGGGGGTAGAATAGATGAAAAACAAAAGAGAAGAAACTAGAGAGAGAGAAATAGAATCGTAGATTAAGAAACAGAGAAAGATGCTGTCAAAGAATCGACACGAGACTCTGACGATCATTGTTCAAAATTTCACATCGACAGAATTATTGAAAAACCAGACGTTTCTATAAGAAAAAAATCAAAAAGATTCTGCTTACGAAAATTACATTTTACATTTCCCACTGAGGTTTGAATCAATTTGAGAAACAAGCCAGTTTCAAGGACATCATCAGTATTCCTTAACCCTCAGCAAAAACAACAGGCTTCTGAAGTGTGGAAATCTTTCATTCGATCCACAGAGGAGTGTAATTCTTCGATAAATAGCCGTCATATCTGTTTCTTGTCTTTATCACATTTGGGTAGTTCCACTTTCCAGTCGTTCATAGGTGTTGCATTCAGTAATCTTTTGGAAATATAACATTTCGGCTGCTCCACCCTCCAACCTTCATCAGGTATATTTCGTCATCGGTAACCTTCCGAAAATGTCCAACAGAACCCTTCTTTTGATTTAGTCATTATCAGCTTCTCTCAAATTCTTGCGCAAGGACAAAGAAGATCTAACTCAAATCTTTGGGAACGCATATATAATTGTCTCATCCACAGACAGCTGTTTCGTTGTATTACAAATCTTCAGTGTGGCTATAGACTAACCAATATCCCATCCAGTACCACTACGTAGGATCGAAAACCTTCGCTTCAGACCCAGAGGCTGGCATCTTACTTCTGCCCTACGCAGAACTGGACGGTCAGTAAGGTTGAATATAAGCTATATATTCACTCACGCATTATCCCTCATACACCAGTGCTCTATTCCTAAGTTGGAAGAGTATTGCATAAGCTTATAATGTACGAGTTACCTTACTTAAAGAGTGCTCAACCTTGAATAAGGGTGCGTTAATTATATATATATATATATATATATATATATATATATATATATATATATATAATATACATACACACATATATATATATATATATATATATATATATATATATATATATATATATATGCATTCTCAAAGATTAGAGTCAGATCCATGAGTGAGAACTTGACTGAGAGAACAATACCCAGAGGAAAAAAAACCCTCTGAAACAAAAGCAAAACCGATCGCATACCAGTCATTACTATCTACCACATCACACTCCCACCTCTATTAAATATAATAAAGAAAGGAAAGAAATACTGTATGCGTTATTATAAGTGGGTGTATTTATACGGCTATCTACGCATGTACACACCCTTGGATAATTTAGCAAATAAACATATATTTAATGACTCTATATTACCTAAGTACCCAAGTAGTTGGGCATTGGACCATTACCTAGATTTCAGTAACCATGACAACAAATTTTTAAGAATATCCATACCTTTGATCAAAACAATCCATAAAATACTCATAACTGCTGCTGCTACTTCCACTAAAAGGTTAAACCAAAATAAGATATCTTTGATTGAATTAGATATTCAAATTTGGAATTAAGATGAATGAGATACCAGTAAGAATTAATTATAATTGATAATGTTTTATCTCAGAAATTACAACATTTTTGCATCTAACCCTACTAGCTAATGTATTTAAACAAGAATTGTGGCCTTCCAGGCTTCCAGGGGAAAATAAAGAATGTAGCTGTATCGTTATATTTGAATGGCTGCAAGCAGAGATCCTCGTTGACTAATTCGTCATCGATAATTATCCAAACCGATTACTTTTGAATGGTCCGTTTGAAAGATGTAGCAAAAAGCCAACCTTCACACGAAATATTATGCTACGTAAGTCTTCTCAGTTTAGCGATAAGAAGATTGTTTCGATCTTCAATGTTTGAGTGACCATTAACCGTCATGAACTCAAGAAAATGTTGGACGAACCTAATAAAGAAAGCAAGGGAGTTTGTCTTCAAATGAATTTAAAAGTAAAACCAATGGCATGTATAATAAATACGTTGAAATCAAAGACGCAGAGCTAAAGATAAATAGACTATAACATCTATCTGGGACAACAAATTTCCATTAAAGCCTCAAAAGAAGAAGAAATTTTCACTTGGGTTGGCAAGCTTCTGTCCGAGTAATCTCAAGTATTAAGAAAAAGATAATCTTCTTGGCATTTAAAAGGGGGTTTCCATCAACCTAGAACCCTGCAACGTGCACAAGAAAAGATCATGCGTAACATCACATGGATAATATCTCTGAATTTTTTAGATGAGGTATTATTATTCTTTCTATAATAATTCAGACTATCCTCATCTTGGTTGTTCTTCATACAACGTTTCGGCCTTGTACTCTATGATGAAGGTCGTAGAGCACAGCGACCGAAACGTTGTATGAAAAACAACCAAGATGAGGATAGTCCCAATAATAATAGAAATAATCACATGGATAGATCACTATGTTATCACACTATTTTAGAGAAGAACAGGAGTCAGAGGAAAAATACAATAGGATCCATTAGAAAACTCGAATGTCCATGACAGACCAGTTAGTAAGAATATCAGACAACCGGTGGACAACATGACATACAATGCAGATCCCCAGAGATCATAGATGAAATTGAGACCGGCAAAAAATAAGATGGCGTTATGATTTAGGCAAGTTCAGAAAATATTGGTTCTACGACTCAGAGGCTTCTTCGGGAAAATTTGATGTCCAACGACGGAAGTCGAAAGGTTGTTGCTACTGTTGCTACTGTTGCTGCTGCTGCTACTGATGATGATGCTACTGCTGCTGCTGTTAATGATGATGATTTGAAACTAAACATCAACACCAAGCAACAGAAACAAAATACCTGCCAACGTTTCAATAGGAACTAAGTTTGGGGATTAGATATCACTTTTGATCTGCACATTTTTCTCCCTTGACGAACATCAGATATGCTTTTTTTTCCTTCTGATTTTTGTGTTAATTTTTAACTGAGAGCAGATATTATCACATCGACAACTTGGCATGTCTTTTTTTGTTCCTAATTATTACGCCTGGAAGTCTCGCAAGGTTTAGATTACTACGTTTTCATGCGGTTTCTAAAAAAAAATGCAGCCTTACAAGAAAAAAAAACGAAAGCTGTTTTGAATACTTAAATTATTATCGAAAGGACAGTGACAAACATTAAACAGTGATAAGATTTCGTGTTTTAAACATTACGAGCATTGTAAAATGAGCATTAAGTTTTTGGGGCCTGACGAGAAAATAAAAAGCACAGGAGAAAAAGTTGATTTCCACACATGACTACGAGGCTTGGATATCAGTGGAAGTGTTCGAATGCGCATGCGTTATTTCATGAATGACACGCAGTATTGAGAAAATAGATATTTGCAAGCGTTTAATAATATCATTGTGGGCAGACGTAAATAGGTACGTACGTTTAGTGCAATGGGTCTTGAGAGAAACGAAGAAATGTCGAGTGAGATTTGTAATGATGCATGCGAAATAAAAAGTGGTATTGTCTGCAGGGGTGTATTTCTGGGGTAGATGAGCGGGGTTTTGGTTCCTCGGAGAGAGAGACGGACAAACAGAAAGAGAATGTTCCTTATAACGACAAAATAAAGAAATAAACGGGACAAAAACGACAGACATTCGAACAGACAGACAGACAGACAGACGGTATGATAGAGAAAAGAGGAATAGAGTGTTAGTTTTGTTGGGGCTGGATGCAGAGTGTGAACAAAAGATAGACATATAGGTTGACGGGGGGGGTGCACTGTTCCTTCCTAGCATTTCAACTGACATAATACCTCTCCACTGACAAATAAACTGAAGCCTCGCAAGTTCTCGCGGACACGCGGGCAATGTTTGACGAGATCACGCCGAGTTGATAGTCACCGGGTTATTAATAGGGGTCAGTCACTCTTTTCAGATGGAAAAATAGATACATCACTACACAGTGACTGTTTAGATAATGGTTATCACCTAGTCGTGAAGGGGAAGACCCACACGTTTGTTGCCTTAATATGAATGAAACCTCCTTTTTCAGCAGTAATTGGTGCTTTTATATAGAGGAAATGACAAAGTCATTTATACTAATCACGTAAGAGGAAAGAAAACATTTCCGGAAGTGGGTTCGGCATCAGATAGCCCGGGGAAAGACGACAGACAGGGCTTCTCCGCAAACTGAATTGCATCCTCGTTAGATGGAGCTGCCAACCCACGCTGGCAGCCGGTTGTGCACCGTATCGCGAGAGTTGCGAACCAAATAACGCGAGTTTACGTTGTCACTAGCTTCCAGACGAGACAGTCTGCATTAATAAGACTTGTTTCTGTAGAAGGAAAGTTACAGGGTAGGAGAGCGGGAGAACTAGAACGTTTAAGGAAGAAACAAAAGAGAGAAAAAAAGGGAAAACATTCTTTTGTGTTTCGTCAATATTGTTTGTTCTCGTGTGTGTGTGTGTGTGTGTGTGTGTGTGTGTGTGTGTGTGTGAATACCTGAAAGGTTGCGAGAATCGATGATAAATAAAAATATTAGGTGCGCACAAAATTTTCAAGCAAGAAGTCGATGTTCAATCATGTATTCTGTTTTCAGATCTCAAATAAGACCGTTCGGAACTTTTGCACGTACCTGACAGTAGAATTATTGTTTATAAGCACAAAATAGGGTAAATGTAAAGCTCAGTACATACATCTGTATCAGCGCACCCGTGTACGCGTGTATGTGCGTGTGTGTGAAATATATTTACAAAGATAAGTTTAAACTGGTATGAGGCCACATTGATGGAGCATTTAGTGAGGATGCAACTGTCGACATTACCAGATAGTGCATCAAAACTGGTTGGCCGACATCATCCTGTGTCAAATGCTTTCAATCACCTTATTAAGTAGCTTTTCTCACTTTTTTCAATTGACAGTGTCGGGTGCTCGTGTGGATGTTCGCAGAACTGCCTCTTTCTTCCGTGGTACAAGCAATGTACATCTTATTTCATTCACACTATACCTTTTTCCTTAGTTGAAAAATAGAGCGAGCAAATTTTAAAAAAAACAGTAAGAAAACTGAATCGATGAACATGAATGATCACCTTATTACAAATTAACAGTTTCAATCGCTGCAAATGTTTTTCATTGTTTTTTTTTTTCGTTTTTTTCATTGAAACCAGTTCCAATTTGTCTTTTGATCAAATTCATGGACCTTTTTAGTTAGTTCCCACCAAAAGCTAACGCTAAAAATATTAAAATACGATCCCCCAATTAGATTGCATTTTTTTTCTCGTCAAAAAATGCATGGTCTTTATTGTTTGTCCCCAACGCGGGAGCGAAAACCCTAGCCCGTTCGTCTTTTTAGTTAGGTTTCAGAGAAAGGATATTCTTGCATATCTTTTAATTTGGGTTCCAGATAAGTCAAGTTGTCAAATTTGCAGCATTACCCGGAGAGGCTGTCAAGTTTGAAATGAGAAAAAATTAGAAATGTTCCGAGTGAGTATTTTAAGCCTTTTCTTTACCTCCAACCAAACCAATTTTTTTATTACCAATGGGAATAGATATTTCAGGTTTTGTCACATTAGTCCCAGCCCCTTTGCTTCCCCTAGGTTACGTGTACAGTTTTGAGTTTCGTGTTGGGGACTAACGATAAAAACCTGACATCTTTTGGGATCTTTTTCGAAAAAAAAATTGCTATTTAATTTTTTATGATTGGAGGTGGAGGTGGTAAATAGAAATTATGAACGTTAGCTTCTGATGGGGACAAACTAGTAAGTCCCATGAATTTTATAAAGAGAAAACTATTTTAACTAAAGTGATAACACCTGAAGCAGTAAATGTGATTATTTGATTATTCATGTTCATCGATTCAGTTTTGTCGTCGCAGTTTTTAATTTGCTTGCTTTATCTTTTAATTGGCTAACTAATTTTTTTTATTTACCCTCCTTGACTTGCTCAGGAAGGGATATCATCAACATCATCATCATCATCATCATCATCAGTCTTTTGATGTCCGTCGTTGGACATAGACCTTCCCCAGGATTTGCAACACTTCCCTATCGTGAGCGTTGCAGAGCCAGTATTATCTAAATTTGTCCAGTTCATTTCTCTATCTTGTATTTTATCGACCTCGGTTTCGCATGTGATCTATGGGATCCATGTTGTAAGTCATGATGTCCATCAGTTGTCTATCATTCTTGCAACATGGCCTGCCCGCAATTTAAGTTTTCTAGTAGATTCTGTAATGTCTCTGACCCCTGTTTTCTTCCTACTATACTGTGCTGTCTTGTGATCTCTCCATGTGAGGTTGAGCATGATTCTCTCATGTGCACGTTGCATGGTTCTCAGATTGCGAGTCTGTCTCTTGGTTTGGTTCCATGTTTTAGCTCCATAGGTGACTATTGGGAGGATGCATTGATTGTATACTCTTCTTTTTAGGATTATAGGGATCGACTTGTTTTAGAAGGTTTAGCTTGCTCTTGCAAAGGCTTGCCATCCTAGAGTGATTCTCAAAGGGTATAGTGTCGTTGAAATAATTTATTCTTGTGAGGCACTCAGACTCAAATTCCTGAAATTAGCAAATGGTTTAGCGCAATGGCGTTCCGAGGGTTGGTGTCACCCGGGGTGGTAACTCAGGATGTCAATTCCAATGTTGCCAACTCAAAGGAAAATTGCGCTGTATCGACCTCAAAAAATGTCAAAAAACACAGAAACGCTAAACAGTGTTAACCTTCCTATGGACATTTTCGATAGTTGAAAATGGCTGGATCCATCTGGAGTGGCTATAAAATAGCTAAATATTGGCTAAAATTGCTGGAAAATAGTGCTAAAACTTATGATGAATGTTGAATTCTGGCATTGCCGAAACATCATGACGTAACCCAGGAACATCCCACGTCGGTACGCCAGTGGTCTTGCGAGACTACCTTGCTAACCATTGGAACAACAATACTAAGTTTAGTTTGTGTTTCAGCCACATTTTCTGTTCTAGTTTGGAGGATGCATATGGGGATAATTACGATCGCGCTCTCAGAGTAACGATGCTTCAGTGATGGACACCCTACGTTGGTCGAAGCCGCTACTCGACCAAATTAGTCTGTGAGACAAGCTTGCTAACCATCACGCTATGGTAAGCGCCTTCTTCATGTATCTATGAATCCATCTTAAACTTGTATAAATGAGTGTAGGATGACCCATACAGCGAAAGTAAATAGCATGGACACAACAGGACAAAACAACTTGGCCATTTACATTTAACCAAAAATCTAACCTAACTTCAAACAATTACACATACTAAAAATGCACTTATAAACACATTACTATCCTTACAGCTGCTACTGCTATTATCGTTATTATTTTATTTTATCTTTTTTTTTTATTCTAGTATTTTTTTCATCATGATTTTACGTGTTTTGCATAGCAATGACCCAGGCCGTCAGTCGTATGTCCACCGGTAACAGAGCGGATCGCACATAGAGGATAAGATTTAGGAGAGACTTGAACATATCCCCTTTAAGTCGGTAAACACGTCTATGAACAATAACTGTCCTGCCAATTGAGCTACCAGAATTTTTATCAAAGCAGCCTGATCGCTTGGAACCATACTTGTTATTGTTTTTACGTACTGTAGTAGTATAAGTAGAAGCAATATTATCTTGATGTTTTTTGTTCTTTTTTGGATGGAGCATTGTCAACCAAGCTGTGAATTCAAGGCTCAACGGATGGTTGTTCTTATGTTCGATCTGCGTTGTTTACTAACCGCCATAGAATGAAGACTTGGATAGTTACAATGAAAAGCAACTAAACTTAAGATTCAAGATATACATGCCTAAAATTGATAATGGGTGATGGTACTTCATCTCATGAAAAACACATCAAGATAATACTACAACTAGCCCCTACAATTTTGATAACTTTGGCTTGATCAAGCAAATGGTCAAATGAGTAGGGTTAGGAAAATTGTGTCGAGCTAATTCCCAAAAAGTGAGATCCTTTCTTAAAAAAAAAAAAGAAAAAGCGTTCTAAATGCAGAATTTAATCTGCGATCGAACACTGATATCAAGTGCAAATGAGAAATTCACCACACTCTCAACCAAAAAGTAAGCCCTAGAATTATTTCAATATACACCATATAAAAAAATAGAACGATTTCATTTCTTCGTGGATTGTCAGGGTAACGTGATGGGGTCTTTACGGTACAGGTATCGCTCACCTTTTTGAAAGTTCACGACGCAACTGTTTTGCTCTTAAGGCGAAAAGTTGAAATGGCGTTCAGCTTTAGTTCTGTAGCGTGTCTACCTTTACAAAACTAACCCACCATCTTCCTCTTTCTCCCAAAGCCCAATATCCTGTTCTTCCCATCGCCCCAACATGCTATCATCACCAGTTTTAGGTCTGGGAGAGCTGAATAATGTTTTTCCATATAAGTTAATGATATTTGTCTTTATTTTGTTTTGCTTTTTGGCTCGATGCTATTTCGGCTTACGGAGAGTTTTCATAGAAACACTAATTTTATGATAACGTGGGAAACCTGCATTTTTGTCTCGATGAGGCTGCTTTACGATGCTTATCTCCTCTCTGAGTAACGTGATCGGTCGTACTAGGTTACATGGCACCAATAGTGATCCTGGACCTGACCCACTAGCAAAAGTGGACACGCCTTTTTCAAGGAAGTTAGTGCGAAAAAGAACTACCTCAGTTGCAATTTGATCTTGGTTCAGCGATTCCATTTTCCGTGCTCTTGACCGTTCGGCCAGCTCAGTATCTCTGCACGTCCGCAAACCCACTTCCCAACAAATATACGCTCACTTGCTAATTCTGCTTTGTGAGTGAAATAGTTCAGTATTTCCTACTAAGGTTCACAGTTCGAACCCAGAATTCCCATGCTGATTTTCTAGACTTGTGAGATTGGTGCGGCATAATTTTCACACCTCTCTATTGACGCCTATTCGTCCTTTGCCAAACCAAAAGGCATCTCAGTCATATCAATACGCATACTTGAATACAACGTATATATGATATGCATGCAGCTGCATAAACGAAGAAACAATATCAGTATTATCATTAGGTAAATTGTATGTTAAAAAAAGTGAAACCACTTTGGGTGCTTGTCGACTCTAAGTCTACTTTCACATATCTCAAATCTCGAAGATTTAGCCTGAACAGAAGAGCTTGTGAAATGTGAAGTCCGGACAGGGCCTGCAGATGACATAGACAGCACTACTTATTAGATTAATGAAAAAACTTTGCCATCTTTTGCACAATATTAGGGAAATATTAGAAGTGTTTTCAAGTTTATCAAGCCTTTCATTACTAGTGCAATAGGTCGACTGTTCTACGTCGTTTACAACTCATGACAAAATTTCAGAAGCAAGGCAATGGTGTTTTAAAAAAATAAGGAAACAAATATCAGACGGTATTTAAATCCTTGTCCATCTCGAAGCCGGGAAAAGTCATTTCCGAACAAAATAGTCACTAATGATGAAAAATGGACTCATTACCAAAATCCAAAGCGAAAAATTGGAAGCTAGATCCAGGAAGACTCTAGAGCACATAGTTCTTCTGTTTTCAAAAAAGATTCCTGTAAACTTTTTCACACACCCAATATTTATAAATACTCACATTTAGATCAGGATTCAGCAAATCATTGTTTGAGGGTACGGATATATTCCTCCGCTCTTACAAAAATGTACGTAGCCGTAACTTATGCTACAAATATTTTTAGTCGCCTGAAAAAGTTATCACCTCATATTCACAGATTGATAAAGAGGGCTCCTGCGGTAACGCAATGGTCAACAAGCAAGTCCTGTAGACGAATTTGCTAGTGTAGTAGGCTTTATGTTCAGTTGGTTCTCCGCTACCATGTTTTTGTGGCAGACTAAGTTAACTTTTGTAAAGAACTAGAATGTCAAACATAAAATGCATAAAATGCACAATACATACAAAATTGTCTGGAGAGCCTTTCTCTCATTCTTTTTCGCATATATACATTTACGTCTACAAAAAACAGACACACCCTGCTATGCATAGTAAAACACGTGAAAATCTTAACGATCACATTAAGGCCCATAAAACCAGACCTACATTCACCCGTAAATATACATTGTTGTATACTTCGCTCCTCTCACTCTCTGTCATTTACATAACTTTTCATACTCACATTCGCTCGAAGCATCTAACACATATGTTTTCTGTCTCAATACACATCAAATCTCTATGATAAACACATTTGTCAGGTTCTTCAGGTACGGATACAATTCTTCGTACACCAAATGCACACATCTACTGAAAGCTTTTCTGCACACATTCACATACGTTTACTTGTGCTGTTGTCATAAAAGGAATTCGAAACATTACGAGAACAATCTTACACTGATCACCGTGTTTCCCGCCACCGTTTTCCCGCCAAAATGATTCACTCCGCCATCGCCATCTTACTCAACATTTCGCTTTGCACTTCCATTTCGCGCCAATATTAAAACAGGCGCCGACATCCCGAATAGGTCATCGGAGGTGAAAGTAACCAACGAGGCCCTCGAGGCCACAAAGAATATTTAGCGACAAGAATAAGCGAAGATATAAAAGCCAAATAGAACACTTCTTGCCCGCAGACCTAGAGAAAAATGGACGTGAGTGGAAATGGAGGTGATGGGCTATGTAGTGGTGGGGGGTGAGGAAATGGGTTATGGTTTGATGATGGGTGTGGGGAGAATCATTAGTGAGTAGCCTATTCTCTGTCACAGCCAATCAGGACTTGTTGTTAAACAATTTTTTAAAGCTTCGTGAGGAGAAAAGAAAGAAGAAAGATGAGAGGAAAATGGAAGGAGAGAGAGAGGGGGGGGATGGAACGACAAAAAAAAAGGACCAAGAAAAGACAGGAATGATGACGTCTTAAACAAGAAAGGAGAAATCAGAAATATTTTGCAAATAATTAAAAGACAACGATGATAATTGATAGTAGAGATGCAGTTGTGGTGTTGATGACCATGTGGATGTTGAGGGCGATGAAAACGAAATTCTCGTCGATAAGAATATTTTTGTAAACGGGTGGAAAATCAGCAATGATTATTTTTAGGTTTACGACTATGAGAAAGAGAAGAATGAGAAAAAAAAAGTTACCTTTCCTGCAAATTAGCACCCAGCTAAAAAGTTTTCTTCATATCTTCAGGCAGAATTCTCTGGTATTTATACATCTATATTGGAGGCCAAACATTTTTTCAAGATTCTATTCAATTACGCTCTTGTGTTGGCTTGCACTCGTGTAAACGTCTTTGTGTTTGTGTTCGAGTGTGCATGTGTGTGTGCGTTTGCATTGGTGTCTGCTTGTGTACAAGTTTGTGTATATATATATATATATATATATATATATATATATATGTGTGTGTGTGTGTGTGCATGTGTGTGTGTGTTTGCATTGGTGTCTGCTTGTGTACAAGTTTGTGTATACCTATATATATATATATATGTGTGTGTGTGTGTGTGTATGTGTATGTGTCTATGTGTTGTGTGCATGTCTGTGCTCATGCTCGTGTGTGCACGAATACGTCTGTGCGTGTATCTGAGTGTGTGCATGTCTCTGAGCATCTTTGCATGTGTGTTCGTGGTCATATGTTTGTAGATGTATGCGTATACGTGCATGGGAGTGTGTTTACGTGTGCATGTGTGTGTGTGTGTGCGTATGTAAATCCATGTGTTTTGTTTACTGAAAGAAAATATTTCTGAGTATGAATTGGATGGGTGTTAGGACAACTCCATCGAAATGGATATTTATATCGGGTTGGCACTCCCGAGGCTAACATTACAGAAGTAGTAGTTCGAAAATGCTGTGATACTATGTAGCTAAAGATTTGAGAAAATGTGTCTGTAAACAGTAATAGGACAGAATGATGTGTCCCCGTACTACTGAAAGGAGAATCTCAGATTTTTTTTTTTGGGGGGGGGGTACTGAATAGGAAACTGCAGAAAAGAAGGGGCCACTAAAATGTAAACTATCCACTGATTGGTAAAACGCGAATAAGCGGATTGATAAGTGGGAAACTATGAATCATTTGAATTATACCTTAAAAAAAAAACAATTTTAATCTATAATCCCATGCTTGTGGACGCGGATGACGTAAGTTTACATCCATCACGAGATTTGATTAACGAAAAGAATATATTGTTCTTTGATGACAGAAAAGAGCGTACCTCTGAAAGCGAAATCAAAAATATCTTATCTTTATCACGAGAATTGATTAAATAAAGAATGAATTATGTCAGTTAATTGTGGTAACAGACCAAGTGAATAATAGAGATGTTGGACACATCTAAAAAGAAACCAAACATACCTACATATATATTATACTATTTTAAGATTTTAAGAATTGATCTTTAAAATAATTCGAACAAAATGTACATTTTAGAGCTGAATATAAATCATCAGTAAGTTTGAAACAACCTTTTGGATCATTTTTCCGCAGTATTACTGGACAAAGTTTTGTAACATTATTTGTTAATATAAAATAAGATTAAGGTAAAAACTTGTCAAAATCAATAATAACCTTGTGCATCTTTTGACATCATGATTCCATTTGCCAATGTTTTCATGGCGGTCTGCTTCCAGGTTTTGCATCAGAATATATTCATTATTATCATTATTATCATTTCTTTCATCTTGTCCACTCATATTGCGTAATGGTTAAAGCTTCTTCCTCACACACAGAAGGAGCCAGGTTAAATTCCCAGTGTATGTGACAAACGTAGAAAACTCCTCATAAGGACAATTTCCCCGTGCAATCAGCAGCTAATTATTTAAAGCTGTATGATTTTGGGTAGGATATAGTCACTTATGTAGCTGAAACGTGGAACCTAACCAAGAGACAGACATGCAAACTGAGAAGTATGCAACGTGCGCATGAGGGGAATCCGTTACCCCGGGGCAGCACTGCTCCATTGCACTCAAAGGAGCAGGTCCCCTGGTGGACACTTTCGTGGCGGAGGTTGTCTAGCTTCTACGGAGCGCTTTTCAACCATAGCTGCGTCGGCTGGAGCCATTTTGGAAGAGACTCCTATTTCTTCCCACGTTAAGCCCGACCTTGTCTCAAATATTGCTGTGGTGGGACAGTGATTAAATAGATGCTCAACCTTAGATGGAGGGATCACAAGACAGTACAGTATATAAGAAAGAAAACAGATGTCCGTGACATCATAGAAACTATTAAAAAACTCAAATGGCAATGGGCAGGTCATGTTGCAAGAATGAAAGACAACCGATGGTCATCACGTCTCACAACATGGATCCACAAAGATTACATAAGAAACCAAGGCTGACAGAACACAAGATGGAGAGATGAACTGGACAGATTTAGGAGATACTGGCTCGTCGCAGAGCGAGTATTTCCTGAATCTGTCCAGTTCATCTCTCATGATAGAGAATTGTGACGAATCCTGGGGAAGGTCTATGTTCAACGACGGACATTAAAAGATTATTGATGATGATGATGATGATGATGATGATGATGATGATCCCTTCAAGTCTCTTGCGTTTTTTTATCAGTTCATCTTGCATAGCACCGTGCACATGAGAGAATCATGCTCAGCAATAGGCGCTCTTTCAAGTCCATTTTCTATTGGGTTTCTTTCTGAAGAATCTATTCATGATTTTAAACTCGTTTGCGGTTGCAAATTTTACAAAATCTTCACCTATCTTGCTCTGTATTTTGTATCCGACCTCGCTAACGCAACGTCAATTTCCTTGTCCTACCTGTGTGTTGGAGACTCCCATGATATTGGTCAATTTTTTAGTATCTTGCAGTTGGACTTTAAAGTCATCATAGAAGTTGACTATTTCTTCTTTGTTTGATTGCAAAGTGGGAGCATAGAGTTTGATGATATGCAGTTTGCACCTCTTTGAAAGTTGTATGGCGGCGCTGGCCATGCGGTATGAAACAGCTTCGAACCCTACCACGTTGTTTTTTAGGTATTTATTGATGAGAAAGCCGACTCCACTTTGTTTTACTTTCTCTCTTCCGTACTGGTTAGGAAGATGTTTGCTTATCAGTTCTATTAGTTCCTTTATATATATATATATATATATATACATATATATATATATATATATACATATATATATATATAAATATGTGTGTGTGTATGTATATATATATGTGTGTGTGTGTGTGTGTGTGTGTATATATATATATACACACACATATATATATATATATATATATATATATATATATATATATATATATATATATATATATATATATATATATTTGAAACAGAATCACATAAAAACAGCACTTCACAACATCAACATTCGAGAAATTGGCTAACACCCAATAAACCATTTAAGAAATTGTATAGGCACACACATACCACCCCTCAAGAAAGCAAAAAGAAGTCTCATCCACCACCAACCTAAAAGATTAAAAACAACACACCCTACCTCCATCCGCCCCATGTATGTCAACACCTATCCATTAAATGCTAAACATCACCTTTTTATTCTAAAAAAACTCACAACAAACCCAAACAAAGATTTGCTGAGAACTGTCCACAACATATATATATATATATATATATATATATGTGTGTGTGTGTGTGTGTGTGTGTGTGTGTGTGTGTATATCGAGAAAGAATGAGAGAACTATAGATAAATGTTAGTTTAATTAAGCCAATTGTGTCACAGATACTTCCATAAAGCACCAAGTGAGAATCAAACCTACGATCAGTGCCTTACTAGAAGTGATCCCTCTTTCTTTCTTTCTTTCTTTCTTTCTTTCTTTCTTTCTCTCTCTCTCTCTCTCTCTCTCTCTCTCTCTCTCTCTCTCTCTCTCTCTCTCTCTCTCTCTCTCTTTACTTATATATATATATATATATATATATATATATATACGCACATTCGGGGAAAGAGCACATACATTCATCCAGGTGAAAAAAGTGCATACAGCAAGAAAAACCAGAGAGGGTGACATTAATATTTAAGATGTTTTTAAAGTCATCATTCACGCAGGTACATCAATAGCCCGTAGCATTTATCTAGCACAAAATATATTTATTTTTCAACAATCTCTTCCTTGTGAACACACTTAATTTGATGTTGAATACTAATCACTTACATTGAACATTCTATATTAGAAATTTCAGATCAAAAAATCATTTAATAACGTGGCATGCTGCGTATTTACTGATCAACCCGTTGTTCTTTGGGACCAAATGCAGGAATTGTTCTGTCGTTCAAATTCTCAATTGATCGTTCCCTGAACAAGCGATTCTTCTTGTCATGAGATTTTTCCTCCAATTATTTAGCCACATGGCATGAATGAACTTCCTTGTTTATGAATCCAGCACAACTGAGAACTCGTTGTGCAGTGAGAGGTAGACGCAGGAAGTTTATCGGTTACATCTCTCACTTTCTCTCTCTATCTCTATTTCTATCTATATATCTATCTCTTCTTCTCTTTGTGTGTGTACTCAATTTGATTTTTTGTCCCTTACAAAATAACCTACGTTTTTTCTTCTCTTTTTCTTTTCTACTTTCTCTTCCTTTTTATTTACTATCATTGCTTTTCTCCCGCATTTTCTTCTTTTTTTAATTCTTTCTCCATCTTTTTTTTTTATTTTGTACCTCTACTTAAGTATTTCTTTCTTTTTTTCTCTCTTTTTTTCCTCTGTTTCTCCCTACCTTACTTTCTTTCTTCTTTTTATCCATTATTTGATAGAGTTTTTCTTCCTTTCCGCTTCTCTTTGTTTCTTCCTTTCATCCTTGTTTTTTTTTCTGCCTTCCTTTTTTCTGTCCTTTCTTTCTTTTTCGCTTTCTTTTCTATTTTTTTTTCTTTCCATGTTATTGCTTTTTTCTTTCTCTTCTTCTTTTTTGTTCTTTTTGTTCCTTTTGTTTGAAGAGGACACATGTTTCTTTTTTTTTTCTATTTTTTAATTGTTTATATTTTTCACATCTATTTTTGTCTCTTTTCCTCCCTTTTTACTTTAGTTTTCTCTCTTTCTTTCATTTATTTTATTTTCCTTCTTTCTTTCGTTCTTTGCTTTTTTATTTATCTCCTTTCTTTCTTTCTTTCTTTCTTTCTTTCTTTCTTTCTTTGTTCCTTTCCTTCTCTCTTTTTTCTCCTCTTTTATCATTCGACCTCATCCTTCTCCCTCAAAAATTTAAAATGACTAATCTGTGTTCATTCATCAACTCTTTGTCCATTTTTCTTCACATTTGCTCGCGTTTACATTTTTTCACTCTTTTTTTTCCAACGGTTCTTTCATTCAATTCTTTCCTTTATTTTATTTAAAATCATTTAATTGTTCTTCTAATCTTTTCCCCAATCTCTCTTTCTCTTTTTTTCCTCTTTTTTTAAAAAGTTTTCTTCCAGCTTCAGCCATTTTTTCATTCGTCAATTGATCTTTTTTGCCTTTTTAGTAACTCCTCTCCTCTTTTCGTTCCTAGATTTTTCTGTGTCTCTCTTTATTTTCTAATTGTAAACCATCTTGTTTTTCTTTTTCTTCCTCTTTCTTTTTCTTTTTCTTTTTGTATTTTCATTTCCTCATCACTTGGCTGTTTTTCCTTCGCTCTTATCTTTACGCTATTTAGATCTATGATCCCGTTTCTACACATGATCACATCAGGAACCGCTCTTCATTCTTTTTAATCAGGTATTTTCTCTCTGTTTTACCTAGAATAAGAAATGTTATTGTCACAAACCAGTTGTAACTCACCGTATTACCTTCCCCGCCTCGATCTCTCAAAACATTCAATCATCTTTCTTCAACCTTCTTTTTTTTTTTATTATCCCTCCCTTTCGATTTCTCTCATGGTGGAATCCCTGTTTTCATTCCTTTTTCAGTGTCTACAGCCAGCAACCTTTCTTCCGCTCTGATCGGTCTTTGCTTGTTACATCTGGGCCTCTCTGGCAAGAGGAATGCGTTCAATTTCTGCCACATTCAATACAGACAGATCACGCAATTTTTAGATTGATTTTCGTGCAGATTTTTAATTTTCTCCCAGCGAAACAGATCCTCTCACGAAAGGGTAGACAAGAAGGAGTTGAAGGCGCAAAAAAAAGAAAGAGAAAAAATGTTCCCCGAAGGCAGATTTAGGTGAGCATTAAAGACGACAGCTCTCGGATGTTCAGCAAATGTTGCTTTTTGCTTGTTGCAAACCTCATATCGAAATCTTTGTCCAGCGCAGCCATTTTTTTCTCTGTTGATTTTTCTTTAGCTTAATTTATCTTTACACTGCGAAAATTGGATACAGGATATCGGGATCTGAAGCGATCAAGAGAGATCTTTATATACAGTGGAAACACAAAAATATTGGCTGGCTGCTGAAGTCCCCGTTCAAGCAGTTTTGGCCGTATGCAATATAAGGCATGAGAAGTAAAGAAGGGAATTGCCGCCAATATGAACTTTCTCTACGCAAGGCTTTATCTGTTTTCTGTGACGGAAGGAGAGAATCTGTGGCCAGAAGTGCCTCAGGCGAGCTAGCGAACCAGTTTAAAAGATACATGCACAAAATGAGAAAAACATTCGAAATGAAATGCGAAGAGATAGAATCGAAATGTCTGGAGAAGATGAAATCTTATTGTAGGTATTTATACCCTGAAGCACTGAGAGATTTTACAAGTATGTACCAGCGCATTTTGAAGAGCAGAATCAAAAAATAAAAAAAGGTCAGATAATGAATATCATATGATTATTCAATCTTATAAATATATCATTCATTTTTTTCTACTAGTAATATTTACTTAATAGCAGTTATTTTCTAGCACAACTATTCAGAAAGTCATTCTATAGCTGTTAATACGCAGCGCAGAGGGAGATAAACAATGAGATTTCGGCGCGATTCGAACTCACATATCGTTTTCTTGGAAAGTCTGTCTTGGCACAACAGCTGCTCTACCGCTTCAGTAACGAAAGCCAACGGTTGCAGAAAGTTAAATCCAGCCATATAGCCTTAATCCTTATAGTAGTTGTAATATAGTACGAATTAAGATGAAAGAAACACTAACCGAAAATTCATAATTCACAATGCTGCAGGTAATAATGATTAAAGAAAATATAAGAGACCAAACTAAATAGCAGAAAAAGAATAAACACATTGGCAGTATCGGTAGTAAGATACTCAGGGTCATAATTGGATGGATAAAGGAAGAAATCCAATCAATGAACTGGGGAATGAGAAAGCTTATGACGATGCACGAGGCCTACACACCTGAGATGAGTCACGGATAGACTGTATACGGAAGGAAGGCGATAGAGAACTCATTAGAATAGAAGAATGTGTCGAAAAGGCTAAAACAGGATTAGAAAAGTATGTGCAAGCAAATAGTGGATACATTGAAAAAAAAAACGTCCGAAGCAATGCAACGAACAAAAAAAGTAGCTAACAAAGATGTAACATAGCAAACAAGAAAAGAAAAATGGGAACAGAAAAAACTATACGGCGGATACAAAAGAAAGATACAAAATGTTTTAGAGAGAGGCACAAAGGAAATCTGAGAAGAGAAATAGAATCGCTCATCATGGTAGCCCAAAACAAATGCGTCAGGACAAAGTATAACAAGGCAAAAATCGGCAGAACCCAAACAGCAAATGCTATTTTTGTGGAGAAAGGGATGAGATCGTAAACCACATAACCAGCGAATGTTGTCAACTAGCACTGAAAGAGTATAAAAGCAGACAAGACAGGGTAGCAACAGTGATATAATGGGAACTGAGCAAACGGATGGGGTTCAACCATGTGGACCAGTGGTATCAGTACAAACTGGAGACAGCCCTGGAAAATGGTAGCCATAAATTACTCTGGGACTTTGACAACCAAACTGCATCCCATCCTGAGCTGGTATTGGTGGACAAAGGAAGGAGACCCTGTTCTTTGATAGATGTTGCTGTGGCTATGCCTGTGGATTACAGAGTAAATACAAAAGAAAGTGAAAAGCTTGGGAAATACCAATATCTGGCAAGGAACATGAAAGTCAGGGTGGTACCATTGATATCAGGTGCACCGTACAAAAGACACTAAAATGAGATTGGAGGAGTTTTGGGATAAGAGGAAGGATTGGGACTATACAGACTACATTACTACAGCACGAATACTCAGGCAAACACTGATAATATGAGATCTCCGAATCCCCAGTTGCTAGCAATAACCGAACTACCAAGAAAAAGGTATGATGGAAGCGGTACAAATCACAGCGCTGCAGTGACGGGTGAGGACGATATGAGAGGGAGGCTTACAGACTCGAGGAGATTTACTGTCACTCAGCCTCCAGTGATAACCACCAGGTAACTGGTGTTAAACTGTAATCCACAGCACTACTGTGGACTATGAGGGTACGAAGAGGAAGGCTGAAAACTTGTGGAGACTTGCTATCACTCAGTCTCAAGCGGTGACTACTAGGCAACTGATGTGAAGAATGCAAATAATAATAATAATAATAATAATAATAATAATAATAATAATAATAATAATAGCAAATGCCGCATGTGCGGTGAAAGAGATGAGACAGTAAACCACATAACCAGTGAATGTAGTCAACTCGCCCAGAAGGAGTATAAGCATAGACACGATAGAGTAGCGACGATGATACACTGGGAACTAAGTAAACAAATGGGATTCAACCATGGGGAAAAGTGGTATCAGCACAAGCCAGAGGCAGTTTTGGAGAATGACAACCACAAACTACTCTGGGACTTTGACATCCAAACTGACCACCTCATCCAGGCAAGAAGGCCGGACTTAGTAATAGTAGACAAAAAAAGGAAGGCCTGCCAAATAGTAGACGTTGCTGTGCCTGCAGACCATAGAGTAAAAAAGAAGGAGGGTGAAAAAAGGGAAAAATACCAGGACCTAGCAAGGGAGTTAAAGAAATTGTGGAACATGAAAACCAGGGTAGTACCGGTCATAGTGGGAGCACTAGGAACTGTCCCCAAAACGCTGAGGGAGAGACTGGAGGAGATCGGGATTAGGGGGAGGATAGAGACCGTACAGACCACAGCACTACTGGGAACTGCACGGATACTGAGGAAGGTGCTAGAGATATAAGGACTGCAACGAATAGTAGCTCTGTCATGATATGCGAAAGAGAGAGGAGACGTTAGCTGAAGACCTGAGGAGACTTATTGTCACTCAGCCTTCAGCGATAACCACTGGGCAACCGGTGTGAAACTGTAAATCGCAGAATTACTGCGACCTATGAGTACTAGGAGAGGAGGGCTGGAGACTTGAGGAGACTTGCTGTCACTCAAACTCCAGCGGTTACCACCAGGCAACTGGTGTGAGATTCCAAATAATAATAATAATAATAATAATAATTCAAGATGATATTATCAATACATTTATTATAGTGCCTTATTCAAAATATGCGTATCTTTATTCAATATTATTATTTAAAATACTGGTTTCACCGCTATCCAAAAGCCCACTATACCTAGAAAATCTCTCAAAAAAATGGCATGCTATTTATTTACTGTCCCATTACAGCAAAATGTGACACACGGTCGGGGCTTGACGTGGGGAAAATAGGTGCAACCCTTGAAAAATAGCTCCAGCCGACGCGACTTTGATTGCCAAGCGACCGTAGAAGCTAAAACAACCTCCACCACGAAAGCGAAAATGTAATTACCATTGACTTATAAATACTTTGAGCGTCCCTCGACCCCAAAATAAGGACGATTGTATACTAAGCTGAGTCTTTTGATGTCGGGATAGTGGGAGGTAAAGTAGACAGGAAAATTAAAGAGAGCAAAAAAAAAACGGCTCGCAGTAACGCTATTTTCGCTTTCCGTCTTTTTTCGAAGTGCAGAATGTGGCGTTAATTGAATCTCTGATAAGTAAACGTTCGAAAAGCAATGGATACTTGTATGTTGAGTTGAGTTTTTCTATGGGGTAAGATTTAAGTTTTTTACAAATTCATCTCCTTGCTCAGCAATTTTCTTGACCAATTTCTAAGTTACGTGCATGATAAATTGAAAATTGTCAAACTCCAAAACTAAAGTTGACTTATTTTTCTACCTTAACAAGAGCAATCCTCGCCAAGATTACGGTTGTAAATTGATAAGTACGATTCACATGTCGTGATCTGAACTCACGACCAAGTGATTGCCAGCAGACTGTCTTACTGAGCTAAATTGACGAGCGTTAGATATGAACGGGAATTTATCTCATGAATAAGCATGTGATTTTTACACTCCAAATAAATAAATGCATTTATACAAATATATGTTTATAATTTCCCATTCATTATATAAACAATACAAAATTTGTGGTAATCATCTTCAATCGGTACAGAGATTTGGGTGGAGTTTGACTTCGCAGCAACCAGTCTTGTTTGCTGTATTCTTACTTCTTTTATCAAACATTCGTCGTGCTGCATGTACCATATTACAGGAGATCAATTTTCTCTGCCGACATGATTGTATTTTCATACCTGCTAAGGTGAGAACGTACAGTAAATTAATTGGGCAAAACAATTTTCCTAAAGATCTGATGATTCTTTTTCAAACTTTGAAATTAATTAGACTTTTATCATTAAAGAATTCGATAAAAATATTTTAATGGATACTTCCATCCATCCAGCAACTTCTTTATATGCTGTAATGCGGATTGGAATTCTCAAGCATCTTTTGTATCGCACCTTTGAACTTAGAAGTAAACCAAGGCCTAAAGATTAAATGAAGAGAAAGAATAGCATTTTTGGATGAATTGAGAATTAGCTTAATTTCCTGACCAATCATTTCTTGTGTTGCTTGTACGATTTAATGGGAGATAAATCTGCTCAGTTTGTGTGTCTGCTAAGAAGATAGAGTGAAGCTAACCAACTGAACTAAACCATATCCCAAATGTGTGACGATACCCTAACCAACATTGAAATGAATTTGGCTTCGTACTTCCTCAAAGCGCTTCCTTTTGAAGACAAGAGGAAATATTTTGAATGAAGGTTCTCACATTTTGAATAAAAAATAGTACATTTGAATAAGTGAAATTAGTCCTAGTTATCTGTTAAATCTGTAAAGCATCTTCAAGCCTAGAAGTAGATATTGTTTTGAGATTAACTGAAGAATGGTCATTTTCGACAAATTAAGAAGTTGTCTATAGTTTCGAGAAGGGTCATTAACATTACAAGAGTTTACTCAGACGATTGACTCCCTCTTGTTGTTTGCGTTTTCAACTTGTTTCGGCCAATTTATTCTACGGCCTTCCCCAGGTATAATATCCAAATATGATGTTGGTAAGCGTAATATTCCAATGGTAGCTAAGTTACAACGTGTGATTCGAATGAAATCGATCTCTTCTTTCCTTGTTAGGTTTGGATTTCCATACCATGTCCCCGTTGAGTAGTGGAGGCCACACCAGGCTCTTTCTCTCTGAATATAGTCCGAGAAAAAATCAACGAAGCATTTAAATATAACATCTGAAAAGGCCGTAGAATGGATCGACCGAAATGTCGTGGTCATAACACAAGCAACAAGATGGCGTTCAATCGTCTGAAAAAATCTTCGAAATTAAGAATTTGCTTTCTTTCTTCGTTTTTTTTTTTTTTTGACCAATCGTTCCTAGTGCAACATTTCACGGGAGAAATTTTCTCTCCCTGCTTGCAAGATGGTGGTCTTATGCCTGTTAAAGTAGGAAAGAAGAGCAAATTAATTAGGAAAAATCTATTTTCCTAAACGTGTGTCGACCCAACTTTGAAATCAATTCGGCTTCTATTTTCTGAAAGTAATTATCTTCTGTATCAAGGTACTTGATACACTTAACCTTTTCAAGATTAATCCATCAAAGTGCCAAATGCCACAATTACAATGTTCAAATAGACTTCTGAAATAAGTCTACTAGACATATACATCCCAGCAGTCATAGGAACATCGAGATATACATGTCCTTGGAGTATTGAGAGGGTTAAATAAAAGTACTTGAATAACAACTTATGTCTTCAATAGAAGTACTTATGGCCATGGTTTATATGTTGAATCAAGTTACTTATAAATTCGCAAACACTTTGGATAGATGTACTCATACCTGGAGAGAAGTTACTTGTAGTAATGGTATTTTCATCTTCAAAAAAGTACTTTTGAATTTGAATAAAATGATTAAAAATACTTATGTTTTGAATTATAGACGTTTTTGGATTAAAGATGCATACGTTTTAATGACGAAACTTATGTTTTGAATGAAAATGCTCAGAAGTTATGTTCATTTTTTTTCCAGAAGAAACTACTGAATCTTTTTCAGTGGAAAAGAGCATTGTTTGAAATGATGGGCAGGAGATGATTTTATTGATAAAGTTGTTACTTCCAATGATTAACAGTTTCTTTTTGTAGAAAATAATTGGATAGAAATTCAAACATAACTGAATTTTTTTCACGGGTAATAACTAC
This sequence comes from Thysanoteuthis rhombus, assembly GCA_963457665.1. NCBI lineage: Eukaryota > Metazoa > Mollusca > Cephalopoda > Oegopsida > Thysanoteuthidae > Thysanoteuthis > Thysanoteuthis major. The sequence goes on along the minus strand of OY735213.1, from coordinate 35,227,809 downwards.
GATGAATTCAAAATACAACATACAAAGAAAATGCGTGGAGGAAAGGGGCTGCTACAATAAAACGATGAAAAATAAATAAAGTGTAATGTATGTATACGTGTGTTAATCACGCAGCTACGGGCTGAATTTTGATCTGAAATGTTCACTTTATAATGTTCGATCTATATTATTAATATAATAATATATTATTAATACGAACTTATTGATATACCTGAGTACATCCTGGCCGACCTAAATGTAACTGCTGAGCAAAAAGCTAGTGTAAATAATAGCACAACATATTTCAAAGTGCCACGGAGTGAAAAAAAAAATGAGCCAAAAAAACGATTTAACGCTAAAATTATACGCAGAAGATTTACAGGCTGATTACTAATTATTAGCCACAACCCCGGCAGAGAGCTCTGGCATAATGAATGAACTAAGTCCGACATGAGCAGGTAACGCTAATTGTTGATGCAGTCATAAGTCTTACGAGATCGCGTGATCATGTGCCCGTTTTGTTGGCTGCGATTAAATTGCTTTGTCTAAATATGATAAATGGGCAATGCCAACGTAGAAATATAAGAAAAGATTTCTTTGGGGGGGGGATAGGGTGATAGGGAGTGACAGTGGTTCGGGTACTGAGTACAAACGTGATGGGGTAAATAGGAAGATTGAGGTGAACTGAACGAAATAGACAGATAAGATAGATACGGGCAGAGATAGATAGATAGATAGATAGATAGATAGATAGATAGATAGATAGATAGATGGAGACAGAGATAGATACATACATACATACATACATACAGACAGACAGACAGACAGACAGACAGACAGAAATAGATGAATAGATGGATACAAACATAGATAGATAGATACGGACAGAGATAGATAGATAGATAGATAGATAGATAGATAGATAGATAGATAGATATGGACAGATATAGATAAATAGATAGATTCAGACAGAGATAGATAGATACGCACAGAGATAGATAGATAGATAGATAGATACGGACAGACAGACAGAAATAGATAAATACATAGATACAGAGATAGATTAATGAGTGTTTGTGTGAGTTTAAATGTATTCCTCTAAATAATAATAATAATAATAATAATAATAAAAATAATAATAATAATAATAATAATAATAATAATAATACATGATACATAATTGTGTGACCGCATTTCGTACCAAGGTAGACAAATGAAAAAAAATTACTTTTCCCACCTTTTTCTTGTTCCGTTCGCCGTGAAAACATCGATCTATTCATCTACCCAAATCTGTATGTATCACGGTTCATATTTATTCAAATCTCTCTATTTTCTACAATCGATCGAGTTTGTACTTATCTAAGTGTTTCGATATCTGTCCATATATCTGTTCATATCACTTCCATTTCATTAATATCTATCTATTCATCTATCAACGTGCTCGTATGACTATTCGTGATCATGCATTTTCGTATATGATGCAGAATTGTGAACTCAAGTGATGGTTTTTTTACTTGTAAATTTTAAACATACCTATGTGACTGCTACGTATCTTCCTTTTTGTATAAGCGTGAATATAATAAGACATTATGCAGACTCATTTACGTTGTATCATCATCACCATCATCAGTCTTTTAACGTCCGTCGTTGGTCATAGGCCTTCCCTGGGATTCATCACATCTCTCTGTCATAGGCGTCGTGGAGCAAATATTTTCTGAATCTGTCTAGTTTGACTCTCCGTCTAGTATTCTGCCTGCCTCTGTTACGCATGTGATTTCCGGAGATCCATCTTGTGTTTCGCGACGTCCATCGTTTGTCTGTCATTCTTGCAACAGAACCAGCCCATTGCATTTTGAGTTTTCTAATGGATGCTATGATGTGTCAAACTCATTTTTTTCCCTGATACTTGAACCAATAGATGTATTTGCAATGACTCTTTTTATTTCTCCATACACGAATATCTGTGTGCTTATTTTATTCATGTGGATTCCTCTCAACGGAATATACAAGGTATGTCTAGAAAGTATCCAGCCAATTTTGATATCTCCAAAACCGGTTACATGACCATGATGTAACTTGGTAAGCAATCAGGGGGTCTTTACTATGCATGCTTTAACGTACATTCGCGTGTAGGGTTACTCAGTCGGCACCGAGACGCCATTGAATGAGTTTGTGTCCCATATTATCGTCGTATTCATAATAACGGAACGAGCAGAGTATTTTGGGCAAAACATCGCATTGTACAGGTCTGTCAACCTCCCTGCTGCAGTCTAGATTTGACTCAGTGCGATTTATGGCTTTTCCCCAAAGAGATTTCAGTTCGTGGGCGAGATTGAGGAAAACGTGATGAGAGAGATGATGCTGATCCTGAAAGAGGATTTTGTTGATTATCGAAAAACGAAGGAATGCTGAGGCGCCATTACCACGAGTAAGCTATTAAATAGCTGGATAATTGGATAGCTCATTCTACCTATTCTTACACAAGAATGATTTTTTTTTCTCATCTGCAACTGCCATTCCTTTAACTTTAGTGTCCCATTGGGAGAAAGTAGAATACATACATTTCGTCTTTATATCCTGATCGCTACAAGTACACAGCCCACAAGTAGGAACCAAAACAACACCTCATGAGTCTAATTCGCAGTTCAAACCATCAAACAATAACTTATATGTATTCGTATGTGCATATCTTCACACACTGGACCCTTTATTTTGTGAGCTTAGCTTAGGCACTGGGCCAAATGATCGGATGTATCGAATAGCTACGCCAAAATTTCAAGTGAAGGGGGTTTCTGCATGCTATGGAAATTAGCATCCCGAACTTGACCAAGACTCGAAAAACTCACACCAGCACGAAGTATGCAATAACCCCAGTCTTTACAGTAGGTGTAATTTGTCTATAAATGTCTTCTAGATAGCTCACGATGAGTTCTTTGGATTAACGTTTCAGTTGATCCATTCTTCGGCCTCATTCTGGTGTTTTTAGTTATTTTTATTTGTAGCAGAGAATCGGCCTCTTCTTATGTGTCTGTAATTATTATCAGTGTTATACATTACTTTAAAAACAATGCTCTATTCAAAAAGTATTTTTGGAGAAAAAAAATTGCAAGTATTTTTGTTGCTGATGCTACCATTGTTGATGTTGTTTTTAAATATTTTTTCTAAGAAATTTCATCCATAACATATTTCACAGTGGCCCGACTTTGATCATTTTTGTGTCAGACCTATTCATGCGGCTTCTTTAAATTTTCTTTCCCTCCAACTAGATTCTCTGTCTATACGTGGAATCTTATTCTAAGTAAGAGAACGTAACCCTTTTCCATTCCAGACATGATCTACCATTTGTAACTTTTCAAAATTACCTTTGATGGCTATTTTCTCTTCCTTGTGTTGAAATGTCTACAAATAATTTCGAATTGTCCAGTTGCAACTCTTATAAAGATAGTTTTACAGCTGTTCTATGGTTGGTAAGAGGTTCAATTTTTCATTCTTTGATCTTGAATAGGACGTTACTTGTTCTTATGCAACGTACCCTCATTTATCTCTTTCTCTCTTTCTTTCTCTCTCTCTCTCAAGGTTTGTAAATATCTATCCGAATCTATTCTTTTATATATGTATATGTATATGCGCTCGTCTTCATGCACTCTGTATGTGTTACAGTATCTTGAACATGTTTTTCCTTCATGATTATTTGAAATTTCATGACTACTTTATACCTTCATCATAATTCATTAGTCTCTCATCGCAAAAATAAAAAAAACTAAAGAATGTTTCTCATTCATTGAATATTTCTATGCCTCTAACATATGAGTTTCCTTGTGTGTTTTTGTGTATGTGCCTGTGTGTGTGTGTGTGTGTGTGTGTGTGTGTGTGTGTGTGTCCGAAGACTATTTGGGAAACTACACCTTTGTAAATCACTTTTGCTCAATACTGAAGACAACAAACTGTAATTTTAACATAAAAAGGATTGATGGATCTATTATTCAAATACAATCACTTGCATTTCTTAGACTTAGCTTATTGCAGCACATAGTCGAATAGAGGAAGGGTCTGGAAGATTGTGTTCCGCCAATCTTCTATGAAGGAAGAACTACTTGACTTGAAACTCAGTATTCGAAATCTTAGTGTTCATCTGGGCTTGAAACCTGACACCTGGTGCTAGTTAGAAATACGCAACTGTCTCAGCCACTGGGCAAGCCTAAACCGTCCATGCCGATGTTTGTGTTTTGTAGGTCCCTATGCATATCTCTATACACCCGTATTATGTATGCATATACGTGTGTGACTGTGTGTATACGTGCTTGTATACGTATGTGTATACCTCAACGCGATTGAATCTCTGTGTGGTTATATGTGCGCATTTGCACGCGCAACGACTCGTAACCGTGTCTCTCTGCAATTAGTCACCGGATCACGAGCTCTTATATCGGTTACACGTGTTAACGATGTCCGTACACGTGTTAGTATGTTCGCTTCTCTCCGCCTGTGCACAGCCGCTATCTTGTTCGGGGCATGTGTTATTAATCTGCGAGTACGGCTTGCCTGACAAAATGATAGACATTTATGGGGCATGCTTCGTGTCACACAGATCCGGCCGAGGATGCAAAAGTCATCAGTGCCCAGTCACGGAACGATAGAAGTCTTCGGCGGCTCCAAGGGAATTTCGCTACTGAACACGCCGACGTAGACGCTCGGTTAGCGTCTCTCAGGCCTTCGAGATCCTGATGGCCACCAAAGCCGATATCTGGTTCAACGAAGACCATAAAATCATCAGTTCTTCCAGATCGAACTGCTCGCAACTGTCATAAATCTAAGTAAGGGATATGGGAGTTCACTGGCGTTTTTATCGGAAATATCAGTAACTTCTCAATGAACGAAAACGTAAGGACAGGATGTGGTACGGAACTGCATGCATTTTTTTTTTTTTTTTGCATCCAATGTTAATTAACATCTTGTGTTACAATGTAGTGAACGCGAGAAACTGCTTAAATACATCGATACAACTATGCAAGAATTTGAGTTCGTGTCAAAATTTATTGCGAGCAAAAAACCTACGCATACTTTAATGATCAGATTTGCTTCAGATAGATTAACTCTTACAGGCTATAATTAGACGAGCTGTTGAGAATGGTATCTTGTGTGCGGCACATGTTGCTGTGAGAGAACTGGTACGGTCTGTATATTAACCATCATTTCTCTGTGAAAAAATGACCACTCTCTTTCCTCGGTTGATTGTAAACTTTGAAAAAGGGTATAGAATTGACCAGTCGAATTGTAACAAAAAAGAAGAGTTCAATAGTCCAAATAATTTTGGAATGAACCTTTTTTTCTTTCATCATCATCATCATCATCATCAGTAGCAGCAGCAGCCTTTTGGCGTCTGTCGTTGGATTCCCCAGTATTTCCCAGGATTCCACAGACCTCCCTAACATGGACGTTGCAGTGTCAATAGTTCAGAAACTTTTTTCCTATTTCGTCACATTATCTTATATTTTGCCAGTCACAGTTTTGCATATGATCTCTGGGGATACACGTTGTGAGTCACGATGACGAACAGTGGTCGGCTATTCTTGCAAAATGACCAGCCCATTGCCATTTGAGTTTTTCTACTGAATTCTGGGTTTTTTCTGTGCTGTCATGATATCTTCACATGATGTTTAGCATGATTCTTTCATGCTCACGTTGCATAGCTCTCAGTTTGAGGGTTGATCTTTTGGTCAGGTTGCATAATATGGTTCCATAGGTGACCATCGGAAAGGTGTGTTGTCATTACCTGATAACGCTTAAATCTAGTTCAAACTTATTACCCCACATGTAGATACCAGGTGCTCCCTAACTCCTCTTAGTTCTTCCTGAGCAGCCAGTAGTATTTGGTAACATTATTGCAGCTTTTTAAAATAAGGTGAACACAGTTGATTTTTTATCGTCAAGAAGAGTGAAAATTCACGTGACAAAGTGCCAACTATCAGTCAACAGAAATTGTATCATTCTTAAGACTGACAATTAGCCGACGGAGCATTAATATCAATGCCATTTGAGAGCTTCTAAACATAAGAGCCTTCTCAAAATATCAAAAAACAGATCACACAATGCAAGGGAGGAAACTCAGGGCTACCCCAATAACACAACGCGGATATACCAAAAATGGATATGACAAGTGCAATCCAACTAAGCATGCGCTAAGAATAGCGATTGTTCGTTCTAGAACCAGCAACAAGCAAGTACACGGGCGAATCGTTGCGAAAAAATGAACAATGAAAATAATTTGACCGTATAATCAATAATACATCAATAATACAAGCCAACATTCAAAATACAAGCAAACATTGGGATATTTTTCCCGCGCCTTCCAGACGCAACTAGATTTAACATCTTGCCATTTCAATTCAACTGGGTGACAGGAACGTTTTTTTATAGCTAAGCTTATAATAGAGGAAAAAGATCAGATCAGCACTATCAAATTTTCTGACAAGGATTAAAAGAATTGATATCATAGTGGGATATATATATATATATATATATATATATATATATATATATATATATATATATATATATATATATATATATGAAGGTTGAACTCACTCTTACAAAACTTGGAGTCACTGCGAAGCACTGAATTTTCTATGTGCACTTATTTATTCATTCACGACAGACTATCTAAAAGTTTTGCGTAATACAGCTCACTGAGGTCAGCTGCAATAATCCGAAATACATTTGGTTTACGATTACTGTGCATATATATATATATATATATATATATATATATATATATATTATATATATATATATATATATATATATATATATATATATATTCTTCTCAGTTTATGAAAATACAAATAGGAAACGAATGAAAACAGATTTTATCCGTTGTTGATGTTTAGTTACAGTGCTGAATATTCAACACAGTAAATAGAGCTATCAATATATACAAAAAATGAGAATTACAAGGACATAAAACTGGTAAATGTCAACATTTCGTACCTCTTGCACTAATTAGCAAACGCTGATATGTTGTTTCCTGTAGATTATGAAAATAAACCGCCCAATCTGAAAGCCTAACAGTTCTAACCATTACTTCTATGTATGTAAACGATATATCGGACTTACCTCTCCTTTTTACCCCTTAATTACTCACAAAAATAACCTATACGATCATTCTGCCTTCTCTTCTCTATGTATACCGAACGTTCATTCTAGCGAGTTTCCACCTATTTTAACACCCTATATCATCTCTACACATTTAAGAAACCATTCAGTGTTCAGTGTTCAGGGTTCAAAACGTCCAGTAGAAAGTGGCTCGGGGGAATATTCAGTTAAATTTTCTCAACAGATAGACAGGTAGATAAATAGATAGATATCCCCGTGAGGGGAGTAACCCGGAGCAATGAGTGCATATATATCGAGTAACTTATGTTAACGTGTTACAATATTTCTGCGTTCGCTGTTACTGCTGCTATCTCTCTGGCTGCCTTGAACATGTGCTTTTTTCGGTAAAACACTGGCTCGATCTGTACACAAGGTAGGACTCATCGACTGATCTTGGCTCGTTGCATCTTTTCTCCTGTAGTTTAAAGCGGCACACGAGCTGTGAGAAGAAGTTCATATCCGGAGAATACATTTGCCCGGGGCGCAACACCCGGTCGCCGATTGGCATTGTCCCTATTGTTGACAGATAGCCGCAGGGCGTCGCTGTGGAGATATTACAAGAGAAAGCGGCCCGGCAAATGAATGCAGTGTTTAAGCAGAATGATGAAGGCGATGTCGTTAAGCAGAGTTTAGTTCAGATCGTGTAATAGTCTACAATAATAGATATACTGCCAGCTCTTCACACTGACATATGAGGATGGAATTGCAATTGGTCCTCTGTGTGCGTCTGGAAGGAAATTCTAGAATATCTAGGAACATGACCCATGATATCATGAATAGGATTTATTAAGCAAATACAGTTTCCCTTGCTATCGGAAAGTAGACAGTACCGATAAAGAAAAAAATCTTCCACGAGCCGAAATAGCGTAAAGCGAAAAATTAAATATCATTTATTTATATGGCGATATAGTTGAGCTTTTCAAGATTAAAAAAAATGGTAATGGTGATATGGTAGACTGAGCTATCTGAGGTTCAAGGGGTGGATGGTACGGACGACCAAGGGATAATGAAAAGAGGAACAAAATGCACGCTGCCTCTATAACGGCTCGCTGCTAAACAAACACTATTTTTGTTTTTCGACTTTTCTCATAAAAGTGAAAAGGTGGCAAAAAGGGAAATATACCTGTACCAAAAAACTTTCACTCGTGCCAGTGATTGCATAATATATATGGCAAATACTAAAATCATGTGCAGAAAGAAAGCAGGTGCCCGAATTTGCATCGTACATAATGAGTAAATACAGCTAGATCACATCTAGCTACCTGTCAACGCCCACTGCAGTTCAAACATGAGGAATAATGACGGATTTTTTAGAGACGTAGCCACGTTGTCATCATAAAGAAAAACATTCAGTTTCTAATGGATGCTCATTATCAAATTGATTCTGTCTGAAAAGCAATCTTAAAGGTTTAATGAAGTAAATTACGTAAACAAGGACGTAAAACATAACCTTTTTGCTAAGATTTTGAACCTTGTGTGACAATATCTGGCTCGAACTTTGTGTGACAATATCTGGCTCGAACTTTAACGTACAGTCTCAAGTCATCACAATTAACAACATCCAGGCGGATTTATTCTTCGAAAGTATATGGCTCTATGAACTGAATCCTTGTTCTTCGAGGAAAAAAGACGGTTTTGCTTTTTCCCAACACTTCCTTAAAACTAATCAACGCCCACGATGAGAACTTGAGAAGCACTTTTCGATATATATATATATATATATATATATATATATATATATATATATATATATATATATATATATATATATATATATATATAAATAAATGTATGTAATGGATTCTCCTGTCGATTCAGATGCATGAGGGCTCAACAATTTGGAATTTTTTCGAGTTATTATGCTTATGTCTCTTGTGAGACCCCAGACCTGCTTTTGATTTGCCTACAAGTCCCAAGGTATCACGATAACCAAGTGGTTAGACTACATAGCTGGTATATTAGATCTAGATTTTATGTTTACCCTCAACTACTGTGAATGTGATATTTTTCTAAAGTTGACAAAACGGCAGTCATTTCTCCACTCTATGCGGTCTGTGGTAGTTGTTTCAACAGAGTAAGTGAGACATTGGTAGCTTTGAGGTTGTATTTGAGCTTGTCCTGAAAAACGCAGCGATGGCCTACCCACATTCTGTCCACAGCTGACCGTACATGAGGACTTGGTATTCTCTCATGACTCATTCTGATGACATGGTCAACCTATTGGAGTTGGAATTGTATCAAAAAAAGATTATTTGCCTCTGATATCACATTCGGTAAATAGATCTGTGTTCGAGGTTTTATCCTGTGTAGATTTAGATGAAACAAAGACAGGTTTTATGAATGACTACAAGTTGTTGGATACTATGCGTTCTGTATGGGGTCCAGGATTCTGATCAGTACAGAAGGGCGAGGAGCACAACCGCTCAGTAGACAATGATTCTGGTTTTTAATGATATACTTCTTTCGTCCCAAAGGCGATGGTGGAGTTTTCCAAAGACATTGGTAGCTTTGGAAATACCGTTTATTTCGTCCCCTGGAGGCAAGTCAGATGACATTACTTCCCAAATGTGTAAAAGAATTTACATAATTCAGGTTTTTTCATCGTCAACGATGATAGACACGACTAGGTGGGTTGCTACTGTTTAATACCCTTTTCTTGCATGTGGTAGGCTCAGGTTGGTACACTATTTCAGTCTCTTTGATGTAAACAGTGAGGTCAAAAGCCTTGATAGTGATAGAAAAAGCAATCTATAAGTTCATCATCAGCGAAAAAGAGGTCTCAAATCATGCAAGTTCTGGTATGTATTTTTGCTTTGAAGCGTTCATAGTTACAAAGACCACCAATTGTTTGGAATTCGAATTTCTCGCCTTTATCAAAATAACTGTAGTTGTGTTGAAGTATTATTGAAAAATAGAGAGTGAAAAGAACAGGAGTAATGACACAACCTTGCTTGGTGCCATTTGTTTCGTCAACGGAATTAGAGAAATCTCCATCTGATAAAACGGATGCTTTCATTCCTTTGTGGAAAGAGATGATAATTTTAGCATATCATTAGATATACGCAGGCTTTTTAGGACTTTCCAAAAAGCACTTCCATTCATAGTCTCGAAAGCATTGGTTAGATCTACGAGTACCATATAAAGTTCTTGGTTTTTCACACGTACTTCATCGGCAAGCTGCCAGGGAGAGATCATATCAATGGTCAAGCGGTCTGATTGTAAACAATAGTGAGATTCGGGATAGATGTCAATGAGTTGTTTGGTTATTCTATTAAGAATAAAACAAGCGAGGATCTCGCCAGCAATATTAAGAAGTGATATGTCCCGTGAATTATCAAAAACAACCTTTTACCTTTATCCTTGAATGTGTGTTTTATAGAGGTGCCATTATAGTCCCTTGGGACATGACTAATCTTCCAGATGACTCTGAATAACTCGGGAAAACTCTAAACAAGCTTTTTGCCTACGTATTTATACATTTAGGGAGAAATTATTTTTTTTCCACGAGCTTTAATTGATGACATTTGTCTGATAGAGTCCTGGATTTCTTTGAAAGACGACAGTTTCAAAATGCTCCTTTCATCAAAGCAATTCTTTTTTTTTATCTTGGTGCAGTATTTGGCCATTAGATGACAGGACTGGACATGGTCCGCTCTCTTTTGGACCATACGCTTTTCCAAAATCTTTAGAGGGGGCTTTGGAATCGTTCCTGTTGGCTTTGTTGGAGTTTGGTAGCTTTCAGATTTCAAGAACAATACATTGATTCCTTCGGGAGTTATGGAGCTTTGAAGATGTTTCTTCGGTTTGAGATCAAAAGATGCTTTGTTTCATAATAGCGCGTGGACTGAGTGCTCTGGAAGAAATGGGTCTTTTGCATCGCATTTTTGGTTATTACATAGACAATCATGTGTCAGCCCTTGTATCTGGAGTGCATCCTAATTGTTTTATGATGATTAGGCTGTTGGAAGAGGGTGTTGATGATCATGGGATCGCTCTCAACAGAGGGATAAAAACCACAATCCATTAGAGTTCATTTTACCAACCCTTCCTTGTGAAGTATTCTGGAAATAACGGAATCTAATTGATCGCACAGTTCGTCGATTTCTGGCTCAGATCCATACATAGTCTTTAACAGTTCAAAAGTGTGACAAAAGAGCAGCTTCTGAGATCTAAGTTTGGTGTCATGATGCAATCGCTGACTTCTTTTGGAAAAGATGACAAGGATTTAGCAATATGTGATTTTACAGCGGACTCGAAACCTGAGAGACGAGGTTCTTTTTCACTTTTGCCAATCCTGAAGAATGTGTAAATCCTTCCAACTTCTTGTAGTTAGGAGGTGCCAGCGGGGCGCATTTCAATTATAGCAGAGATATCAATGCTATATTTGTGTTAAGCACGTGCAGTTACTGCTGTTTTTTTCTCCCCGGGGTGAACATGTTGACTTGGAGTGTTCACACGTTTCAAGAACCGAGATTTAGACTTTTTCAATTTCTTCTAATCGTTAGGATTGCAATATTGGCAAACTAGACAACTACAGGAAGCTGTTAAGTTTTGAATATTAGTATGCAGTGTTTAAAGACCCCTTTTCCAGCCCTTCCCCTGATTGGGGGAAGCAATGTGCCACAAAGTATCCGAAACAGCACTCCTCAGGTTTTGAGTTAAAGTTCTCCGTCTCCTAGATAGATGTCAGACAAAACCAAAGGGTATCTATCTGCCCGTGACAATTGGCAATTTCCTATAGAACCTTTTATTCAACACATGGGGTTAGATTGCTCGAATTCCGTCTACCATGTAAGGGGATATCTTACATCAGTTAATTCGCTCTTCTGATGCGACTTTTGATATTTTTTTTATCTAACTGAACTAGAGTATCAGACTTTCACTACTTGACCCAGGGATTAGACTCACGTCCATGAGATAGCCAGATGCACTTGAATAATGCTACGTATTGTCCCATAAGACAATCTGATTGTGAAAATTTAGTGGTTTCTATGTAATATATGACTTTCCCAAATTGCCCGAAACATGGTGACTATAATAACCAAGATGAGAATACTAGTCCCACTAGACTAGTGTATAGTAATGATAATCCCCCATCCCCAAATAGCTTGTAAGATATGGGCACTAGTCAAAAAGATCAATGTTTTATAATCGTTAAACCATATTCAAGCGAGAAAACGAAAACACTGAAATGCTTGAATGTATTTGTTGCGAACGAGTTGTGTGTACTCGAAGAACTGAGTTTAACAACATTTATAAAAAGAAATAGATAGTTTAAGAAAAAGTGACTTGGGTACTGTGACATCATAAAGGAAACCAATTCGCCATTACGGAGTGGCAAGAAGAATAGAGATTCAGGTAACAGAAACCGTTGAAATAAATGAAATTTTCAGCAAGCCATGAAATAAAGGAACATGAACTGATAAAATCCCCGTGAGACTGGAAACTGGGAAACTGAAAAGAAGAAGTGATTAAATTAAGTAACGGCGAAGTTTGGGCGTATAGGTCAGACGAATGGAATAGGGGAAAAGAAGGGGGGAATAAAGTAAAAACTTAATAGTGCAATGACTACAAGAATGAAAATGTACTGTGAAGTCATAACGAGGCCAGTGAAAAAAAATATGGCGGAAAGTGAGAGAAGGAAACAAACAAACAAGAGTATGAGGAACGCAAAGAAAGAAAAAATCGGAGGAAGAAAAAAAGAAGAAATATGGATGGAAGAAAGACGCATAACAGAAAGAAAGAAAGAAAGAAAGAGGGAAAAGAAAGAAATGAATGTGTTATAGAAATAGAAAGAAATCAAATGAAATAAAGAAACCCGTAAGAGAATGTACAGAAAGAAAGTTCGTTAAGTGTAAAAAAAGGTATAAAGGAAATAAAAGAGAAATGAAGGAAGAAAAAAGGGTGAAGGGAAACGTTAAATAATTGACTCATTACAAATCCTATTATATTTATGTTCATCAAAACGCAGAATTGGAGAAAGCAGACCATTATCGAGGACAAAAATCCTCAGCAAAAAGAAGAAAGCAAGCAAAGAATCACTCTAGGACGGTGAGCTTTCGATGGAGCAAGTTGAACCTTCACGAACAAGAGAGTCCCATCAGTGTCACGTGGCCTGTATCTTTTGGCAGCACAGGGATGATCAATCAAATAATTGAAAAAAAGTCACTTCTTTCACATTTTGTAGGATAATTGAAAAGTCTGAATTTTTCAAAGCCCGAACCCTACCTTGCATGAACCTATATTGTAAATTAAACACTCCCTCACTAAAATCTAATTTGGGAAGGAAATTTAAACAAAATACGTTTCAACGATGTATAATAAGGTGTAAATTAGCCCTCCAGCCCTATTGGTGCAACCTGTATACATACATACATACATACATACATACATACATACATATATACGCACACAAGTAGCCATGGAGAGTCATCCAGTCAATTACATAAAAATTGACAAAACCCATGTTGAAAATTTCTCATTCGGTGATTTGCATATTGTAAATTTTCAGACATCAATAGCTCAATTGTATCATAAACAAAAGAAAAAGATATATATGTATGTATGTATGTATGTATGTATGTATGTATGTGTTTTTATGTGTGTGTGTCTTAATTAGTGCGTTTTATTTGTTCATAAATGTTCTGTACTGTCCAAAACACTGTTCAAGGTCTGATTATAATTTCATGTGGTTTCTTTCAGCTTATGCTTTGTTACACTAATTTACACTGTAACACCTTAACATCAAAACCAACATTGATTGAAACTGCACAAATCAATATATATATGTGCGTGTGTGTGTGTCTGAGTGCGTATATATATATATATATATATATATATATATATATATATATATATATATATTATATATATATATATAATATACGAGGATGGTTCAATGAGTTCGTAGCCTAACACATAATTATTAGCCGAATTTTAAGATGAATGCAAAACTATCTTACAAACCATTTCTGCCGAAGTGAAATGAAAGCTTACCAATTCAGATGGGGATTTTTTTTCGTTTCTATTAAGATTTTTTTTTTTAAATCTTTCACATTGGCAACCCTAGTGAAGTGTCCCAGATATTTACCAAACTTATGTCGATCTTCTCCGTGTTTGTGCGCGTGCGTATGTATGTGTGCATGTGTGTGTTTGAAAAGCTGAACTTTTTAAAAGAATCTAAGGAACATAACCGTCCAGTTTTGTCTACATAATGCAGGGCGTGTTGAACGAATTTCTAGTAATCTGACATGAGTTAAAGATGATAATGATAAAACTAAAAAACAATCTAAAAACAAAAGACAAAAAAAAACTTGGGTGGCATATAAAGAAAAAAGTAGCAATAAACAAGAGGCTCAAAATCAAGACGGTGAAAGCTGAAGGGGTAGAATTTACAGCAGGGTAAAAGAAAGTACTCATTTGTTTGTTTGTGTGCTTGGTGACGTACGTACTTAACGGCGTTCTTGCCCTCTCTGTGCATGTGTCTATGATTATTCGTGCTGGAAAGATGGCGCGAACAGAGAAGCTCTCATCCCGGTTGGAGCAGTTGGAAATGTCACGGTGAACCCTTTTGCGTCGTATATATCACATTGGCGTGTTTATATTTCGCGCAGTCTGTGTTTACATTATGTGCATGGCTGACAGCCGAAAGTTGTGAGAACCCTCGTGCAATGTGAAGTCGCTGTGAGAGGGTGTGTTTGTTCCGCCGGCTATCACCATTATGCACCGTTAGTTCAGTTGCTTATTTATTTACCGTGGCTTCTTCTGGTGGGCTTGTGTCTCTGTCTCTAGAAATCTATGCATAAATATGCAGTGGGGGTGGACAGTTTTATACAGATTCTCTCGCTCACGCCCACGCACACAAACACACACATATATAGGTTTATGTATACACTAATGATGAAAAAAAAAAACATTTACTTTACGCAGTAAATATTTATTTTCCAACATAATCTCTTTTCTTGTGATGAATATTAATCACATAGATGAACATTAAGCAGTGAAAATTCCTGATCAAAGTTCAGCTTATTATTACGTGTCAGGCTACATGTCTACTGATCCAGACTCATGTACGCCGGCATAATTAGGAGACTTGCCGAGGGCTGATGTTTAGGATGCTGGTCTTGCACATCATTCAAAATTATCACTGAGCCGTGAGTTCGATCTTCACGTGGTCTATTTCCAAACTAAGCTAAGTTAAGTAAATAGCCTTTTACGGGTATCACCACCTTTCATCTATGACAATGAAAATAGCATTATTGGCGAAGCAGGTAAGATGAATTAGAGAGACGGGATTGAACACGTACATACACTTTTCTGCGTCTGCCATCGTGCCAATCATAAAACTGTAGTCCAGATGACTGTCGACGGGACAGAAACAGAGTTATTTTCTCAAACGCATTCAAGAGAAAGTAATATAATCAGTTTCAATCAAAATTCGAACTCGGGCTGATAATTCTGTTTTCCAAGCTAATTCTATGGGAGGTCTGCCCGGAAAATATCAAATCATTTCATACTAACAAAAAAATGACCAACATAGGGTAAAGTTGCTTTAGTTTTATTCAAAGTGGTCTGCTTGAGACCTCATACAATTATTCCTGTGTCCCTCCACTTTCAAAACAGTCTGAAAAATATTTTTCGGGGTCGCTATGAGTTGCATCGTCACGTTCCCCTTACTCTCGTTCAAGGTTTAAAATCTTTTCGGGAAAAGCTAGAAGTAGCAGAGAGTCAAATCTGGACTGCAGTGGGATAAGCTTGCAGACATTGGGGTTGCGATTTTGTTCCAAAATGCACAGCACGAAACGTTAAGAATGACTTGATCGGTCATCGTAAATGCGACGTTCACACAGTACGCAAGCTCACTCAATGGTGTCTAACATTGACTGTTACACTATGGGAGAGTGTTACTTCAGGTATGTGAAGCGGAACCCTCTCTGATTGGTTGCCAAGTTACAATAAGGCCACGAGAAATATTTAAAATGGCTGGATATTTTCAGAACACAATAAATGAATTATCAAATACATGTATGTGTAATCATTATCACCGATCGTGATCAGGGTGTTGCTAGTGTTGAGACTTTCTTGTAGTAATAGGGACCAGAGTTCGCGCTAACAGCATATCAAGCAACATATGTTTTGTGTCCCTTTCTATGCATAGATATCACTGATATACAATATATAACTGACTTCTTTCTCTCTGTATAAAGAATGCCAGGAAGAGATGAAACACTTAATAAAGGCCTGAAGCTGGAGACAAAATCTTAGAAGAGCCATCAAATCGGTAATCTGCCTCTGATTAAAATCTATTCCTGTCATCTTACATTCTTCAACAACCATCACATTTTCGACCGTGAGTAAATAAATTGACAGCGTGGATTAGATTAATTCATTTACTGCAGAATGGTACCCAACCTGAGTTTACCTCCGATGAATAGATGCAAAAGATAAATAATAATGATTTAGAATCCTTCCTCTAATAGAATAAACAAAATAAAATTGGGACCATCACACTTATTTTGCTTTTAGGGCTTCCTTACAGCGGGTATCCCGTATTCGTCTCCTAAATCACCAAGTGCACATCTTATGTTGTAATATCAGACGGCGTAGCGTAATCTTAGTAAGCATCTGCAATGATTAGGTTTTGAGAGGAAAAAACACAATAAAACTTGTTCATCAGTCATTGTCGTTGAATTCCTTGAATGAAGAAGCCCAGTCCGTTATGATTAATTCTAGGCTGATATTTTTTCATCTTACTCCGGTTGCTCTTCGTCGTAACTCCCATGTTATTTTACGACCGTTGAGTACAGATTCGGAATAAAGATTATGCCTCTAATGAGATTGCACATCAACTTACTGATTAGACCACGATGACTTCATCAGCAGGCATCATTCAAAAAAGCCATTCATCTATATTCTTTGGTCTCCACTACGCTACCAGATTGTTAGTTTATCCAAACAATTAATATAGAATGTAATAATCTCAATCTCTAATATAATGCATTTTCCGCTATTATTAAATCTTGATCAGTATTTCGTTCATAATACTCCAAATTGATAATATAGAATGTATAAGTCTCGATTTCCAAGATGATGCATTGTTAAATTTAGATTGTTCATATCAATTCTGTTGCTAGTTTTGTGTGCAGCAATGATAAGGGATGCGAACCCGAATCTCGTTGGAGGCTTATTCTATATTTCCGGTTCATGTTGCTTGATTAACGATTGTAGAATAAGAACCTCATGGTTGCACTGTAAAACAAAAGAAGATAGAAGAACTTCTTGTCAATAATTAATAATATTTACCTATCAGTATATTGAACTTCAGTTCTAGAGATTTCCAGAAAAAATGTCTGTATGTGAAATAGCATCTATTCTCGCGATTTTTTCAGATAAGGCAAAAAGTGCATACCGAGATCTGTGTTTTCAACACCTCCCTCTCAGCACTACGACCACCCGAGTCTGGAGACAGCAGTTTACTGCCAGGTAGCTGAAGGTCGGTCACGGGGTAATCTATGTGAACGCGTGTGTACGGGTGCCCCGCCCCTAGCATCCACGCTAAACTATTAATACGATATAGGCGGCGTTCTCTGCAAATATTTACATAAAACTTACGCAGTGTTTTGCCTCCTCTTTTGCAGGCTCTCATTAGGAAAGTGTCAGAATATTCTGGGTGGGATGCATCCCAACACCGATGAATACCGGAGAAATACGAAGCCTGAACATTTAAACTTGCCACCAGACCATTTTAGAATGACCTTGCTGACCTTTCCTCTCCCAGTTTTATTCACGTCTATCTTTTGAAATAATGTGTATTTAGGCAGCAACCTTCCATTAATAGAAGTTTGATTAAAGGCTAGAGACAGATAATCTTTCTTTTTTTTTAATTGACAAACGTAAAAACTGGAGTGTTGCCTTATTATCAAAACTGGAGTTGACGTTATTTTGCTACCGTAACGAGAATAAGAACAACATGAATTACAAAAATAATCCTCACTAAAATCGGAGGTGTAAACCGATATTTAAAAAAATGTACATTCCACTATCGTGTTTTGAACTCACGACCCATGATTGCCACGATACTGTATTACCTACTGAGCTAAATTGATGAGTCAGATACCAATAAAGATTATTCATATAGATACACATGGGATTATTTCATTCTAATCAATAATTACATTCATAATAGAAGTTGAATATAGAAGTTGGGGTGGAGTTTGACCCTGCAGCAGTCAACCTTGTTTGATTTTATTTTATACAGGAGAACCCTTCACTGGATTCAATGACCGTAAAAATTGACCAAACCTTTGACACCCACCACTCTCAACCATACTTGTGGCTATCAACAATATCAGAAAACAAATCAGTTTTTAATACATTCATATGTACCTTCAAATCAATCTTGCATCAATCTACCTGTTTTTATGCTTATATATATATATATATATATATGTGTGTGTGTGTGTGTGTGTGTGTGTGTGCTTTTTGAAAAAAGAATGATGTGTAGTGTGAAATAACATCTATGTACAATACATTATGATATTACCTTATATGAAATAAAAAGTACAAGAAGAATGACATAAGCTATATATTAAAATCATAGCTGAAGGGGGTTGGTATTTGATCAACGCTGCTGCCTATCCATGTTAATGCAACTGTTTTGTTTTCAGATCCCCAAATCGGTTACATGGTAAACAATGCACGCTCGCATGTGTGTGTGAGTGTGTGTTTATGCAGACACTTTCGAAGTGCCATCTGTTATTGAGCTAAACGATTTGACGCGTGATATCATCTTGAATAGTTAAAAGATGAAAACGTGTCAACCATTTTAAATTTCTGGCCTATATCTTTTTCATCTTAATTTCTATCAGTTGCTTCTCATCGTCATTCTAAGGCAATCAGTAAACGGCACGGTTCGATAATGAAGAATAATCTCTCAGTAGGACTCGAACTCGCATTTGTTTTGCCCTAAGAATCCTATCTTGCCGCGAGAGCTGCTGTAACTCCTTGAGCTACAAGGGCCAACAGTTTGCAGAAGATCACGTCTAATCATATAAACTTATTCTGTATTTATCCTGATCGCACAATGCCATCATATTTGGTGCCCTTGTTCTGACATCATATACTAGGGGTATTAGATGTGATATCGTCTTGAATTTAAATTTGATAAAACATTGTCCGTCGCCTTATGATGAATGAAATATTTTACACAAATATTTGTTTTTCAAAATAATATTCTTCGTTGTCAATGCATTCAATTCACTTGTGTGTATTAATCACAGTGATCAAACATCAAATAGCGAAAATTTTAGTTAAAAATTCAGCTAATAACTACATGAGGCGACAGATTTATTGATCAAGCCTCGTAGATGTTATTCCACAGTCGCAGGTATGTATGTATGCGTATATATCTCATTACAAAGAGCTTCAAATGTACATCAAAAGATAACTTATGTATACATACATACATGCCTACTAAATCATTCAGTTTCTATGGTGTTAGAGTCTGAGCTGACCTGACACACATGCTAACATACACACTCAAACATGCACACATACATATGTACGTATGTATGTACATTTCAAAGATATATACAGACTAATGATGTAAATGAATAGGTACTATTGCTGTACTCAAGTTTGATATTTAATAAAAGAATTACACCTTCTCAACAATGGTTGACGATGCAAAAGGTTGAGGGAATGAGCCTTCCATTAAACCAGCCCCCCCTTCAACTACCTTATCTACCAAGATAGTATCAGTAAACTGCTGTTACCTCTTTTATCAACCAATCAAGATTCAATCAACTCAGTGATAAGTACTCAATCTACTGTGAAACCAAAAAGAAATAACCAGATGATCAGTTCACAATGTCCTCCAGAAGCACAGGTTTTGTCAGGTTTTGAAAAGGGAATATATTGTTGATCAGACCAAAACATAATTAAAGCAGCGTCAGATAGCATTGAAACTGAGACCGTGAACGACATGATAGGATTGTTCATTAATGAAGGAAAGGAAACCGGTGCTGTCCATCAGAAATTACTACAGTTAATCATTATGCAATAACAATGAAAATATAGGGTTGTGGGTAGCAAGAAAAATGTTTAACTCAGGCTGAGACGGCTGACGTTCACTCCGTACTAATACCCTTTGGAAAGGCAAGAATCCATCTCTCTTTGCATCAGCTACGGATAAATAGCAGCGCAAACTGGATTTTTCATACCGGAACGGGTAATCAGTCTAGGGGAGAGACAACTCAAACTGAAAAAGGTCAACTCCTAGTCCAGTGCCGTGAAAGATTGATAAAGCTGAAAGTAGGGTAGGTGTTCCCGAAGTATACGATTAACAGGGCTCAGATGGTTTTATTGAGGGGTCTGGCGAATCGGAAGTGGGTTAAAAAATAATTTTTGCTCAAGTAAAATGAAGGAGATTTTTTAAAATATACCGACGAAATGACATGTGTCGTCTCATCTTCCCTACGTCACCTTGAGAACAAGTGGAAATTTGTTTTGTTCTTTTTGTTTGTTTTGGGGAATTTTTTAGCAAGGTCGTAGCTATGAAAAAGTCAGTAGAAATTTTCCCAAGAATATTAATATAGAATGTCCACGACACTGCAGAACAGCCAGAAGAAAGCCACCACTTAAACCAGTCTATATTCAGTGAAGAGAGTCATGGGCAATTGAGATGATAGGAAGACCACAAGGATTTCGGCACATTGTCATATATTAAGATGGGTCCTCATTTGCCCCACTTTCTAATAGCTGAAGAACTTGAATCTGGAGATTAACAAGTTGGGAGTTTTATTGAACAGCGTACCAAACATTACATATTTTTAATCATATTGTTGGGAACAGGTGGGATGAATTGAAATATTAACTGGTGGTTGTTTCAACAAAACAGTACCTTTTGAGGGGGTGGTCATTGTACAACAATACATTGTACAGCAAAAAAAAAACTTATGTGGAAGAGAGGGCTTGTGTGTGTATGCGCGTGTGCGTGATTATCAATCGTTTCGGAGCAAGGGAGGAATTCTGTTTGCATACGAAACGCTATTGTTAGTGTTGCGCAACATCGCCTTTAAGGACTGTTGTAGCGTTAAGATGGCCAGCTCGAATGAGGAACAGGGGTAAAACTAGTCCCATGCCTGTCTCCAAAGCAAAAATGACAACAATCTAGTTTTAATTGATAATACCCCAAAGAAACCTCGTTTGATTCAGAACAGCAGTGGTGCGCCCATCTCTGCGATGGAAGGTTCAGTTCCTGCTTGTGGATGGTTATTTGCTTTGCCTTCATTTGCCATCTCACCCTGCCCACGCAGATAGACAGAAAGATGAATGTACCACATTAGTATCAAAAGCTTTAGCTTAATTAGTCTTAATAAAGTGTGTACGTTGACAATCTCATTAATGGTGATAGCAAACCGGTTGAGAAAATTGAAAAAACCCACTGAATATAACGATCTTTGCCTTATACACATGGATACACATGTTAATGATGTACACATATACATGATAAGTTGGTGCGATATATATATATATATATATATATATATATATATATATATATATATATATATATATATGTATGCATATATATATATATATATTAAAAGTTGACGCACTATATGTATATATATATATATAAAGTTGATGCACTATATGTATATATATATATATATATATATATATATATATATATATATATATAAAGTTGATGCACAATATATATACATATATAAATATATATATATATATATATATATATATATATAGTGTGTGTGTATGTGTGTGCGTGCGTATGTGTGTGCACGTATTTGTGAATGTATATATTTTATTTTGTTTTATGTCTATGGCGACAGTCTTTTTGGGTTTTTTTCCTTTTTCCCTTCTTTTTTTCTCAAAGCCATTTTGATGGTGATATAAGCGGCCCTCGGTCTCAGTTGGTTGCACGCAATTAAGCCATAGTATCTTAATCCGGAAACAACCGATCGCCTTACAAACTCGACATTAGTTACATATCCGCTGGGGAAATACTACTTTAGAAAGTCGGGGTGGGGACGTAACCAACTTAATAGTTTAAACAAGACGTCGACATTTTGAGTGGAAACGGGATGAGAGGCCCGATTTTTTTTTTAAGTCTTTCTCTTCTATGTCATTTCGTTTTATTTACTTGTTAACAATTTTGGCTTTGCTTTTGCGCGGCGGGTTGAGGTGGTGCTGGGGCTCATGGCTTGCTGTCATTTACTGATTTCTTTTTCTTTCTTTATAATTCTGTGACTGTTGCTTTCATTTGACGCCAATAGCTTTGAAAGAAATTGTACATACATAAATACATACACACCTACGTATGAGGGTCTGAGAGGAGTCCTTCGGCATTTTTTTTTCATTTGAAATCTTTTTACAGGCTTCTTTCAACGTTGCTTTTTTTTCTCTATCTCTCTTTCTTTCTCTATACCATATTTCTTGACTGTATTTCTTAACTGTTTTTGCAAATTTTATACACCGTGTATTCTTTTTTTCGGACCTTACATACAGACACATACACATATACACAGATACACACGCACACACACATACATATACATATCTATATATATACATATACAAGCATAACTTGATTAGTGCGGTTAATTCGTTCCACAATTTTCTGTTCTTAGGTTCTGGGCAACGGATGAACAAAAAAGGAATTAGATAAAGCACAGATGCTCACAGACACATCCAAAGATGTGGCAGGTTCAAGCCTTTTGTAAAAGTGAAGTGGCGTAAAGTGAAGTTCCGTCAACGGGGGTACCTAAATCAATACGTGCATGCGTATCTGTTTTATGCCTGCGTTTGTTTAAATGACAATCATCAAATATATAATGATATGTGCCACCATACGATGCTCCACTGATGTGGCCTCATATTGAGCTACGCAACGCTCGGTAAATGAAGATAAGCGTAGATACATCAAAAATAAAAAAAGAATAATGATTAAAATACCATTTCTTTCGATATTCATTCTTTTATCCAATCTTGTTCCTTGTCAATGCACTTAATTCAGTGGTAACTGTTTATCACATAGATCAAACGTTACAGAGTAAAAATCTCAGATCAGAATTCTCGTAAAAACGATTTGACAGGCCACGGACTTAATGACCGATCCTCTCACACACACACACACATACACACGCACACACACACTCACACAGCCACCATATAAATGAATAGATAAAATGAGTGTCGGGTACCCACCAGGAATTAGTCTTAACGTGACTCTGCTCCGCTCTACCGACTGAGCTAACTACGCTTTCATTAAGCAGGGACTCAGAATAGCGCACAAATCATCCATCTCTCTACTCTGTCATCGTCGGCATATATATATATATATATATATATATATATATATATATATATATATATATATATATATATATATATATATATATGTATAATAATCAAATAATTCACAGACAGCTGTTCCATTGTATTACAACTCTTCAGTGTGGCTATAGACTATCCATTATCCCATCCAATACCACAAGGTAGGATCGAAATCAACCTTCGCTTCAGACCCAGACAAAGACACTGGCATTTTACCTCTGCCCTATCGAACTGTGAGCGATATATTTACTGACACACAATACCCCATTCACCATTCTATTCCAGAGTTGGAAGATAGATATGTGTGTGTGTGTGTGTGTGTGCAGAAAATAGTGTTGCATGGAGTAAATGATAATCTTGAGGTGATAGGTCTTGAGAATATGCAACATGTAGAAAAACATCCCAGCTTGCCTTTGATCCTTTGCAGCGCTGCATTTCCAAGAAGAGGGTGGGTGTTGTCTTGAGGCAAAATGATCGGTCAATTCCTATGCCCAGAAAATGAAAAAAAAACAAAAAAACGTCTTTTCTGTTCTGTTGCATCATTAAAACTAGCCAATAGCTCCCTATAGCCTTGGGCAGTAACAGTTTGTCAACGTTCCAGTCAATTGCAATTGAATTTTTTTTTTTTTTAAATTCTCTTCAATTCTTACCAAACATAAAAGGGAGTACTTCAGTGCAATAGATAATTTGGGCAGTGTTAGCAAGCTGGTCTAGCAGATCATATTCTATGGTGTTATGAGTTTGATCTCAACATAGGTTTCCATGCTCGTGGCCTTGTGCCAGACTACGTATAGTAAGCTTAGTAAATATACACATAAACTCATTTACGTATACGCATGCAATTAAATTCTCACACATACATAGTGTTGTGTTCCTTCCTTACTCATAGTTGTTCGTTGAAAAAAAAAACGACAAACACTTATTCAAATAAATATGTATACACATGTAGATACACCAGCAACTCATATAACACAACTTTTGTCGACTAAAATCGCTCAGCTATTTTTCCCATTCTCGTTCTCAAACAACCATTTCTCTATTTTCTTTTTAAGTTTTTATTCTTCCTTTCCGATCCTATTTATTCATTCATACACTGTCCCCCCTCTTCTTCCCCATTGTCATCTCCCACCCCTTACCCCTCGTGTATTATCTTTCGTGTAGTTGGACGATTACTGACGCTTTTTTTCTCTCTCTCTCTCTCTTTTTGGAAGTGACAGCTGAGCTCACAGTGCTCGCGATCGGCGCTCTCCAATTGTGCGTACCAGAAGATAAGTTAATTATCTCCCCTTACGCCTTCACGCCATCTTGTTTTGCGCCGTGAACTACCTCCACCTCACTCCTCCTGCTCGTCACAATTCTTCTTCTCTTTCTTCCTTATTCTTGTCTTCAACCGCCCTCTATTGGCTACAGCTTTATCCTACCTCCCTGTTTTTCCTTCTTGTTTTTCTCCTTCTTGACACTTTTTTTCTCACTCCCCGTCACTTTCCGCTCTAAATAGGGATTGCTATTAAGCGTAAAAGTGTCATCAACAAACAGTTGTGTTGCTTGTTGCCTTTAGTACACAAGCATACACACTCTTGCACATACATAAGAGTACGCATACATACACATAAACGTTCAAACAACATCATATGCACACACACACACGCATTTAAAGTTATATATATATATATATATATATATATATATATATATACTTGAAGACCCAGAGATTCGTGCACTCATTCTATGCTAACGTGTACATACTTAGATACGCATACACCAAATTAAAGGCACAAAGAGATTGGAAGGCACATCTCGAATGTCCACTTGAGTTCGTAGGCTTAAATACGTCAACTCATGAATGCAATTAAATATGCCAGTACGTACACAACCATGGACGCAATTGATAGATGGGTAAATATACTTATATATAAAGATACAGTCATGGACACACTAATTCAAAAAAAAAATCACGGATATATTTGAATTCTATAAGATATCTTTTTTTAAAGAAAAGACACTACCCAATTCGTTTCAGTGAAAGAGTCCATTATTACGAATGGTGAGACGGAAATATTTTTATCTGCAAAACTGCAACCTTCGACCGGAAGAGTCCATTGTTAAGGAATAGTAACTCAAAAAACATCACGCTGTCCCACATCACTATATAAGTAGATATGCTCTAACATATATGGAGCACTGTCCGAACGTTTGGAGACTGTGAGCAGATTGATCAATCTTTTCATCTGTCAAGTTCCTCAGCGTTTCCCATGTCTCACTGAGTTCATTCCACCAGAAAGAAAAACTTCATTTTCGATCATTTCTTTCTGCCAATTTGCGCCTCAACTTCCCCAAACATTTGAATAGCACTTTGACACACACAAAAGCACTCGGTTATACGCAAATTATATATGCATAAAGATACTGACAATAATTTGGAGATGAGTCATTACTCTATTGACTGTTCAGACTATTGGAACATTTTTTTGTATTGATTATAAACGCTAAGCAGCATTTTCGACTTTCGCCTTTATTCGTTCAAGGGAAAGGTAGTGAAGAGCAAAATTTACGTTAATTTGGCCTGTTTCATAACTGACGCGATTGTTCTGGCATAATCCTCTCACTTGAATGTTGGCTATTGCTGGTCTTAGTAAATATCAACTCTTGATAATCAGAAGATTAAGCACAAAATGTACGTCAACAAACAGGTATACGTTCATATTATCTTCCAAAGGGGCTAAGACGGTTACGTATCTCCTGGTGGCACTAGTGGTCAGTGCTTGAATCCAAATTAAAGACCAAAATTTCGAACGTTGGTTTTCAAGAAAGACATACCTCCCTCACTCGGAGCAATACAATCTTCCGACGCCCATTTCTCCACATTTGATATAGTGCAATACTAAACTAAGAAAAGTAAATATAGATATATCCGTTAAACATACCAGTGTTGAATTATTATTTGACCGAAAAACAAAAAACTAACAAATATCATTTTTCATGTCTGACTCTACAGCATTTTCCTCGTCCATCACAAAGTCTCTGTTCATCTTAACTGGCACTTTTGTACCAGAATTCCACTATCTCCATTCTCTTGAATATACACATACAAAATATAAACCATATCTACCGACGTATAAGACGCATGGTTCACATTTAGGGGACTGCCGCTCACTGCATCTCTTGCAAGCTCCGTAATGAGCGGCAGTCCCCTAAATACTCTTGTGAACCATGCGTCTTATACGCTGGTAGATATGGTGTATATTTTGCACGATTTTTGGCTTTTCCAACGGGATTCAGGCGTAGTATCTGTGTATCTGTTCCACGGCAGAGACTGAGGTGCAGGAACTGACACCTGCCCGTCGAATGGGCTGGAAATTGGGTTGTGGGTGATATCAAGGCCGAGTGCACCGGTGCAGTGCGTTAGCCAATGAGGTTTTACTGAGGCTGCGCACTGCTACGCGCATTGGAGGCCTTTGGACTCCTTGGGCTCTCCTATCATTACTCAGCCAAGCTGCAGGGGATCCGTTGCCCCAGGGCAGCACTGCTCCATTGCACTTAAAGGAGCAGGTCAGGATTGTCCTGATGCTTTCATGGCAGAGGTTGTTTTAGCAACTACGGTCGCTTGGCAACCAAAGTCGCGTCGGCTGGAGCCATTTTTGGATGTTTGACTCCTATTTTCTCCACGTTAAGCTTGACCTTGTATCATATTATGTTGTGGTGGGACATCAAATAAATACCCCCCACCAAGCTCCGTAGCTGTCCATTTCACGTTCGGGTAGAGTCCTTCCAACCCTGAGTCATAATACCTGTGCCTTAGTTGCCACGTGACATTTGTGCATTTCTTTTTAAATATTTACTGAAAATTATCGCCTCTGAGTGGTTTATCCCCAGCTGATAATCCTGAAAGGGAGAGTATACAACCAATACATCCTCCTGATAGTCACCTATGGAGCTGAAACATTGGACGACCAAGAGACAGACCTGCAAACTGAGAAGCATGCAACGCGTGCATGAGAGAATCATGCTCAACCTCACATGGAGATATCACAAGACAGCACAGTGTATCAGGAAGAAAACAGGAATCCGAAACATCATAGAATTCATAAGAAAATTTAAATGGCAATGGGCCGGTCATGTTGCAAGAATGGCAGACAACCGATAGACATCATGACTCATAACAGAGATCGCATGCCAAGCTGAGGCCGACAGAATATGAGATGGAGAGATGAACTAGACAAATTCAGAAAATACAGGCTCCGTGACACCCATGATAGACAATTGTGGTCAATCCTTGGGTAAGTCTATGTCTAACGACGGACGTTAAAAGACTGATGATGATTATGATGATGATGATGATGATGGGGCCTACAACCGTAAAAGCAAAATAATTATTTATTGTTTTGCGACTGTAGGCTACATGTTGTAGAAGGTGGCTATTTTCTGTCAGTATAGTGAGTATAAAAAAAATGGATAATATGTTCGGATTGTTGCTGAACGATTTTTCCTTCTTTGATTTTAACGAACTATTTAATTGTTCGATTGTTTTGGGTTTTTTTGTTTGTTTGTTTGCTGGTTTTTTACTTGAGTTTTTCTTTTGGCGGGGGTGTAGTTTCCTATTGTTCAGCATTATATATTCCATGTCTCAAATAAAATTAAATGCTGATTGAATGTTAATGAAAACTAAAGGTAGCAGAAGTGTTGTTTTTAAGTAAATCATAGGCATTTCTAAACGTTCAATTTAATGTTCAATTTATTCAAAACTGACACATGAGAGTAAATTTAGATGAAAACTATCTTTTTTTTTCAACTTATAGTTTTATTTACTACAGATAAATTTTTAGAGGACGACAAAGTTTGATTGAAAATTGTAGTTGTTAACGCACAATAGTAACTTTTAGTACTTAGAAAAAATAACAATTAAATTTTGTGTGTGTGTGTGTGTGTGTGTGTGTGTGTGTGTGTGTGTGTGTGCCTATTAATTCTTCATGGACTGGCATCCTAATATTTGAATATCAAATGAGTAATTTTATGCTCTTCCTGAAGGTAAATATTAGTTAAAATCAATACAATGGGTTTTGATAATAAAAAAAATCGGTTCAGTTCACAACGCAGTTTTCATCAAAAATCACCTTTTAATGAATACTAAAAGCAAAATTGAACTCCTATCGAAATAAATGTAGTGAACGGGGAAAAGATTTGAGTAATAATTTTGACTTGCTTAGTTTTAGTTGAAAAGAGTTTTTACCTTAAAAATTACGGAACCCTACGGAAATAGTAGTCTAAAACCATCGAGAGTGAAACATCAAAAGCATATAACATTTGGAGAGGGGGGAGGTAGACCCAATTTTCATGAAGAAACTCTGCGACATAAAGGTTGAACGAGACTTTCCTGGACAAAGTTCTGAGTGAGCAGTACAGTCAGAGTGCAAAAAAAACAAAACCTTGCCAATGTTTATCCGGTTCAAATGCATTCGGGGCGAAAATACAATCGATTTATCAAAATTGGCCTTGTAACTTACTAACCAAAGCTTTTTGAATATTATGAACGCATGACTTCTCATCATTAATAGAAATAAATTTTAATTCCCCAACTTGTGAATGAGTTTTGCTTTTTTTTTTTTTTTTTTTGATCGACTGAAGACTCAATATATTTCACAGAGTCTACTTACACTGCACCGATTTTAAATTTATGAAAAGAGGTTGTGATGGAATCAAATACCTTCACTCTTTTCGGTCAGACTTACTCCTAATTATTTCCTTTTTAGTGTTCATTCATTTCTTAATTACTTGTGATTTTATATTCATTTTATGTTGTCGAACTTAATGTACTTTATCCGATTTCCCCCTCACATTAATCTTATATTTGCAAACAACTTGCATATATCACGCTATATATATATATATATATATATATATATATATATATATATATATATATATATATATATATATATATATGAGAGAGTGACAGACAGACACAGAAGTGCCACTAGGAGAGTTGCCCAATGGTCTTTTCACAATTGAAAAAAAAGAATTCTGTTACATTTTTTAAATTCTTTTTTAAGAAATCTATTCGGGAGAAAAAACAAAACTGAGCATTGTATAAAAATTATAGGATTTAATTTGGAAAATCAGCGTATCAATATACATATATATATATATATATATATATATATATATATATATATATATATATATATATATATATATTGAACGGAAAGTAAGGGTCCACTTTTGCATTGTAACTGCTTGTTCACGTGGTTGATTTTCATCCATAGTAATTATCTTTTTAAATTGTTTATATATGTTGCGTGATTGTGTGATAGGGATGTAGTTTGCGAGATCGTGGTCATTAGGAGAGTGGCCAAATGGTCTTTTCACTATCGTTACATTAATTCATTTTTTAGAAACAGAAATGAACATTGTGGAGTAGGGTTTTTATTCTTATATAGAAGTTTTAGGTACTTTTCTTTTTCGTGTGCCCTTTATGAATAGCTGTGATAGTCCTTTGTGGAAGATCCCTCCGCCTTTTTCTAGAAAGTCTGTTGTTATGCCAACATCAGCTGGGGCCTTTCCAAATTTCATATTTCGTAATATTAAAACTACTTCGTCTGCTGTTTTGTCTGGGGGTATCATTAGTATCTATCGGCTTATCAGTTTGTGGTTCTTCTATTTTTGGAACGTGCAAATTTTCATAGAATTATTCTGCTATTCTTGTCTGCTTACCTTCTACATTTTATAATTTTTGTCCTTTATTGCAAACATCTGTTGCTTTGAATATCAGCTTTTATAAAGAGACTTCTTTTTCTTCGATAATATCCAGAAACGAGATGTCAGCTTATCATTGGAATAAAGTTTTGTTTCTTCTCTAAGTCTAATAATGGTTCTGACTGTTTGATTCCTTTCCCGGTTTTCATTCAATTAGCCCACCGATTTCCCTCCTTCTCTTTCCTGGTAAGCCTCATCTTCATGTCTTGAACCTATTTTGCCTCTGAACGACGAGACAATCTCGTTAACCTAAACAATAAAATGATGATGGATAAAACTCGTTGGCTACAATACATCTATGTCAATGATGCGTTTGCTTATACGCAGAGAGAGAAAGAGAGAGAGAGAAAAAAGTGAGAGAGTCTTAGAAGCCAAAACGAGGCCTCTCAGGTCAGGGAACGGCGCTAGTCAAGTCCTAGCGTCAATTAAATGCTCTCTTGGAAGGCTTGACACTATAGCTTGATGAATCGGTACCAGGCTCGCGAATAATCAGTGTCAACAAAAGATGGTTTACAAAAAGGAGCAAAAATAATGAAAACCTAAATAAGTCTATTTGCACGGCTAAGGAATGACTAAATATTCTTGTTAATAGAATCATTACAAAAAAGCATAAGTCAACCATGTGTTAATTACGAATACTGTATGTAAACTCCTCTACACAGCACCCGTTTCCATTACCTGGGCCAACACATGGATATGATTTTATACTTCGTTTACAAGTTCTTTGGAATATTTGGATAGGGTATGCCTAGGCTCATCTGATAAAAGCGACAGTTTAGTGGAAAAGGTACAAGAGGAAATCTCTAAAACTTGCTCAAGCCAATTACTATTCTTGTTGCAAAAGTAAGTGTATTAACAAGTTTGTAAAATCAGTAATACTCAAGCTTTTAAGTATTTACTAAACCTACCTTCACCAAGCACAAGGCCACGAGTGTGGGCACCCAAAAAATTTAGCATTAATTATGTAGGTAAGTCAATAAGTCCGTAGACATGGCGCCACAACAGAGACAGCATATGAATTTTTGAGATGAATACTGAAACAAATTGGATACGCTAAAGGGACCTTCAGTGAGTAACAACATCTTCACTAGACATCCCAGATAAGTTGCAAAAAGATTTTAATGCGATTTTTCATGATGGTGGATTTCCGCTGTGTTGCCCTAGACAGAAAAATACTATTTTCGTCAAATATGGGCATATTATTCATCGTTTGGAAGGAAATTTCATACTGGGTGAAATTCACCATATGCATTCGAGCAATTTACAATCAAGTGTCATAAGACTCTGTTTTAAAATGAAACACCTGAGTTGACTGATAGCTATAATATAGAGGAGGTAATTGTTGATGGATCCGCTCCAAATTATGATATTTTCTTCTTTAGCCTATAGTTGACTCTCATTGAAATTCATTGAGAAGTTTTGAAGATATCAAGTGTACAGAGTGAGAGGTTTTTAAAATATGACAGTTAGCTTCAATGTAGAAGAGGTAATAGTGTATTTATCTGCTCCAGAAGTTAATCATTTCTCTTCTAATTCATTGCTCACGCAAAATATCTTCAAAATTTCTTTGTTCACACGATATCTCCAGAAGTTCTCAATGACTTCAAGATTTGTGGCAGAGTAGGCAATAGATTTGGAAAGAAGTCATAAACTTTTGCGGCGGATCCATGCACAATTACCTCTTCAAATGTATTTGATATTTAGGGCAGCACATCGAGAATCTGCCATTATGAATGGTGCTAAAAGATTTGCAACTGATTTGTAATGTCTACAAAAGATATTCTCACTCACTAAAGGTCCCTCTAGCGTGTCCAATTAGTTTCATTAGTCAACTTAAACATTCCTAGGAAGCTCTATCACAGAGAGAGAGAACGATAGCCTAATAATGAAAAATGATTATTTTACGAAATAATTATTTATTTTTCAGCACTTCCTTCAATCAACTCAACCTAAAGCTTCTTCATTAATCACGTGGATCGAATATCATACAGGTACGTCTCATTTTTCGTAAGTTTGCTTTACGCTTTTTTGGACTTTTACGAAAATAGTTGAAGAGCAATATTAGCGTCCAGCGTTTGTTTTACAGCAATCCATTATAGAGACAGCTCGTACTTATTTTTTATCTTTCTTCACTCTGGTCTCCTGCACCTCCTACAACCCTAACCTAACATACGATCATCACTATTTTGGTCTATGAATGCTCACAAAAATGCCCGTATTAATTAATGGTAACAGCTTCATTGCTTCACACGATTTTGTCTCACAGAGGATTTTTAGATGAATGTTCTGTTTTCAGATAACGTGGGAAATCTATATTCTTGTTTACTTTTTTTTCCTCTCTACTTTTTTCATTCATTATTTTTGTTTTCGTTATTTTTTCTTATTTTTTTAGTTTTCTTTTGTCTGTTTTCATTCTTTTTTTTTCTTCTTCCATTTTTCTCGTATTTCTCTCTTTCATTGTTTTGCATTCTTCATAACATTTCTTCATCTTAGTTGTTTTACCGTCTTATTTTCTTTCGTTTTTATTTATTCTTTCCTTTATTCTTACTTTTATTTTCTATCTCATAAATCTTTTGAGTTAAGAAAAATACTTTCTTTCTTCATTCTTTTTTTCCTTCCTGTTACACTCTTCTTTTTTTTAATTCATTTGTTTCTTTCATTATTCATTATTTCGTTCTTTCATTTCAGTCAATTTTCCATTTGTTTTCACATCGTATCGTTCTTTTGTCTCCATTAACGAATACCATTTATTCTTGACATTTTCCCTTCTTCCAATCCTGTATAAAGCCTGTATTTCAAAACGTACAATAAATATTCATTGGAAAACAAACTCCCCACTGAAATAGCTGAAAAATCAAATTTACTTCATTCAATGAGTTTCAAATAAATGGCAACTTTAATCACACAAACAGAATGAAGCATCGACTACAAGGGAATTCTACACCCACGGCCATTCTTAAACCTTACCACAAGCCTTATTAAAGGAAATCTCCAGTGTTCTTTAAAAAAAACAGAATTTCCATTCTCCAAATAACGAGAAGTTCAATCAACAAAGCCATTAAAAGATAATAGTAATTCTTTATTAGAAACAGAACTAGGGAGTCGGTATTGCAAACTACTTAAGCTTTTAAAACAACCTATTAGAGTCGACAAATTGCTATTTGAAAGGATGTCTAGAATTCAACGAAGACGAACGAAAATACCAACGAATTTTCTTTTTTCTAAATTAGGTACAAATTAAAAATACTGCAGCTTTAGATGTATTGAATGATTATCGTGTGGCTTGATAAACGATGCACAGGCGAGAATTGGTTTTCTTTGAAAACAGTTTGATAATGAAGTGGCCACAAAAATAAACCTAATTGAGAGCATTGTGAAGCCTACACAGTGGCGTGTGGTGATTATGACTTGACTAAACTTCATAGAGAAACGAATAAACATTATCAAGGCAAAGAGAATTCGATAAAACTGAAAGGAGAGATTTTATTTGGCAAACTTTGTCTTTGCATCCAATCAAACCATGTGTGATTACAGAACTAGAGGAAATAAAATGTCTTAATTCTACGGAGTTAAAAAATATACGTACCTGATAGAAAGGTGATCTGTGTGTTATTTGTATAGCATAGTGTGGTATAAGAGTACGGTTATGGAGCATTCACAGAGAATAAAACCACATGTTTTGTGAGCTTAGCTCGTATGCTACATATATGATAAGAAGATAGATAAACATGATTATACAATGAGAAAATGAATGACAGCGAAATTCGATCCGATACAAGGCAACTGATCAATCAATAGAGAAGTCGGATCAGGCTGACAGATTGATTGATTGGTATTATTGATTGACTAGCGAACAAGTTCAGACTGATTTACATAGATAGAAGATAGATTTGATCAGCCAAAGATGAAAATGACCGGATGAGAATTTTCTTACTTGCCTTCACTGCACTTATTCAAACAAAAATAGTATTCATTGAAACTAGTGTCCGTCATTATGTAACACCTATTTGTCTGAGGCAAATTTTGGAAGTGTAGTCACTATTAATTTGAAGCGATTAGCATAGTATTAAACTCTCTCTCTCTCTCTCTCTCTCTCTATATATATATATATATATATATATATATATATATATATATATATATATATGTGTGTATATGGCTGTGTGTGCGAAAAATTGACTGGGTTTCGCAGACGGGAAATTGAACCTTTGTATCTAGAGTGAAACACCGGAATAATTACCATTATATTGTCGTGGGTAGGGCTGCATAGAGCCTTTACGATTAGCTACTTTTGATGAGGTTTACTCACAAATATGAAAAATGAAAGTTTTCTCTGTACCTATGATGGGAAAATGACGTATCACTCAGTGAGACTAAAAGAAATAAAGAAGGGGAAAGAAAATAAGAAGCAGAAAAAGAACGGGATCTATAGAAAAATATCTTTTGATTCGCCATCACAGCCTATAATTGAACAACCATAGCATCAATGTTTGCAGTCAAGTAGAATAAATTCCATTGAAGATTAAATATGGTCATGAAAAATTCTAATTATGACATCGCTGGCGTTCTCCATCGGGAAACATCTTTTGAAACGTCTAGATTCTAGAGAATGTACATGTTTTAATAAACCTATCAAAATGAGGCCAAGTTTTCCAGGCATTCAAAAAAACATTTTCAGAAGGGGTCTCGTAGAGTACTGATGCCAATTTCCAAGTCATAGACAAAATGGTTAGGCCAAAAGCGCTGGAACACCCACACGCACAAACACAAGGTAAAACTTCTTTGTTGGCTACGGTTGATCAATTAGACGTGACGATCAGAAAATGAAGATTAAGAAAGAAAGAAAATCAATTATCACGTAACATTTTATTAAGTTACCTGAAGCAAATTCAGTCAGTACGGCAGTCATTCGAGAGTACTTTGAGTCGACAATTACTGTCGTCCAACAAAAGAAGTTTCAAACTCTAGAATTTGAAACGAAGGTGTGCAATAATATTTTTAATGGATTTATCTCATCAACGGGCAGATCGCATTCACGACCTATCAGCTGACACTGCTTTCATTCACTTGACATTAATATGTTTTGGAAAAGCACGAAGCGACAATCCAGCGCTCTGTCAAATAGCCAAAGATCTTCTCCCCACTGATATTTTGGGGTAGTTGACGGTGAAAAGAATCAGTGAGCGATCAATTAGGCAAACCACTCTCCCATAATTACCTTACCACCCAAGCAGTAGCAAGAGTATGCCCATTGTCAACGTTGACCAAGGCCAGTCATAAATACTAGTAGTAGTAGTAGTGATGGTGGTGGTATTATCATTTAGACGCTTGATCTTCTTTGGCTACGGTGAAAATATTGTTCTTCTTTGGAGGGGTCAGCCGGTATTCTCTAAAATATAGTCTCGCTTGGAGTCGAAAGTTACTTTACATCTACAGAATCATTCCAGATGACTGGAACGGCAATGGTGCTGTCATGACAATACCATATACCAATGATGAAGAATGCATGTTCAAATCTCATCGGAAGCTTGTCCTTTTTTTCCAACCAATGCTGCTTACTTACGTTGAATGATATGAGAGTTGCCACCAGACTAAGACGAAAGAAAGACTTATTATAATAATAATAATAATTATTATTATTATTATTATTGTTATTATCATTATTATTATTATTATTATTGATAAAAATATCAACAACAATAATAACATACTGCGCAAAAGGTTAACAGATCGATATCTTAAAGATTGAAAAAAAGCAGTAAAAGAGGACCAGGCATGAGATGGAGAGATTAGATAGAAAGATTTGCCGGTAAGACATGGCAGAGGTTAGCACAGTCACAGTCGACATGGAAGACTTATGTGACTTATTATGGCTGCTGCTTATGATGATGATATTTAACGGTATTATAAAAGGACTTTTTTGTTTCTTTCATTTTTATAGCTGGCGGAACTGCTGAACAGTAGGAGCTGAGATTGATCTAAAGGATTAAGTTGATCCAGGATTAACATAGGATTGCTGGCACTGACCTCTAAGGTCCCTATTAGGTCAATTTAGACTTGATTACTATTTTTTGCATGTTTTCAAATGTACGGAGATAATTTCAACAACAATCTTATCTAAGAAAAAGTGATTTTTCAATGAGTCTTTTTACGGTTTCAAGGGGGGCTCCGCAAGATCCAAGTGGGGAAAGTAATTTTTCACTTGATCCATCCGACATACCCCTGTTTCATTTATGAAATCTTCATAAAATATCATTTTCTTTCTCTGTATATATTTGAAGCTTTTTTCAGTATGCTCGAGCCTAGCAGTACGGACTTTCAAACGTACGTGCCCAACATTTTTTGAATAAATTCCCAATGAAATATCAATTTATTTCCCTTGTTGTTATGATTTGAGTTTTTTCCCCGGAAAACGCCTGGTATCTAAGCTGATATGTGTTTGTTTGTTTGTTTTTTTTTTTCTAATCATTAGGCTATGAACTTTTTGATGTGCTTATGCATCTATCACTTGAGAACTCACAGCATTCACGAGGTCTATCTGAAAAGTCCAAATATTTGATACTAACGAAAAATAGCCTACCTAAGCAAATGAGGCCTTAGTCCGCTTTAGAATATCCTGGCATCTCATCAACTTCTCAAAAAAAGTCTGAGGGAAAGTTAGAGAGACTGCTCTGTTGGGCTATCTTATCAGCCTACTCTCGATGGAAGTTATTTTGTTAAACTCCAGTCCAAGCCTAGAGCCGTCTTTGTTTTTCTGCTGTCGCAAGAACAAGAACAACGGGAACAACAAGAACAATCCTCACCAGAATTAGGGGAGTAAAAGATAACATTCACTTACAGTGATCCTAAATCAAACGAACTGATTGGTAGTCATATCTCTTACCACTTGAGCTAGCTTGGTAAGTCTTACATATCATTCAAAATTTATGTTAGAAATACTCGAAGGCTTATTTCATTTTAATGAATATATAAATTTATAAAATTAACCTTTCCTTCCAATGATTTGGAATCATGACCAAGGTATTGGTAGCTGGATTTCTAACCGACTGAACCAAACTGACAAGGCTCGCCTAACCCCGAAAAAAAATTTACAGACACGCAAGGGCTTATTTCATTCTAATCAATAAACACATTTATACCGAAAAAAATCTTTTTATGATTTTTTATTTATTATATATACAATACAAAAGTTGCAGCCATCATCTCGTGTCGAAATAGAAGTCAGGGTGGAGTTTGACCCTGCAGCAGCTAGGTTTGTTTTTCATCTCGTTCTTATATACGAAATTCATCGATCTGTCTCTCTAGACAAAACTCTTAGGCCTTAGTTGGACTGAACTTTTAAATGTTCTGAACCAATCAATAGTGACAAAATGCCAAAAACAAACAAAAAAAAATCTGTTAGACACCTTCTTTTCAAACTCAATATTTGAACAAAGATCTGATTGGCCTATTCCGTTACAGCATACCGCTTTTTTATTGGTCAACACATCTCTGTTTTGATTGGTCAACGCTTTATTTATCTCTCTCCAAATACACAAAAACAACTTCTTTATATAATAGGAAAAAAAGTACTTGACGAATCGATCTGATGCTTTTTTGTCCGCTAGACTGTTGATCTAATTTCCCTTGGCATATTTGCCCATGTCTGAAAAGCCGACAACATACCGCCACGCTAAATCCCCCAGGGGGCAAGGCCTTAGATAGGCTGCTAGCTTTTCCTATTACCTTTTCGTTGCCTGTCAATGTACATGGACAATAAACCATGGGAAACAAGGGCAATAGAATTCTAACCCACTGTCCTAATCTACTGCAACGCCAAACCACGTTCTTTCAAATTCGTCGTCACCTTTTATATTTATTAAGATTGCAAGTAGCCATCTTGTTTATAACGTCCCTCGATTTTCTCCATCTTCTCTTTCTCTGTCTTTTTGTTTCTTTGTCTTTTTCTGTCCGTCTGCATTTCTATTGCGAGTCTGTTCTTCCTTGTCATTTCTTCTTTTTTTTTCTTCGTTATCCACGTTTTATTCCAATTTAACCTTGTTTTTCTTTCCTTTTCGCTTTTGTTTCCTTACAATTAATTTCCCTAACTGTTTCTATCCGAGGTCATTTCGCTTCGATACTATAACGCCTTCTTGATCGTCTGTTTTATGCGTCTTCTCCAACTTGTACATCTTCTCATCTTCTTTCGTTTCTTTGTATTTGTATTGTCATTATAGTCACTACTGATGATTATTATTATTATTATTATTATTATTATTATTATTATTATTATTATTATTATTATTATTATTATTATTATTATTCGGCTCATTTCTCTCCTTTTTTCCTTCCTTCCTTCTTTGGTTTTCTTCCTCTGTACACTTCATTATTGGACATTTTCTCCCTTGGTCTGGCCTTTGCCACTCTCTCTTCCACCAGGCGCTTCTTCTCATCACTTCACCCATTTCTTCTTCTTCGACTTAGTTTCTTCTTTCTTTCTCCTCTTGTTCTCCTTCTTATTTCTATTCTTTGCTTTGTCCTCCCTCATCCTTTTTTTTCTTCTCCCTCTATCTACTACTACAACTTTTCTTTCTTCTTGATTCTTCATCTGATTCTTCAACTTCCTTTTCTCCTCGCCCTCTTCCTCTTCTTCTTCTCCCTCTTCTTCCTCCTCACCTTTTTCTTGTCCAAGTTCTTCTTCGTCATGCTTAATCATTCTTTCATCCTCATCCTCCCACATTTCATTCTCCTTCCTTCCCCTCTCTCTTCTTGTTCTTTTTCTCCATCTTATTCTTCTTTTTTCTTTTCCTCTCCTTCCTCCAGTTTTCCTTCGCCTTTCCTCTGCCTTCTCAACCTCCGTCTCCTCCATTCTTCTTCTTCTTCTTCTTCTTCTTCTTCTTCTTCTTCTTCTTTTTCTTCTTCTTCTTCTTCTTCTTCTTCTTCTTCTTCTTCTTCTTCTTCTTCTTCTTCTTCTTTTTCAAGTTTTCCTCTTTTCACTTTTTTTTTTTTTTCATTTGTTGCCTTTCTATTTCCCATGTTCTTCTTTTTACAAACCTGTGGCCATGTTTCCGGCTCTAAGCCCTCAATACAATGGAAAATGTCATCCGGAAAATGCCATCTGGGGCTATTCTGTTCAATGTGAAATCATAAAGCCTCAGGTCAGTACAAACAGTTCGAATCCTAAATCCGATATCGAACAGCCGACAACACGGAACACAAAGAGTATCAACGAACTTGGCTTGGAGGAGGCGTCCATAAGTTCTAGCTGTCATGTCGACAGTGATCCAGTTAGAAAGACAGGAGCGCCAGTTGCAGTTAAATACATTCTTCCTACCAACGCCCTCTGGATATGCAATGCATTTGCTTCGTTTAACGAGTTCTTTTACGCCTATCTTTTCTTTTTTTTTCTTCATTTCCACTTCCATTCGTTTTATTTTTATTCATTTTTTTTTTGTGAAGAAGGTCGGTGTTATAAGTTGCTGCTAGTTTGGTCACGATGATACGGAGCTTTTATCTCCCCCTGAAACGATCTACTCTTGATAACAACACATCTGTTTGCCTTCTGGCAATCCAAATCAGAAATTGAAACCACCAATCCTACACGGAAGAAGACGTGAATTAGTTTGTTTTCTCCATGGCAAAACCTCCATCACAGATAGGATTGAAAAGATACGTGTTTGTCAATCAGTAAACATTATTGGGTCGCGATTCAAAGAGAGACTTGCTTTTTGTCTGAACTTCTGAGATGTGGCATTATCGTTATTTACTGATTTACTCAGACTAATGTCTCTATCTTGGTTGTTAGAGTCACAATGTTACCACCGTTGTACACTCCAGCCTTCTTCGGGCTTTTAGGAATTACAAACGGAACTCTCCATTCAATCCACAAGGGTATATTGTCCTCATTCCACCGAGCAAAAGTATTCAACATTGTCACTCTACCCGACCAAAGGTTTGAAGTCTCGACGACCAGACAGATTACTAAATACGCTTAATCAACGCTTTTATCTCCTGATCTACGGTAAACATAGCTTTTGGGAAAAAATGTTGATTAAGCGCTTATCTTGTTACCTACTTGACAGTCTTGGGTTCATTCCTTGGGTAAGAGCATAAACATCATATATTCTGGTCAAGTAAAAAAGGCAGACAAGCAACATCGCAAAAACAAATTAACCTGTAAGAATCAACTCATCCGGGATATCCCCTGCGTGGACAGTGGTACAATCTACCCCGGTGGAATAAGTGAAGGGTTTGGGTCGAAAAACCAGAACGTTATCATCAACAAAAGGCATCTGAAGAAGGCCAGGAAGTGCAACAGCCAAAACGTTGTGTCTGCATCACACGAGATGAGAACACGTACGAATAAATGAAGGCTTGTTTGGTTGATGAAGAAATTGAGCAACGCGATTTAAACTTCAAATTTGAGTGTAAAAATAGATTTGGGACTTTTAATCAATGAGGCTCGACTCTCCAGGGACGGACAGTTTTATGATAATTACAGGAAAAAACATATTGCCAGTTCCTGATGAGTACATTCGGCACGAAATGTTAACATTCACCAGGTTTATATCCATGTAATTCTTATTATATATGTAGTAAAAGACATAGAAACTTAGGAAATGAACCGATACGGTATTTCAATGCAAGTCAAATGCATCTCTGGGGCATGCACTATCGCTACCGAACTACGAGTCTTCATACCAGGTTATTGTTATAGAGTTCGCTGAGGGTCAGATCTTCTCAATACTGTCACATCAGTGTTTATTTTTGTTTTTGGTTTTTTTTGTTTTGTTTTTTTTTTTTACATTAGCAATGCTGTCGTCTGGATGGTTCCAATCATATCTCGGATCTCTAATTTTTCCAATATCCTTGCAAGACTCTTCCAAATAGTCCAATAATAAGGGATACGACTGTCACCCCCATGCGTCACAACTTCCCACTAGATACTTGTTTAACTGTCGATTCTATTTCAGTTTCACTCTATGGTCTACTGGAACGGTGATATCCATTTTCTGACAGTCTTTCACATAGTTCCCAGTACACACCGATGCAAGTCTACTGTGCAAATGAGTCCTCTTTCTTATTCCTTTCCCTGTCAGTTGGGGTCATCTCTGGAGCGTCAAGCCATGAGCATCATCATATTCTTCTCAGTCCATCAATTCGTCGATTCAAGTTCCTTTTGGAAAAGCTCAAGAGAGGCCCTGTGTACCTAACTGTTGATACTCTATCTATTTTTAAAGTTTAGTGTTGTTTCTAATATCTTTTTTTCTATTTTCTTCAGATACGCCATCCGTATTTTTTTCTCTCATTCCCTCTTGCTTTAAGGAGTCATATTCGAGTACCTTTAGTGGTCCTCTGTCTTTAATTCCCCGATTATCTTGTTACGTGGCAATTCATACTATCATCATTAATATTATTTTCATTTACTTCGGTCGGAAAGGGGATGTCAAGGAGTTTGAATCGACTGAGACATCTTTGTGTATATTGGCTTGACAATCTGCGACAGAGTAGCTCCCCTCCCTTTTCTATAAAAATTACTTCTCGGTCACATTTTGCAGTAGACTTTAGAAGACGCAAATTCACGAGCAGGTGACGACAGTATGACAAATGAACGAGATAGAAGATTGAAGCTATCGATTCCGTCACTATTCAAATACTACACTCATCTCTTCTCTCCATTCACTACCAAAACTCTAGACCAGAGACGAATCGAATTATATCGTTAGACTATCAATTTCATTGGTTTCACTTTCGCTGCTGAGCCGATAATTTTGACTGCAAACAGCTAATGGTATGTCCCTAGAAGCTATTGTCATTATTGTTACACTGTGAAATATTGCTTGCTTTCTGGGTTATGCTATCTCACAGGAGACTGGCTCTATGACAAGAGTGAAAGGAACGTGGATGGTTCCTGCGAGTGCTGATTCTTAGTCTAATTATCACTCTTATTTTACCATTATTTCAATGGGCTAATCCATACATTTATTTACTTATATATATATATATATATATATATATATATATATATATATATATATATATATTTAAGCTGAATGAAATATTGTTACTACAAGACAAAATTTTGTTTCGCCAGTCTTCCAAATGACTTGATAATTAGCCTTAACACCCAGTATATATATATATATATATATATATATATATACACACATATATATATATATATATATATATATATATATATATATATATATATATATATATATATATATATATACATATATATATATATATATATGATAATGATTAATAATTGTGTCATCCACAGACATGGATATATTTGGTCCAATAGAATGAATTATAGATTACGTCATATTATAAAGAAACTTATCACCCTTTTCAATTGTTTATTCTATTCCATTGTCTAAATTGACTGATACATCAAACGTTTCATGATGGGAGATCATTTCAAGAAAGTTTCAATATAATATAACACAGTTTATAATTTGTGTGTATGTGTGTGCGCGTGAATATAGTTTTCTGTAAGAGTTTTCCCCAAGCAGGAGAACCATAGACAACAGAATCTACGTGCAAGATAATCCCCCTCTTTGTTGGAGTGTTCTGACTGTCAGGCGAACCTGTGGTTGGACCGTTGTACGATAACATTAAGAGGCTGGTGGATGACTGAGCTGACTATAGGGTTTTACCGTCCCGTTGAAGAAAAATCAGGACAGTATGGCCGTTTACAACTTCAAGCACGGATCCTAAACACTCCAACATAAGCAAGGGTGCAATGCTACCCATCACAGGATCGACTTGACTATAGTGACCTGGGTTTATTGGATCCCAGGTCCGAATAACACCCCTGGGAAAACCGTCAGCTTATCAAGTTTTAACTTAACAGTCCACACTTCTTCTCCAGAAATATAGCTTTTTTTCAACAGTAGGGCTTTGTATAATCTTTCTTCGCAGATTGATGAGCGTTTTACAGATCATATCAATAATAGACACCTATGAGAGTTGAAAGACAAAAAAAGGCGTTAACTCAGTCTCTTTCTAATGACTGGAAGTCATATGATAAGCAAGACTTCCTATCAATTTATCAATGCTGGGAATAACTCTATGAGATAGAAAGAGATCAACATTGATCAGAGAGAGGGGAAAGCGAAGATTATTGGACGAATGATGGAGCAACAATATGGAAATGGAGTTGACAGCAAGAAAACATGACCAACAGACGGAGGAAAGGGTTAATGATTGGTATCTATGGGACTGAAAGCGCAGTAGGAAAAGACCGGGCACAAGATTGAGGGATGAAATATAAAGATTTGCCTGTAAGACAGAAGTCAATGCTATTGTGGTTATCATGAAAGCATTTGTCTAGCAGTACATATAAAGGTTGATATATATATATATATATATATATATATATATATATATATATATATATATATATATATATATATATATATATATATATATATATATATATGAGGGTTAATGGAGTGGACAAATAATTCAGAAGACTGACAAATTTAGCTGGCCACAGAGCAGAACGTGTGAATATAAGTACTATTGACTATACTTACCTTACTCAGGCATGAGGACGAATTGGGGGAGTATGGTTTTAAAATATTTTTGCACCAGAAAACTTTCAAGTACTTGCATTGGAAATCAGCATTCAATGTTATTGTGATGTGATTTTGAGTTTCGTCTTTAGTCTTCAGAGAGATTCGGAATATCGTCGACTTTTTGTGTGCAGAATGGGATAGATAGATAGATAGATAGATAGATAGATAGATAGATTGGCCCCCAAATGTGATTGTGGGACGATAAGTGAGAAAAATAGAATAGAGATAAATAGATTCAACGTAGAATAAAATACGTTATGTATAAGAGAAGAGATAGACACAGAGAAAAGTTTTCTTAAGTGTACGAAAAATGTGTATATTTTTGCTGTGCTTAGTTTATTCTGTAACTAAGGTAAACTTGGTAGGGTAGAAAGATTGTGTTACACTGCTCTCCCAAATGAAGAATTTTGGAAAAAAAACTGTATTCGGAATCCTGACTTTTACCTGGGATCGAAAGCAGACCAAATTCTCAAACTACTTTATTCTCCAAACTGACCCCACAGCAGAAAGTGTGTAAATAAGAAAATGTTTGCCAAGTAATAGTCTGGTAAAGATCAAATTGACGGAAGTAGAGGTTTGAATGATCGTTTTGCATCAATTTTCCAAATTGAAAGTTTCTGATTACCTAGAAAAACAACCGACTATTCATTGGATACTGATAAAAACTCCAGTACTTATGATAAAGGACAGAATCTTTTTTCAATGTAAAAACCCCCATCATCTTTATTCTTCTTGAAGGATTTTTTTCACTTATAATTGCTATTGAAAAATTAGTTTTTCTCATATCAAAAAATAAGCTCATGGCGAAATAAACTATTTTCCACCTCGAAAAAAAGTATCGACGAATGGACACCAAAGTATCATTTAGGACTTTTAAAAAATGAAAAATAAAGTGGAATATTGCTGTTCTTGACGCGTTTTTATCTTTATATTTATCCACATATTTATGGATATTTTCTATTAAAAAATATCGACTGTAAATTCAATGCAATCTTTTTGAAATATTGTTTTATTTTTTTTCACTTATTTTCAAAGATTGAAATGTTTGAACCGAAGTTGAATTCTCAAATAGAATCATTTTTTTGGTGATTTTCGATATTTTTTGTTGTTTTTTGTTATGTTTAATCAGA
This sequence comes from Thysanoteuthis rhombus, assembly GCA_963457665.1. Taxonomy (NCBI): domain Eukaryota; kingdom Metazoa; phylum Mollusca; class Cephalopoda; order Oegopsida; family Thysanoteuthidae; genus Thysanoteuthis; species Thysanoteuthis major. The sequence goes on along the minus strand of OY735213.1, from coordinate 35,182,871 downwards.
TTGTATTTTTATCGATAGATAAATTGATAGACAGTCTTGCGAATCATATGACTTCCGGTCATCAGAAAGGAACTGAGTCAACCCCATCTTTTCTCTTTCAATTCTCATAGGTTTTTATTATCAACATGATCTGTTAAACGCTCACTGATCTGAGATGAAGGATTATACACACCCCTACTGTTGTAAAAAGCTATATTTCATCGTTCTTTTACGCACCTGACGAATTTTTTTACCACAGTGCAGTTGAGTAAAGATGAAACTAATTTCTTTCAAATCAAATTATCTTCATCGTAAAGGTATATTATTTCAGTGGATTTTTTTAATTATAGGATTTCAATTTTTCGAAATCCTCAGATCTGAAAACAGAATGGCGCCCAGATCATCGATTTATCGATTAAAAAGTAAATATTGATTTTGAAACTTCAAGTCTTCGTTTATAAGGTTCGGATTTTTTTACATTAATTAAGATTTTTCTGTTTCTCACAGAAACAAGAAAAAACTCAGGACAACAATTTTCAAAATTTCAATTACGTTTCAAAATAGGGTGTTGAACATTTGAAAAGTTGCCTGATCATGGCTAATGTGCGAGTAACGCTTGTGGGGGAGAGGGTATTTGTGTGTGTGTGTGTGTGTGTGTGTGTGTGTAATGCACAGTTATGCCGTTTTCTTTCATACATATTTTCTATTTTTTTCATTTTGTGTGTATGCTTATGTATGTGTACCTCAAGGTGTGTGTTGGATATGTGTCTGTGTGCACGTTTGTGCACCTTTGTTTGCATGGCTATGTGCTCAGTCATGCATTTTTCTTTCATGCACATTTTCTTAATCTATCTTTCTCTCTTTTTATGCGAGTCTGTGTATGTCTGTGCATGCGTGTGCAAGCGTGAGTCCGCATGCGCGATCTTTGTCCGTGGAACCCTACCAGGAATTACGCTATTATGGAGAAACGATTGGTAATAAGAACTTCACTTTGTTTCTAGATTTGCTGTACCATTTCGGTCTTCATTCTCTTGGAAATAATAGAGTGTAAAAGAACATACCACCCAGCTGACTGAGGGTGGAGAACCGTAAACTACAAAAGTAATACAACATATTAAGATGTCCGACCCAGAAAGAGGAAAAGAAAAAAAAATGAAGGAACGAAAACAAAACCGGAAGTAAACGTAGAAGAATATGCTTCGAAACGGAAATATAAGGAGGTTTGATAGGAGAAATCAGATATTGTGCTAATGGTGGGTATTCAGGCAGGAACGAGATGAGGTTTTCACGAACCCCCTGTGGTGATTATGGGAAAAGGATCAGAAAGTGGGAAATATAATCGAAGACGTAGACAAGGACCTTAAAACGGATCGAGATAATAAATTGGTTATATTACAATTTGCACGTATAAACATAATCCATCGGCAGATTTTAATTGATAAAATGGATAACTCAGGAAACATGTCTGTAAGCTATCTAAAGTGTTGGTTTTTTTAATTTCATTTGATGCTTATTCACGCTAGTCTTAGAATATTCTGACTAGAAATGAGATGCATTGCTTATTAATACTGATGCCTTTATGCAGATTTATGAATGCAACGAAAGGAAATAAAGGATAGAATGAGGCAGTGAAAAGGAATATGAGATATGTAAATCAAATGAAATCACGAGCAAAAGTGGATGATTTAAAATATAAAGTAAATTCAAGGAGAAGCAAATTCTGAAAGGGAAAAACGATGAAAACTGTCGTCTTCCTAGACGAATGAAACATTCAGAATACTGTCCCTATTTGCGTGGTCTTCTCTACAATTTTTCAACTAATGATCTATCTAAACATCTTCTGGTCTCCATCAGATCAGGTAATAAGGGAATCTTGTCCAATGTACACGTGCACGGGCACATGCGTTTACTTGTATAATGAACATTGTAATGTTTTAAAAGTTTTTTGCCCGTAACGATGAATTCTCTCACTGAAAAGTAACAATTTTGCTCAGAAAAATATATCTTGCCTACTATGCCCACGATTTCAAACAATGGATTCTTGAACTGAAACAAATTCAGTAGTTTCATGTTTTGAAAAGGATCATCGTATAGAAATTTTTAAAAAATACACATGAATTTCTTTCACAGGGATTAACTAGTACTATATAAATGGATTTATGTTATCTACTCTATTGATAAACAATGTGTTATTTTTATTTTATTCTTTTTTGGGGGGGGGTCACCGTCCATAATTCTGGACTCGTCCATTCAGGAGTATACGTTTTCTTCATGAAAAATACTCCTACCTGTCATTTCAAACAATGCACTCTTCCCGGTAAACATATTCAGTATTTTTTTAAAAATAGGATTAAAAAAACATTCCAATCGATACATATCCGTGATTTTTTATAACTTATATATACGATTATATCACATGGAAAAATGTATCAGGATGCACGTCGTATAGTAAGTAACTGCAAACTAGTCTTGCTGGTTATTGTTCGTCTATTCGATTCTCAGTGGGTCTCCCACTACTGATGGTCTGATACCAAACTATGTTAATAAAAATAATGAAATAAAACGGGTAGACGTATTATTACAAGTTTTGGATATTTTACTGAGACATGTCACTTTTGTCAAAAGTGTACGAAGGTGCCTACTGACGCCCTTCGTGCTTTAAAAGCTACTAGACATACAGGTACAAAAGCTGGCCGCAGGCTTATTAAACTGTTGTTGCGCGAAGCAAACCAAGGCTTTTGCATCCATCATCATGCACACTACCCACCAATATAATATCTTTAGTACGTAAATACTTGGTCATTTCAAGACGGTCTTAAGAACGAGTCATCGTAACTCCCATACGTCGTCATAGGAAGACTTCCTGTTTATCAATGACTGAAACATTTCCACCCGAACGTTCGTTTAATAAACACTAATATACGTGTGTGTGTGTGTTTTTGTGTGTGTGGAGGCGGTCTGTATCTGTGTGTTTGTGTGAAGAATCAAATATATACGAAATGTGATTCAAAATTTCAGTGAATTTCAATAGCTTCATCAGTTAGTTCATTTGTCAAATTACAAAGTGTTTCCAAAGCTTTGCAATGGATACCGAGCTCGTCTCGTAACCCAAAAGCTTGGGAAACGCCAGGCTTGAAATGATTTTTTCAAAAACTGTCTAGAAACTTAGGTTCTCTATTTCCTGGTAGAGCAATTTCAACAATTGTGATAATTATACGGTAAGACAGAAAAAACGTTTGGCAAATAGACTGTGCAACAAGTTTATCAAGCTATTCAATTTCCTCAAAGGTTTTGATAGCATCCTTTACTTGTAGTGGTGGTGACAAGCATATCAACAGCGACACGCTGTGAGGTTTAGGCGGCATGCAACGTAAAAGAAATGTCGTTAAAGTTGGGATGACTTTTTAAAATTTAATTTTATTATCCTAGTTTTAAAATAGTTTTTCTTTTTTTAATTTCAATTTATGTTTTATTAAACTCCTAACAAATCAAGAATCGCCCAAGGCAGGCAAGTCTTTGTTAGAGCTAGCTCGACCTTCAAAAACAAGAAAGAAGGGTGTATAACCAGTGTATCCACACAATAGCCGCCTATAGAGCTGAAACATGGAACCTAACGAAAAGATTGACTCCCCAAACTAAGAACCATGCAACATGCACATGAGAGAATCAACATCACATGGAGAGATCACCAGACATCACTGTATATTTGGAGGAAAAAAAGGAGTCAGGGATATAGAATTCATGAGGAAACGAGACAACCGCTGGACATTCTGCTTGTTGATGAACTTTAAAACATGTATCCATCAAGTTTATCAACACTTACTTCATATATCAAACGAGAATTGCCTAAACAGGTGCAAGCATTTCTATGTCAACAAACATTTGTGATTTCTGTCAAAGAAACTGCATTAAAACTGAATTTATACGCGTACACCCTTTTCCGAATGTATCAATTGTTATATAATATGTTTATAAAATTCATTTACCTCAACTATCTTAGAAATCTCTTTGTGTCCTTTTTAAAGGCGCCTGTGGGCAGTCGATTATCACTTGTTGCTTGCCATCCTTTTTGCTAGTTGCCACTATGACGAAGGGGAAGCTAAAGGAACAACGTCAAAACAATCTCTCGCACACTTTCTGTTAACTACAGCATTGCAGAACTACGTCCTGCTGATTAAGTACTTTACGATCTCATTCTTACAAGTTGTGAACTCCAAAATATTAAATTTCAATTGATTTTACTTAATTAGTTATTAGGGTCAGATGTTTTATTAATCACAACCTAGTCCCCTGCATACCCTTCAAACTTAACGCGAATTGAGTGGGTCCTGTCGCCCTGAACGTGTCCATAGCGCATCATACAGATCGCATCGTCAGTGCAGACGTTTAACATGTTACATATACATATCTGAGGGAATGCAACAAAAGTCTATTCAATAATAAAAGCCTCTATGGCGCAGCTGTTGTTCACTTTCAAACATACAGAAATCATAATCATATTTACTGACTTGAAGGCGGACGTTGATTTGGCGAGTTATCTACCCCTTGGTCCGTGCGTTTTCCGTCGTCGGCAGTTCAGGGTAATTGATTTTCGTCCTGCATATTCCACCGTATGGAATCCCATCAGCACAGTAATTTGTTTGTACTTTTCGTCTTTACCCCCGGTGCGTAATGGAAAGAGAGTTTCAATGACAAGATTTGATTGTTCATTAGCAAGTTAGAGAAGCGCTAAAGAGGCAACAAATTGGGATTGGGGACGCGTGACGTCATCGCACAGATGAATCAACTGGATAAGAGGAGCCTTCGAGATCAATAAAACCAATCAGATTCGTCGAATGTTTTGTACTGCTCAATAACAAGCAGCAGTCGATAAGATGCTGGTTGTGCTCGAGTAGATAAACAAAAACTGAAAAATGTGTTACTCTTGATCCTTTGTAAAAATTATTTATGTAGTTACGTTCTCTTTTAAAGGGTCGTAGTTAACAGGAGGAAATGTTGGCATTTTTTCTGAAACCGTAAAGAAATCTCCAAAAATCACAAACATCACTTTTAAAAACCAAAGTAGATTAAACGCTAACCAAATAGTAAAAACTGAAAAAAAAAGTGGGGGGCGATTAGAAACACATCATTCATAAAATAAAAAGAAAGTTTAAGATTCGTTTGGGCAAACGTGAGTAAAAAAAAAGTTATGGAAAAATATTCTTCCCATGTCGTACATACATTGTGGATTGAATATGGGGTGTAAATCGATCATCAACTTCGGAGCTAATTCACACGCGTCCAATATAAAAGTCACTTTTTCTCCAAGAACGGAAACTTTTGCAAAGAAACGAAGGTCAGTCCTGATCAAGGCACTTCATACTACACATGAAAAATATTTTTACCTATGCTCACTCAAACGAATTTCGATCGATGAGTATGTACATACAACGTTTTTCCGAGATCGTTAAAAAAGTTACTAGTATCTATTTTTTTTTAACAAATCAAATCAAATACAATCTGATTTCCGTGTATCTATCTATCTTTCTATCTATCGAATCACCCCCCCCCAAATGGTCTGCCTGACCAAAAAGCCAGTGGCCACAGATTATCTTCTTTTTACACATCTGGGTCTGCATGCGTATGTTTGCACATGCGTGCGCCCTAGGCGCTCCTGGTCACACTTTGGTGGCAATGCTGTGTATTTTTGCGCTATGCTGTTCCACTTGGTGAATATGATAAAATGTTTTATAAATCAAAGTCAAATGTCATCAACAGTAGGTTTTTAGAATCTGTTGTTGGACATAGACCATCCCTGAGATTTGCCAGACCTCTCTATTTTGGGCGTCGCTGGGCCAATGCTTTCTGAACTTGTCTACTACATTTCACCATCCTATAGTTTGCCGGCCACGGACTTCACATGTGAGTTGTGGTGATTCATGTTGCGATTCGTGATGTCGAAAGGTTGTCTGACATTCTTGCAACATGACCAGGTTATTGCCATTCGGATTTTCTAATGGATTCTATGATATCTCAGACTTCTGTGTTCTCCCTAATATAGTATGCTGTCTTGTGATCTCTCCATGTGATGTTTAGCATGATTCTTTCATGTGCACGTTGCAGAGTTCTCAGTTTGAGCGTCAGACCGTTGATAAGGTTCCATAAGTGACTATTGCGAGGATGCATTGGTTGTATACTTTTTTGGGGACTAATGGGATTTTCCTATTCTCAAAAGTTATTCTAGATAGATGTAGTGGTCTACTTTCTCTTCCTCTGAGTTTTCAATCCTGCGTCTTAAACATGTTTGCTGGACATGACCCTTGTTTTGCGTAAGTTCAACGTGAAGACCAACATTCTTGCTTTTTCATATAGTCAAATATGATATAATTCAATGAGCTTAATTAATATTTTGTAGTGCAATCTTAAGTACTTATTCAGTATTATACATATTTGTATCCTGCCGCAAATTACACTCAGGTTGCCCAGTATTTGGACCAGAGCAAGAAACTCAATGAGATTAATCATATACTGGAATCATAAAGGTCCCAGTGTATACCATACATTGTTATGTCAGAGAATGTCTTGATTGCAGTGGGATAGGATTGTTTGCTTGCAATCGCCAAAAGACAGGCATTCCAAATTTGATCCTGTAAGTTAATTCACAAACAAGACTCCAAAATATCGTCATCATCATCATCATCATCATCATCATCATCATCATCATCATCATCATCATTATCAGTCTTTTAACGTCCGTCGTTGGACATAGACCCTCCCAAAGATTTGCCACACTTCTCTATCATAGACGTCGCAGAGCCAGTACTTTCTGAATTTGTCTAGCTCGTCTCTCCATCTAATATTCTGCCGGCCTCGGTTGCACATGTGATCTCAGGGAATCCATGTCGTGTGTCGCGATGTCCATCGGTTGTCCGCCATTCTTGCAACATGGCCAGCCAACAGCGATTTGAGATTTTTAACGGATTCTAAGATGTCCCTGACTCCTGACTTTTTCCGGATGTACTGTGCTATCTTGTGGTCTCTCCATGTGATGCCCAGCATAATTCTTTCATGTGCACATTGCATGGTTCTCAATTTGCGGATCTGTCTCTTGGTTAGGTTCCATGTTTCAGCATCATAAGTGACTATTGGGAGAATGCATTGGTTATACACCCTTCTTTTTAGGATTAATGGGATCTTTATGAAACCTTCAAAAGAAGAAGAAATCAAGGGTAGAATTACAGTAAGATGGCAAGCCTTTGGCAGAGCAAGCTCAACCTTCAAAAATAAGAACGTCCATTAATCCCAAAATTTAGGTTGTTATTAATCGGCTGAGATAGATAGATAGATAGACAGATAGATAGATAGTATGAACAGACTGGGATCTATAAATTAGTGGTTCGACAGTTGCAACATCACCTTATTTATCAATTGCCACGGTTGTTTATCAAAAATCCAACCGGTAATAAAATATTTCTTTTTATTAACCAATAAGCGATGTTTTGTTTTTTTGTTTTCAAATTTAGAAGCCAACGTCTTCCAAAGCTGCTGATGATCATCTATATAGAAGGAACTGTACATGACGACACTGAAAACTGTACGCATGTCACGTAATACAGGTCAGAAAAGAAAGAAAGAAACAAAGAAAAATCATGTTAAAAACGTACAGACCACATTATACTGTTCCCTTGGGTTATTCATTCACACGGAAGCCTTCAAAAAGAATGATTTCTTCCTTTTTTTCTGTTTTTTGGTTGTGCAGTGTTGTGGAAGAGGGAATGCTGGATTGTAAATGGTAATGACGATTACAGATGAGAAGTGTCGCCGTCTGTTGTATGCATAACTGACAACAGTTTTTTTTTATAAGATAAAAGACTCACTGACTTTCACATAGACTTTTTGTAGTCATCATTTTTATTTCCTTTATATCTGTATTTCCTTTTTTTTATTAGTGTTACTCGTTGTTTTGTTTTGCTCTTTGTTTTGTTTTGTTTTGTTTTTTTCTTGGAGGATTTCAAGATTTCTTTCCGAACAAGGTTCTAGAGTTCAGGAATTTAGCAAATTTTTCCCCTCTTACTTCACACTCTGTTGCATCACGAACAGAAGATTTCCGTTCCTTATTTTATTCTATTTTATTTTATTTTATTTATCTATTCATCTATCTATTTATTGATATTATTATCATGCTCTGGACGTTTAGAATACATGTAGCGAGACGGAACGTCCTAAGAAGATTAAGAGGCGGAGAAAGGAGGGAAGACAGGAATGAAGAACAAATGTACAATAGTTTAGTTAGTTATTCACCAAGCTCAGCTTAGTCTAGGGTATAAAGTCGCATGTATAGGTCACATAGTTAGGATCGAACCTCTTTCTCACACGTTATGATTTGCGATACCAGCTCACCAACTGAGAAATACAGAATTCGAAAAAGACGGAATAAAGAGTTTATTCTAAAAGTAACTAACTTTGTTCTTTCTTATATTTTACTTGTACTTCATTCTTATACCAATTGTTGTTTTTCCAAAGAAATTCTGATTGGAAACGCAGGCCCTCACCATCAACACCTGGGCTCACACATCTGAATTCAGAGTATCTCAGCTGTACACGTAATTCTCATAACTGTTTATGTTAGGGCTCCACACGCTCGCCTTTCTCCTGCTCGTTTATCTCAGTCTGTCGACATCAGAGTGCATTGTATTTGACTGGTTTGCTGTTTAGTTGCCGACACAGATGAAATCGTTTGTTTTTTTGTGAGTCGGCAGCATTCACTTATGAACCCCCAAGACGCCAGATCCTTGATCTGACACCATAAAAACAGATGGGGCCCTGGTAATGACGTTAACAGGCTTTCTTTTAATTCCAGTCTGTTCCGGAAATATTCTACCAAGATGGGAATTTGTTTGAATCTCTAAGAAAAAGAAAAAAAAATGAATATCAAATGATAGAATTTGAAAAAGAATATTCATCATAAGTAGATCATTATCTATCAATTGATATAACTCCAGTAACTGTTTGTTTGATTTATGGTATGTGTCTCATGGTTGGCCAAATAGCTGGACACTGGGGGCTTCGAAGTTCAACATGTGATAGGTGGTGCTAACCTCCAAGATCGCTGGAGTTCGCCATCGATCAATTTAGAGTCGGCACTGCTATTCCCAGCCAAACTACAAAAATGGTCATCTTTTCACGCAACACAGCATAAACCGGAAGCGCCCTAATTCAAACTTTTAATATGATTATCAGCATTCACTTCGCAGTAATGCTCTTGGGAGAAGCATGAATAGAAATAGATGATGCAATTGAGATTGAAAAGATTGAAAGAAATTCATGTACAGTAACTAAATTAGTACTATATATGTGTGTGTGTGTGTGTGTGTGTGTGTGTGTGTGTGTGTGTGTGTTATACTACCAAAAGAATTGGAAAATTCGACCATGAAAAAATATTACTTGACCTTACAATCGCTTTCTATCGTCTCTTTGAAAGCAATACACCTAGACATGAATATGACGTTATATAATGGTTTTCATGATATCTCTGAACTCCTATTGTTTTTAATTTACTGTGTTCCATTTAATGTTAAGCGTAATTCTCTCTTATGCACCTTGTATGGTTCTCTTTTGGTTAGGACCCATTTTTCAGCTCCATATGTGAATATCGGAAGGATACTTGGTTGTAGACCCTTCTTTTTAGAACAAATGGGATGTTCACGTTTTCGACGGTTAAAACAACTACATCTGTTTGTTACAGCGCTCGCTTAAACATTGACGCATATATATATATATATATATATATATATATATATATATATATATATATATATATATATATAAGAAGCTTGATCAAAATGTCTGTACCCTCATACAATTATTAGCTGAATTTGACCTGAATTTACAGAGAGACCACGATTATCCGAACGAGACTGGCAGATGGCACTTTGATCGGATAATTGACTGTTCGAATAACTGATCCGATCATAAAGAAAAGAGGCCATACTGAACTCAATTACGGTACCTTGGAATCTTTTTTCCGGATAATCCGAAATTTGGACAATTGATCTTCGGATAATCGAGGTTTCTCAGTATAACGATCTGTGGAGAAGCGTTGTGTTGAGTGCATTTACAAGAAGCTTACACTGTACGTGTGACACAGAGAGAGGGGGATGAGCTAGTACATACTTATCATTTACTCTCAAATGAATCATATTATGTAGAAACCACTTCAATAAGGATATAGAAATCTTTACTCTTTCGAATATCTTTCATCATCATCATCATCATCATCATCGTAATCATCGTAATCATCATAATCATCATCTTGTTAGCGTCCGTCGTTGGGCATAGACCTTCCCCAAAATTCGCCAGACCTGTCCATCATGAGTGCCAAGGAGTCAGTACTTTCTGAATTTATCTAGCTCGTCACGCCATCTTACTGTCCATCGGCCACAGTTTCGCATATGATCTGTGGGATCCACATTGTGAGTTGTGATATCAAGAAGTTGTCTGACATTCTTGCAACGTGTCCAACCCAACGCCATTCGACTTTTCTAGCACTCTATGGTATATCGGAATCTTTTCTTTTCTCTGATATCTTGTGCAGTCTTTGTGATCTCTCCATGTGAGATTGAGCATGATTCACTCCTGTGCATGTTGCATGGTTCTCATTTGGAGGGGCAACTAGTGACAACCTAGTGTGATTCTTCGATTTGTACACATAATCAGGAGATGTAAAAACCAAATAGATAATAGTTCTGTTTTATCTCATCCAAGCATCCCTTTCAGATTATCTTTTGCTTGTGGAGGGAATTATTGTCTTACTTCTCATCTCCATACAAATAATTCCAATCAAAATCTCTACTTCTTTATACCAATCTCCTAATACTGACTATTCTTCTTGATAATCAAACATTTCGTCTTTTCAAAATTTTAGAATATTTTTCCCCTTTTATTTCTCTATTTCCCGCCTTTCTGTCATGTTTTTTTTTATTCACCCGCCTTTTCTCCATTTTAGAAACCGTCAACCAGAACTGTCAGCATAGTTTTCTTCTGTTGTTGAGCTAGTCTGTTTGACTGGCTGGCCGGCTATGAATCAATGGAGCCAGAGGGCTGAAAATCTAAATATTTACTTCTTATATACATTTTTTAAATTTTTTTTTATTTTCTACTTCCCATCCATGTTTTCAGTCGGGGGTCAATTTGCAATGTAAGAAGACTTTTTTAGTCATCACTGTCCAACGAAAGATGGGAGAAGTAACTTATTCGCAGATCACTCCCTTTACCAATTTTTTAACAGATCGACCCCAATATGGCATGCTGCCAAAAGACATTGGTCATGTGATGGTTTCTATTGGTTGATCAACCAGACCTGCATTGCTTTTTTTTAAATTTCGCTTCCTCTCTTTTTGGTTAATTATATACGTACTATACTTTTCCTTCTTAATTCCCCTTTTTTTATTCTCCACTTCTTACATTTTCCCTTTCCTTTACATTTTCTACTATTTTTTCTCCTTTTCTTTTTCATTCCCTCATTACTTTTTTTTAAATTTCTTTTTTTTTTCCTTTACTTCTCGTTAATTCATTTTCCTCTAACGAGTTTCTTCAGTTTGGCTTTCATTTGACACATTCCTCTGGCCGGCCACTGACGCCCGGAAAGCGCCCCCAGCAGGATCAATTGCTTTTCATAACAACCGCATTACACACAGAGGCCACTTCAAAAAAACATTGTGACGCACTTTCAAACATTCCGAACGATGTGTTGACAATCGGAAAAATATTTCTTTTTCTCAACATCCATTTCCTATTTTCACATGTATGTTCAATCGAACAAAATATTATTCAGAGCGAATTTTTAACACTTGAGATTTTTTTTCTATCTGTCTTCTTTTCTATTGTTAAATTCATTTTCTGTTTTGCATATACTGCGCTCATTCTTTCCTCTCTTTGAGTCTTTCCTTCTCTGTCTTACTTGGATCTTATTCATTCTTTCTTTTTTTTTTCTCCTTCCTTCTTTGCATTTCTTCGACAGCGTTCAGTCACTTTCTCTCTCTCCTTTGACTGCGTCCATTCTCTCTTTCCCCTTCTCTCTTACTTTAGATTTCATTCATTCTTTCTTTTTTTTCTCCTTCCTTTTCTGCATTTCTTAGACTGCGTCCATTCTCTCTTCCCCTTTCTCTCTTACATTGACTGAGTTCGTTCTCTCTTTTTTTCCCTTCCCCTCTGTTTCGCTCAGACTGCGTTCACTCTCTCTCTCTCTCTCTCTCTCTCTCTCTCTCTCTCTCTCTCTCTCTCTCTCTCTCTCTCTCCCTCCCTCCCCCCTCTCTGCATCAATGATTTCTTCATTCGTTCTCTATCACTTTTTCTCCTCACGTTTATTTTTCTTCCATAACGCATCTTCCAATCTTCGCTTCTTGTTATTGTCTTTTCTAGCTTCTTAATATTCACTAAGATCGACTTGGTATGGCAAAAAGCCAAACTGGTAGAAGATGCATCATCTTTCTTTCCCTTATGTAGGATTCATTTTTTTTCTAGGCCTCTTATTTCTTTCCTTTAAAGAATAAGTAAATTGTATCCCTTAGTTATCTAAACGCAATTCCATTCTCTTTCTATATCTGTGTTTGTAGGAGAAATGGTTTTTGAGCCACTTGCTAATGTTTGACTTCCTATTCTAGTAATTTTTTCTACTGATATTTCTTTTTGTTCTCGTTCAGGAATTTTTTACGCAGGGTGTTTTAATCATTGAATCTGGTTTAGCATAGGCTAATTTCCCCGTCTTTGTTGATTTGTTTAATCACAACATTTTAGTTGCTTACCTTTCAGCCTTCCAAGGATATAAACTAGCACAGACTGTGGACTGAGAATAGTGTGCCCTTGTGGATTGAGGACGGGGTTTGGTTCAAAATTCGACTATGTTGCCGAGTACAAGAGACGCCTAACGAGAGACTGGGGGATGCAATGACCAAGATATTGTGACGATTACAACCACGATAAGGATACAAGTTTTTATATAAAATATATCTAAATAATTTCTTGCCAAGATCAAGTGAAGGTTTCTCCCTCTATCCAGAAGTAGTGTTCCTAAAAAGCCTAAATGGCGTGAAGCAACAAGGCAATTACCATTATTTGGGGGAGATTTTTAAGCATTCCCAGTCCCCTAAAATAACCTACCGAATCATTCCAAATAACTCATAAAACCGTAAATGATACTACCATAAAGTAAAATCAGGGATTATATGAGAAGAATAAGGTGCATGCTGACTTTATTACGACTTGCTGCAATACAAACACTGAATGCTTTTTTCGCATTTTGTCTCTTTTTGTGAAAGTGAAGAACAGGCCTCATGTGAACTTCATAAAAATGGGGGATACCTTTATGTCTGGCTTTCTTTATCACCTTCTATTCCCTACTATGTACATCTATATCACTTTCTATTCTTCATTATATACCTCTTTGTCTCCTATTCTCCACAATATACTTCTTTGCCCCCCTTCTATTCTCTAGTATCTACTTTTTCATCACCTTCTATTCTCTGCTGTATACTTCTCTGTAACTTTTTATTGTTTTCTAAATACCTTTTTATATTATTTCTTATTCTGTACTATATACTTCTCCATCACTTTCTGTTCTCTGCAATGTAAAATCGTACGGGCAACAACTCTGGGGCCAATAATTTCTAAGCAAGTCTAGCAGACCGATTTGCTAGTATAGTGGGTTTGATACTCACTGGTGCACTGCTGCCGTGGCCTTGTGCCAGATTAAGGCTCGCTTTGTAAATGTGAGGAGCACCTTCTCTGAAGTATAGTTTAGTCAATCAGGTCGTTACAACAGTAGAAAGTTCGAGGTGTGCAGTTGTGTCCATTGGTCATACTATGCTAATCTTAGTAAACAAATGACCATTTTTTTTCTCCCTTGTGAAGCGCCTCACTCTGGAGTAATGGTTAGAAAGCTAATCTGGAATATCAATAAAACTGTGCTGTGAGTTTGCTTCTCACTGAGGACTCGTGCCGGAAAAAGTTGAGTTTTCTGAATACCAATATTCTTCATTGTTCTGTTTTTGTCTATTCACTATTTTTTCCATTCTTTCTCTTAATTTATGCAAAATGCAAGTTAATCACAGATTTATCTAATTTTCTATGTGTTGATATTTTTTTTTAATACTCGACTTGGAGGAACAGTGATTTGTTTCAAATGGCGAATAGGAAATATTTCACCTGCAAAATTCTCATCTTAAAATGGAAAAGTCTATTGTTACGGAGAGAGAAACAGAAAGGGTCACATTCTTCTGGGTCGCCCTCTCTGCCCGTGTGTGTCAATCTGTCTCTTTTCCTCCCTCTCCTTCTCTCTCTCTCTCTCTCCTGCTTATAGATTTCAATCTCTCTTTATCTCTTCTCTTTTTCAACATCTTTTCAGTTACCGTCTAAAGATTCCCTTCTTTATCGCAAGCAATATTTTCCTTGTATTTCTCCATTTTTTCATTTCTCGCTCATTTTCCTTCCACTGTCTCCATTCTTGGCTTTCCTTTACATTCCGATGTTTCTGTTTTTTGCACCAAGCTATATTTTCCTTCTATTTCCCGATTCCTCTGTCTCTCATTCTAGTTCCCTCTCCTCTCTATCGGCTTTCCTTCTCTTATTTTCACCCTTCAGTCCAATCTAATGTCAATTATCTTACTCCAGGGCATGAGATAATCGGTAAAATCAAATTTAGTTGAATATGGGAAAACATAACTATTTAGAGTTTTAAAAATGTTATATTACCCGATGATTTGTCCAACTGTGTTCATGTCGTTTGCTGGAGTATTGCGTCTTTTAATGAGAACTTAGCTGTTGTCGGTCGTCTGCGATAATATCAAGCACTTCAGCGGTAAATATTGGTTCACAGAGAATGGTGCGTGCGCACAAGGGCCGAGTATTGACAGGCGCTTGTATTCAGGAAAAACTTTTTTTTCCTTCAACATGAAAAAAATGATGGCACATGTCCTCGGGCCTTGGTCGATAGTCGACAAGCTACACTCTGCCTATCTCTATCCTTTCTCCCTATCATTGCCTTATTCATTTCTCTTTCTCGCTTCGATTTTCTCTGCTGTCCTTCTCTTTCTCATCCTTGCTCTCAATCATCTTTCCAACCCCTCTCTCGCCTCTCCCAGCTGTCTTCCTCCCCCCTCTCTCTGTCTATCTATCTTTTATGCTGAAACTTTGATTCATCTATTCTCCCTCCTGTTTCATTTCTCTCTATCTACCTCTTTCCTTTCGTTTTCACATTCTCTCGTTTTCACATTCTCTTGTTATCTTTTCGTTTTTTCTCTTTCTTGTATGCTATTACAGACATTTAATATCGATCTCTGTTTTACTCTTTGCCTGCCTCTCACACTTCCCTCTCTTTTTTGTACTTACCCTATCTTCTTTTCCCCTTTCGCACCCTCTCTCTCCCCTCTATACTGGTGCAAACTCTTGACATCAACTCTCTTTATCTCACTACCTCTCCCTTTCCCACTCCCTCACTTTATCTTCATTTTTCTCTCTCCCTCTCTATATCTCCTTATTCAAACCATTCATATCAATCAACTTCTCTCTCTCTCTCTCTCTCTCTCTCTCTCTCTCTCTCTCTCTCTCTCTCTCTCTCTCTGTTCTTTCACCCTGTATGACACATTCACCCTTTTTTCACAACATCTCTCTTCCTCTAAATTCTCTTGTTCTCTCACTCGTACGTCAACGCACACTTTTATATCGACCCCCTCTATTCTCTCACCTTTCCGCTTCTCTCACTCTGTCTATCTGTCTGTCTCTCTCTCTCTCTCACGCACACACAAACACTCACTTCCCTTCTTTTCCTTACTCTTCCTTTTTATATTTTTCTTTTATGATTGCTCTTCCTCTAATCATGCCATGTTCTATATCTATCAGTTTGATAGATTCAATTTCTGTTAAAGCTGCTTATGTATATATATATATGTATATATATATATATATATATATATATATATATATATATATATATATATATATATATATATATATATATGTATTTTCGTATCAGTTAATAACCATGTGTCCAGGTTGCCACTTATGATGCATTTTCACACACACATACACACACACACACACACACACACACACACACACACACACACAATGATTTGATTTGCATCCGTTTTACAGAGGTAATTACAAATACTTTTCGTTTTTGTGTATCTTCTCCCCTCTCATACCCACTCTTTCTCTCCTCTTTTCTTGACCAATATCTCGAAGAATCAAAGGTATGACGAAAGAGATATAACTAAAGTGGTCAGATATATATACGTATACACACGCACGTACAAACACACACACAAGAAATGCCCAACGAAACGAGACAAAGGCAACGTTGGGTTACTTGACTCATAAGTAGTCCCTACGCCGGTCATACTTGCCCAATCTGCATATACGATGATGATAAATCTGCATATCCTTCACTCTCAATTTTTTGCACATTTTTTCTAATTTTTTACAGTCGCCTTCGGTTTCTTTCTTTCAGGTTTGCTTATTTGGCTTTGATTCCTCATTTCCTGCTTCATTCATTCATCTATAGATTTGATGCTTGCGTTCTTTCATCATTTTTCATTTTTGTCACTATCAAAAACTGGAGTTGACTTTATTTTTCTATCGTAACAAGAAAAAGAACAATCCTCACTAAAATTAGGGGTGTCGACCGACAGGTAAAATTCACTAAGTGATTGCCATTATGTTGTCTTTCTGAGAGAACTAAATTGAAATATTAATGTAAATTCATCATACAGATACGTACGGGTTCATTTCATTCAAACAAATGAATACATCTATGTAATAAAAATATATATTTTTTACCATTTCAAATATACAAAACAATAGTTGCAATAATCATCGTGAGTCGGAATTGAAGAGAGTGGAGTTTAACCCTGAGGTAGCCAGGCTTGTCTGTCGTTCTTTCATTCTTTCCTTTGTCTCTTCCTTCTATATCTGTACTGCTTTGTTTTTATCTTCTCTAACTTCTTCCAACAATACAGTTTGTTTTTTGTTTTTTTGCTTCTTTTGGGGGGGACGGTAAACTTTTCTTTTCGTGCCTTTTATTCCTTTTTAGTAATAATTTGTTAGGTCAGGATTTTTCAATTCTCTCTATTTTCTTCTTATCCCAGCTACACACACACATACACACACGCACACACGTACACATACAAACACGCACACATACACACACACATACACACACACACACACACACACATATATATATATATATATATATATATATAATTATATATATATATATATATATATATATATTCGACGATGATGATGAGGCCCGAAGAGGGCAGAAACATGAGCTAGTTTGTGTAGCGAATCCACATTCTACTATTTTTCCTGCTCAACTCTAAAACAACTTAACTCTACAAGTAAAATGTTGGATGTATCGAGCCCTCTATAAAATAAATTCATTACATTTCAGAAGTGGCTTTATATCATTGATATATTATTATATTATGTTATACTACTAGCCTGATTTGTACCACATATACTATGTATATATATACATACATACATACATATATATATATATATATATATATATATATATATGTATATATATATATATATATATATATATATATATATATATGTATATATATATATATATATATATATATATATATATATATATATATGAATGTATGTATGTATGTATATATACCCTGTATTAAATAACAAACTACATTTATGACATGAGCTATATATTAAAATCATAGCTGAAAGGGAAATGGTGTTTGCTCAACACTGCTGGGTTGCCATGCTGTTTTGTTTTTAAAATCCTCGAAACGGTCACATGGTAAACAATTAATGATCCCAACAAAAGAAAATTTGCACATTGCACTATGATAACAAAGTATACGGGGAGCAGGGAGAGAAAACAGTGAAAAAAACACATAAATTGCATTGATAGATATTGGGAAATAAGTGACTGAAGTGCCACAAAATAATTTTGAAAAAGTTTTCTTTAATGTTCAGTGTTCAAAGCTGTAACACTTTCTAGACATATATATATATATATATATATATATATATATATATATATATATATGTGTGTGTGTGTGTGTGTGTGTGTGTGTGTGAGAGTGTGAGTGTGTGTGTGTAAAGAGAGAGAGAGGAGGGAGCTGTTTATCATAAACACAGATAATGTTATCAAACGGTTAGTGCGATCGAAATCAGTTGATCCCAAACAATTTATTCAAAATGATTTTGGACTGATAAAATTGAAGAAAAACCATGATATGAATTTTGTAATAAGAAGTTGCCGATAGCAATGAATTTGGTAATATCTACAACAATGGAAGTCAATTTATTATCATGAACGTAAATTGTTCAAATTTTGTGTTATACCTTTTCTCAATGATATCAGTTGGTTATTATTATCTAAAAGACCCAGTCACAAAGTGATCACAATAAGCTGTTTGGGATTTATTTACAATCCTAATTGTTTTATCTTTCTTTCTCTTTCCCCTCTCTCTCTCTCTCTCTCTCTCTCTCTCTCTCTCTCTCTCTCTCTCTCTCTATCTATCTATCTATCTATCTATCTCTTCCTTCTCCCACTCCCTCATCTCCGTTTCTTTCTGCTTTCCTTTCTCGCTTCTCTTTTCATACTGTTCTCATCCCAAACACTTCTTCCTTGCTGGTCAAAAATTCCGCTAAGCTTTCTCCCCATCCCATTTTTTCCCTTCCTTCTTTCTTCTTTTCATTTCCTGGATACACGCTTTGTTACTCTTCCCGGATCGATGGGTCCCATCCAACTGACCCCCCGTCCCCCAACTGCTACCCCACCGGATCTCATTGCGCCTGTCAAGCCTTCCTTCCGAAGAAGGACTTTCTCTAATTGCCCGTTATCCAATGTCTTTTTCGTGTGTCACTGAATCTTTTAATCTCGGCGATTCTTTAGTTTTATTTATTTCCTCATCATTCTTTCCAATCATCGAGACGAGAGTCTTTTTTAAGAAGGCCTGGCTTCCACTTTAGCAGCATATAACGTTTCACATTTTTATCCATCTATCTATTCATCTATGGAACTATCGATCTATACTGCATTCATACTTATATACATACTAGCCTATGTATATGTGTGAGTGTATGCACGTTTTTATATACGTGTATATATCTACAACAGCTTATACTTAGATATCTATCAGCGTATAAAACAATATGAAATATATATATATATATATATATATATATATATATATATATATATATATATATATATATATATGATGCCACCTTGTGGTACTGGATGGGATAATGGTTAGTCTATAGCCACACTGAAGAGTTATAATACAACAAAACAGCTGTCTGTGGATGACACAATTATCTAATTATTAATATATATATATATGTATATATATATATATATATATATATATATATATATATATACATATATATATATGCTAACGTGTAAATTCATGTGTAAACATACACAGGCGTCCCTTGCAATTCGAAAGTAGCACACAGAAACGTACGGGATAGCAATATATGTACAGACACGTGCACATATGCACGCACACACGCACATGCACACACACACACACACACACACACACACACACACATGTATATATATATATATATATATATATATATATATATGAATGTATATACATTAATCGACAAAACCTGTCCGTTTCCGTGGCAATCTAACTGCTAATACATCCTTATACAAAACAATATATCAATCATTCTCTAACGAATACGCCCTTCGCTCTTTTTTGTACATTCGATTCTGTTTATTTCCCCATCGACGTACCGATCTGATTTTCTCACTGTCTTATTCATACAAAATGGTTTACCATTCTTTCACATTTATATTTCCATCAATGAATATCTCTTTATCTACATCTAGCAGTTTCTGTCTCATTCCCCAAAGCTATATGCATACACATGAATATTTGTACATTTTTAGTAACTTTGAAATTGTCCCTAAATCTGTCTGTCTGTCTTTCAGTCCATCTATGTAACAATCTATAAGTTTGTCTGTTTTTTATTCGTTTTTTATCAATCGATCTATCTATCTCAGTTTCTTAACATTTACAAAGAAGCCTGACTGCTGCAGGTTCAAACCCCAGACCTACTTCTATTCCGACTGAAGATGATAACTGCTAATTTCATATTATGATATTTTTTTAATTATAAACATATCTTTTAGGGTAAATGTATTTATTGAATAGAATGGAATAAGTCTTTGCTTATCTGTAAGATTAATTTTCTTAGATATGTGCGACCAATCAGTTTGGCTCGATCGGTAAGAGAGCCGGTTACCAATCACTTGGTCATGATTTTGAAGCACTGTAAAAAAAATGCCAATTTTATAAATATAATTTTTTATCCGAACAAAATAAGCCCTTACGTATTTCTAGCATAATTGTTAGTAGATAAAGATTTCTCAATTTAGCTTAGACGGTAAGAGACACGACTACCAATTGGCCGTGATTTCGAATAATGGTAAGGAAGTGTCAAGTTTTATTCCCCAAAATTTGGTGAGGATTGTTCTTGTTATGGTAGAAAAACAAAGTCAACTGCAGGTTTGTACTTGAGTTTGACAAAGTATCTCAATTTATTGATAGTATCATTTTGTTAATTTGTACCTTTCTATTGCAATTCGCTAACTTTTATCAACTTGTTGACATCTATCTATCCGTCTATCTATCTATCGATCTATCTATCTATCTGTCTATCTATCAATCAAGCTGTCTGTATGTATCTACTAATGCATGTGTATGCATGTCAGTTTGTTGATATCTGTCTATTTATCTCTGCCTGTGAGCATGTGTTTATAAATCTCGGTAAATTCTAATCAGTCCATCTCTCCACATCTATCTCTCTATCTCGATCTATTCATTTCTGTCTATGATTCCATCAAGCTGAAGAACCATTTTTTTTTTCAGTTGAAGATCCCACTATATCTACATCTTACATATTACATTACCCAAATCCTTCTCCTACACATGTGTGCCTGCACCTGAGTGCAAACGCCTCAATACGTAGCTTGCATGTTTGTGTACATGTTTTCTCTCTCACCCGTTTTTGAAAATCTCCAGTCCAGTTTCTGGTTTAATTATCCCAAGACTAAGAGTGAAATATTCATCCCAGCGCGATCACACACCGCCTCTCTTTCGCCCGTTAAATAAATCCAGTCTACGTACGAATATCCTTACGCTTTTCGGAAAATTTGCTTCACACCCCTTTTTTCGCTTTTACGAAAATAGCGTTGAACATCTTTCGATTTGGAGGTTTTTGTATTTTTGCAAGTCGTTATAGAGGCAACATGTACCCTCTTCCTCATGTATCCTTTTTTATTTTACTTTATGCTGTTTGTGTTATTTGGTGGGATTTAAAAAGAAATACTTTTTTTAACGGTCTACTTTCGGGGGGGTGTATTTATTGATTAATTGGATTTACTATTTTTATCAAACTTTTATTCGTATGCCATTTATTTATATCCTTTTTGTCTATATTTTCATTATTCATTATTCTCACTAATCTGTGAGCAACTTTTGGTTTACCTCTCGAATCTGTTTCCAATTCTTCGTTTTTATTAAACATACTGGGTCTCTTCTCGTTCGCCATTCCTTCCTTCATCTGTGCTGTTAAACCGTATCTTTCAATTTTAGTCGTCATTTCTCTTTATGTCCTATCGATCTTTGTCTTATTATCTATATACCCACCATCTTTTACCAACCACTTTATCTCCCACTCCCCTCTTTCTGTCTCTCTCTTTCTGCCTCTCTCTCTCTCTCTCTCTCTCTCTCTCTCTCTCTCTCTCTCTCTCTCCCTCACTTTCTGTTTAATTCCCAATGTCCCCAGCCTCTCTTTCGTTCCTGTGTTCCAAGTTGTTTTCCTCGCTCTCTCTCTCTCTCTTTCTCTCTCTCTCTCTCTCCCCCGTCCTTCTCTCTCCCTCTCTCTCTCTCTCTTAAACTTCCTCTCCTTTTAGCTTCCCCGAATCCTTTCAAATATTTCATTATCACTCTCCGTCACCCTCTTCTCTCACCATCTCTCTTGATTTTCTTCAATGCTTCTCGTGTCATTTCAGGAACCGAATCTTCCCCTCCTCTTTCTCTCTCTCTCTCTCTCTCTCTCTCTCTCTCTCTCTCTCTCTCTCTCTCTCTCTCTCTCACTCCCATCTCGCTCACCTGTTAGCCCTTTCTCTTTTCTCCTTCCTCCTAACTCTCCTTTGTTTTCTTCCCATTTACTTCTTCTCCCTTCCTTTTCTCTTACAAACGGTAAGCACAGCACAAAGAAGAAAAAAACACCCACACAAACATAGATACACACGCATAAATTCTTTCCCAATCAAACGATGTCACTCTAAGTTGCGTTGAGGATGCCTTGGTCAGTTCTGGTGTGATGTTCACGACCGGTGGAGAAGGTGTGAACACAGTAAGCCAATCGGAAGAGAGAAATACTGCCCTGGGGATTTATCGAACGCATACAGCTACAAGCAAGCTCCGTGGGTGTAGATGTGGGTGGGGGGAGGGGGCTGAATCAGCCGAGACTCGCAATCAAAAATCTTCCATTTTTTTTTTGTCTTTTATTTATTTAGTTATTTATTTATTTCTGCTGTTTGCGTTCGTTTGAAACCAACTGGCTCCCTAGGTGATTTTTTCCATCCGTTTCACCCTAGGGCTAAAGATTTACTCAAACTCTGGTTTGAAGAAAAAAAAGAAAGAAAAAAAAAAAAAGAAAATAGAGGCGTGTGTGGATACGCAGGCCACTATGAAATACGCACTCACCATCCCTCTCATGTGACACAAATAGATATATGAATGAATGAATGAATTGCCTCCGTTCCGTACATACGATTGAATGTTTTATCTGGGGCGCATGCCTGGGCAAAGCGCATGGAGATTCCAGGGTGCCCAGTCATCAGACCCCCCCTCTCAGGGCCCCACTGATGCAGTCTAGGGGAAAGCAGTGAGCGATACGCTTGGTATCAGCTTAGCTGCAGGAGCTGCCGGAGGGACGTCAGATTTGGGGGTCACGGTTCCACTCCCTGGTTTGGAATCAGAGTTGCCTTCCTAGACTGGTTGGCTTCCCAACGCTAGAGAAACCAATCTCCCCCACTATTTTGCCAATAACCCAGGAGAAGAGATGGATTCATGTCTTCCCCAAGGATATTAGAGCAAAGTGAACATAAAGAGCCCGACCTGTCACCGATTCCATTGTGCGAGCCGTTACCGAATACGCCAATTGCACCCTCAAATCATCATCATAATCATCAGTCTTTTAACGTTCGTCGTTGGACATAAACCTTCCCCAGGATTCGTTTAACTTCTCTATCATGGGCGTCGCGGAGCCAGTACTTTCTGAATTTGTCTAGTTCGTCTCTCCATCTAATATTCTGCTGGCTTCGGCTGCGCTTGTGATCTCGGACGATCCAGGTCGTGAGTTGCGATGTCCATCGGTTTTCCGCCATTCCTGCATCAGGGCCAGCCCACTGCCATTTGAGATATTTAATGGATTCTATGATGTCCCTGACTCCTGTCTTTTTCCGGGTGTACTGTACTATCTTGTGGTCTCTTCATGTGAGGCCCAGCATAATTCTTTCGTTTGTATGTTGCATGGTTCTCAATTTGCGGATCTATCTCTTGGTTAGGTTCCATGATTCAGCTCCATCATACTTGTTAATAAATGCTTTATAGAGAACAGTTAGAACCATGACTACAGTCAGTGTTGCCCTCTAACAAGCTTGAGTTTCATTACGACAGTAGTACAACACATTCTTCCTGCTCGGTAAAAGCTCAAAAATAATCACGATATCTCCGGTATCCACATGATATAAACACATACTACCAGGCACAATAACTAGGATTTTACACCGGGTGTTTTGAATCCTTGTAATGGAATACGAAACATTCTACTCTTACAAGCAGCTGAACATGCTTTTAAAATCGACACAGAGTGAAATCGAATATGAACGTGAGTATCACCTGATAAGAGTGAGCTCACCTAATAAAACTTATGTTTCTTTCATGGGGTTGGCATATAACGTAGGTGATGAAAGTTGACGTTCACAAAAACTTTTTGAGCAGCTGTTTCGAAATCGTAGTGGGTGATTTTTACCAGTATTGGTGATGATCCTCAACGAGCACCGGTGTAATGTACACACAAACTCTCTCTCTCTCTCTCTCTCTCTATATATATATATATATATATATATATATATATATATATATATATATATATATATATATATATATATATATATATATATATATATATATATATATATATATATATATATATATATATATATATATATATATATATATTAAGTGAGTTAACTGGTTCATTGTAAGCATTATGCAATGCTTTTCCATACGAATTGAGCTCTCTGGTAGATGGGGGATTTAAGTAAAAACAGATTATATCGCTTAAATTCAGCCTTACTTATCGTCCAGTTCCGTGACTCAGCGGTAGGATATCGGCCTCCGTGTCTGAACCGAAGGTTTCAATCCTGCCTCGTAGTACTGGATAGGATAACAGATTGTCTAAAGCCACACTGAAGAGTTATAATACCACGAAACAGCTGTCTGAGGGTGACACACACACACACACACACATATATATATATATATATATATATATATATATATATATATATATATATATATATATATATATATATATATATATATATATATATATATATATATGTATGTATGTACAGGCAGTCTCTAACTTACGATCTTCCGACTAACAACCGAAATACGTGTTTATGAAATATCCACGTAAAATTTTCACTCCTAAATTGAAAAAATATTAGTAAATATAAAACATTGCTTGTTCGTACGTATGTAAGAGTTGATAAAGTGCAAGGGAGTAAATAAATTATAATTGTACTTAAAAAAAAAACCAACAGTTACAATGTAAATACCATAAATACGCATTATTCTTCGTTCTGCTTGAGTTGTATATATATATATATATATATATATTACGAAAGGATTCTTTATCTATGAAATACACAATGATTGACTGGAATGGGTTAGATTTTAAAACGAAGAATGTTATGCATGACACATATTTTTCCAATGCATCGTTTTACTGATTTTTTCCTTAAAAAGTTTTTTGTATCATTTTATTATTTTTTTTTTTCAGTTATCTTTCATTTTTAAAATACGATGATGTATTAGTTTTCTCTTTCATTTTTATATTTTGTATCTGGAATAAACGCAGTATTACCATTTCAGATGTTTTTGTTTGGGGGGAGGGTATCTTCACCAAAACCAAACATCATTGATAAAATCTCTTCCGAAGAAGAGACAGATATTTTGAATTGCCTCTAAACTTGTCACAATATTATCACGTGACACTTTCCATGTATAGATTGTATGTCCCAATTATTACCATAAAAGTTCACTACTACAGGTATTACTAAAATCACTTTGTAATCCAATCTTGAGAGAGACCAGTGATGGTCGAATGAACTCAATGGACAACTTAATGAACTTTAGACAGTTCCTAAACTCTATGCAGCTATAATGCATCATATTTGTGAACAGGAAAAAGTATCAAAATATGCAACAAACGCCATCTGTCGTGTTTAACATGTTTGAAAGAAAAAAAATGATACTTAAATACACATTATTATACATTACGGATATACAGAAATAAAAGTTGAAATGCATATTTATCTAAATACACACAAATAAGGTTAAATTCGACGTAAGTGAAGTCTCTCACTCACATGCATGCGTGTGCAATATATATATATATATATATATATATATATATATATATATATATATATATATGAGCTAACACACACATGTATACAGATAAACTTGCCCAACAAGAAGTTGCACGTCAAATGGTGCACCAGAAACAATTTTGTCTTGAACACCAAAGTTTTTAAAATGTAAAAAAGATCACATTCAGAATTGCAACGATAATTTTCTTCTCACAAAAAAGAAGTCGTCATCCTGACTTCTGTTTTCAATGAGCTCTGAATTTTGTTTTATGATCGACAAAGGTTCAAATTCAAACGTACGCTCCTTCAGAACAGGATATCGTTGGACATAGACCTTCCCTAGGATTCGACACATTTCTCTATCATGGGTGTCGCAGAGCCAGTATTTCTTTTCAATTTGTCTAGTTCATCTCTCCATCTTGTGTCCTGTCGGCCTCGGTTTCTTATATGATCTCTGGGAATCCATCTTGTGGGACGTGATGTCCATCGGTTGTCTTTCATTCTTACAACATCGCCTGGCCATTGCCATTCGAGTTTTTTAAGATTTTCTATGAGGTCACATCTGTTTTCTTCCAATGTGGATCGAACCCGCTAAGAACAGTCAGCTATATTAGCTGGCTGATCTTTGCTATACAACGTGATTTCTGATCTGTTTTTATGTTGTTGTTTTTTATATGAACTAATAGCATTGTTTAGTATCAGTGGATCAGTAGTTGGAGATTCGACGAGGATCGAAACCACTAACAGCAAGCAGCAAGATTCGCATTTCGTTGTTATGCTACATGCTGATATTGATCTTTGCTATACAAGGTGGATAGGGTTTTTTTCTATCCATAAAATTGTTACTTTTACAGAAGAGTACAGTGTTACAGAAAGCAAACACTTCCCATTTATATAAGTAGATTTTTTGTTAAATGAATACGTAAGTAAATCGATAGGCCTGCTGCTGATGGATGAAAGGAGCATTTATTTTGCGCAACAAATATTTCTTTTTCAACCTAATATCCTTCCTTGTCAATGCACTTGATCTAGTGATGAATATCAATCACGGAGATCGAACATTACGCAGTGAAAAAATTCTGATCGAAACTCAGTAGAAAATCGCATGACAAATAGTTTGACTTTTCTTAGCACTACTAACCTTTGGCATTCATCCATTTCTCCTCCATCCTACACTATCTCACCTTCCATTTTCCGACGCTACACGTTCTTCTAAAAGTAAAAAAAAACTACGTATGAAGAAAATGAAGAATCACGAAGAAATTAGTGACAAATGAATAAATTGAAAATTTTATTTATAAACACTTAAGAATCCATCAGTTTCAAACACGCACAGAGATAGATAGATAGATAGATAGATAGATAGATAGATAGAAGGGAGAGGGAGAGGGGGAGGGGGGAGAGAGCAAAAAACAAACAAACACTGACACAAACGAATATGCATTTATATACTTCCACGTATACACGTATTCATTACATATCCTTCCAGGTATTTCTATTTTGGATTGATTGTAAAAAATATGGACGTAGCAATCTATAAATATAGACTTTCTTCAACTCACTGTCGTAAAAACTGCACAATACATATATCTACTGAAGTACACTGATGCTACAACTTTTTTTCCTAGTAAAACATTTTTAACACTCTAAATTTATACTTATATTACACACACACATACACACACACACACACACACACACACACACACACACACACATATATATATATATATATATATATAGTTATAATTATAAATTCGTAGTCTAATTATGAAAAAAGCATTTATTTTACACAACAAATATTAATGGTAAATAATAACCATCGCCCTTATCTATGCACTTATCCCAACGCTTTCTCATACATCAAATAAATCGTATATTATACATGGGCAATTTCAGATCAAAATTCAGATAATTATCGTGTTAGGCTATGGACGTATTAATCCACCCTCATATATATATATATATATATATATATATATATATATATATATATATATATATATATATATATATATATATATATTCGGGAAATTCAGTGATTTGCAGTGACTCCGAGTTTTATGAATTTTCTATGCATACCTATTTACATATGTTCTATCCCTGATATCGAACACTGCATTCATCACGACCCTCAAAAACATATAAGTGTATACATTTATATATGAGGATGTGTATGTATATATTTAAGTATCTATCCGTCTATCTATCTATCTATCTAAAATCAAGAAAGTTTCACATATTTTTTATATATAAATACATTTTTCAAAAGAATTTTGAGTCATTTCAGTCCCTCATTTCCCAATGTTTGTTCATGTAATTTAAGTAATTTTCTTCAGTTTTTTTTCCATGTTTTACATAGATTTTGATATTATGGTACGATGGTAATTTTTTTCTTTATGTGATCATCGATTGATTCGGGGATTTGAAAACAAAACAGTCATATTAACATGGCTCCCAAGCAGTGTTAATCAAGCACTACCTCACCTTCAGTTATGATTTTAATATATAGCTCATGTCCTATCACATATAGTTTTTTTGCATACATACACACACACACATATATATGCGTGTGTATGTGTATATATGTATATATATGTGTGTGTGTGTGTATTAAGCCCTTTTGTGAAATTCAAACAACTTAAGGCACTGATGAAATTGACAAAATTCAGTAATTTATTACCTGATGGGTTAATTTGGAGAGACGAGTAAAATGTCCGGTGAGACACGACAACATTTCTTCAAATTTCGTCAGGATCTTCATCGAGGAACTTGGGGTACAAAATGGCTTCTTATGAAAAGGACAAACAGATAAAGATTGTTTTTTTATTTCCTGATTGACTGATTTAGACAGAGGTCAGGCAAGACACGGATGATTTCTCATAATTTTAGTTTCTATCTCACAAATTTTAATGTTTCTCTGCTTTCCCTTCTCCCCTCTTTCTCTCTCTCTCTCTCTCTCTCTCTCTATATATATATATATATATATATATATATATATATATATATATATATATATATATATGGAGAGAGAGAGACTTATATATGTATATATAATTCTCTCTCTGTATTTTATATACGTATATATACATATATCATTCTTGCTCTGTTATATATATATATATATATATATATATATATATATATATATATATATATAATTTTTGCTCTCTATTTTATATATATATATATATGGAAATTCTATTGATATGACCGCGGTAGACAAGCATAGGCGTCTAGATCCTTATATTAATTACTGCCGTGTCTAGGCAAAATTATCATCAAGATTATTTTCATGTGTTTTTTCTTTTTTATGAGAGAAAATATACAAGTTACTCTTTTTCTGTATTTAAGATATTTGCAATTAAATGAGAAATACCTATTTTCTAAATGATTGCTGCATTAAATATAATTCGATATTTAAACATATATTTGATATTAATACGCAGCTGGATTTTAAATGTAAATGTATATATGTCTGTCTGTGTGAGAGACAGAAAAGTGAGACTGAGAGAGAGGTGTTTGTTTGGTCTGATCATTAATGACACAAGTAACAGGAAATACAGGGGCCGAGTTCAAATTCTGGCTAAGGTAGTTTGTGTTAACTTCGCGCTAATCCTCTTAGGAAATCCAACTTTGTCAGTAGGTCGTGTCAAGGATCACTCTCTGCTGCTGATACCATGTAACTCAGTACAAGCTGGTTTAAATTTTCGGAGAGGAGATGGGCACGGCCAAGTAACTTTCATTGCTATAAAAATTGCATGCCATGAAATGCAAGTAGTCTCCCTCTATATATATGTGTGTGTGTTTATGTGATAAATATTTACATATGATCCGACAGATAATGAGTTGTGTTATGTTATATAGAAACTCTTATTTGAAATGATCTCGCATCATTACACGGTGAATATTTTGCTGCCAATATCATTTTTTAGGACCGTGTCATGATACGTCTAGTTTATTTTATATTAGGCATTCTCATAGTATATTGCATATGAATGTTATTTCATACGACACATCATTGAATTCATTGAAACAAAGGGCTTACTTTTGTAAGTTACCCCAAAAACATATCTGACGATGAGGATCAGTAAATATTGCCTATGTAACAACAGATGTGATGCGACGTGTTTGTGTCACTTCTGTTCAGTGTTTACCCAAATGAATATTAAGTCTGTTTTGTCGGATTATAATCTCAGACAGCATGGAAACCAACTTTTGATATCGTTTTTAAGAACACTGGTTAATCAGAAAAATTCTTTGAGTCGATTTTCTAACAACATATTCAACCACAGAATTCGACAAAATATTTCAAGATCTCTAACCATAGACTGAATATTACACGTCTTACAAAATCTAACTTCCATCAATATTTTAAATTACTTCGAACTAAATTAACTTTTTATAGATGGCTAAGATGTTACCAAATAGACTATACTATCAATATACTCCAGACATTTGTTATTTAGCATTACGTATTCAATATCCTATCCTGCCAATCTACCGATCAGTCAGACAAATAAACCATAGTCAAATGTTTTCCCCTATTCCTGGTTTTAGCTAATTCAATGATCTTTCACGTTCGCAATAGCCAAATCAATATCTTCTGGTTTCCTAACACACATATATATATATATAGATATATAGATAGATAGATAGATAGATAGATAGATAGATATGCATGCTTGTGTGTGTGCGCGCACACATTAAGATTTATACATATATATATATATATATATATATAAATCTTAATGTGTGCGCGCACACACACAAGCATGCATATATATCTATATATTGATATTGATATT